>BFEA01000702.1:231225-243455 GCA_003427395.1 Chara braunii | reverse complement strand
CTCTCTCTCTCTCTCTCTCTCTCTCTCTCTCTCTCTCTCTCTCTCTCTCTCTCTCTCACACACACAGTCTTCTTTCCTCCTCACAGTCTTCTCTCTTCCTCACAGTCAGTCTTTCCTCTTCCTCACAGTCAGTCTTTTCTCTTCCTCACAGTCAATCTTTTCTCTTCCTCACAGTCAGTCTTCTCTCTTCAGCTCTCCGCCCGTTGACCTGCCTAGACGCATGCTGTATTCCGCTGTGTACACCTCGCATGCTCCCTCCGGAACGGAGCTTTCCGCGGTGTACACCCCGTACACCTTCCTCCTTCTGCAGCTCGTTGACCCTCCCGCGTTCAGTCGCGATGAGTGYTGGGTACACCTGGCGCATCCCCCCTTACCTCCTCCTGCAGTTTGGCTATATCCCCTCCGCCTYAGGAGGCCGTGACACCTGTACCTTCCGAGAAGAGCCTCAGGCTTGAACAGGCCCATCAGTCCTATGGGCCCCTGAAGGACCAGGGTACGGTACCCAGAGAATGGCACCCTTGTCGTGCAGCGCGGCCTCCGGAGCGCATCGAGGGCCAGGAACGTACCAAGTACCGACCGATAAATTCCAGAGTCTCCATACACCATCCCAGTACCCATAATTCCTGTATCTGAAATTCTAACTGCAGTGTGGCGCTCCAATGACCGCGGCCCAAAATAGGTGTTGCCACCACAGTTTACAGTCTTTGATCAGATGCCGTACTAGACTGTACCGGTTACCGCWTTCAAATAATAGGATCAGTCCACCATATGCCGCCTTTATTGCCATGCTTTATACCGAACCAGGAGACATAAAAGGGTAATTCTACTGTGAACARCTCTAATAAACATATCCAGCCTTTTCAATGCCGAGCAGCGGTGGACTAATCTRATGTCTACCAGTCACCGAATCCTGAAATTTAGGAACAACTTGCAGTATGTTGCCCTAGTGCCACGCTGGCACCGAACCATTCCAAGAAAGATTAATAGACACGGACCGTCATGAGTGTCACCCGCGACCGTACCAAAATATTCAAATCAGAGAACATTATGCCGTATCAGTACCGCAGCCGAGCCAAGAATGCCACATCTGTAGTCATGGCAACCTTGTATCACCATACCAGTGCTGAGCCTGAAATCATCATTCAGAGTCGCCGCAATCCGTACCGTGCCGATGTCGGACCAAACCCGAACGTATACCGAACCTGAAACATGTCAAATGTCGTACAATGCCGCAGTGTCGTGGTAGTACCGGACCTGTCCCGAGCCAGAGTCTCAAATAAATAATAGTACTGGCCTGTTTCCAACTAGCGTCCCGAACCAGCCGGTCTCGGCCAAATAATTATACCGGCCYTGTTTCAAACCAGCGTACCGAGGCTGTTTCCAATCAGTGTCCCGGGCCAACCGGTCTCAAATAAATAATAGTACCGAGCCTGATATACAGTGCCGCAACTTTTCCGGACCTGAAAACAATCTGCCGCCGAGGTCCCAAAACTGGAATATCTGTCAGAATAAATCAGCGCAGCTGTCCGGAGTCTGAAAATACGCCACCGTAGTGACACAGGTATCAACCGCACCCGAAGCACGTCAGGCACGCGCCTGTCCATGTGTCCCCCGCACTCAGAACGCCTTAACAGTGGTCAGTGTTGGTGATCAAGCAAACCARGGAAAGCGACTCAGGAAATCTCAGCCGTCAGGGGTAGTAAAAAAAATGACAAAACCCAGGGAAAATATCCAATCCGGGGTCAAAACTAACGTCGGGGTAATCGAGGCGAAATTAGGCCTCCCTCCTGATAATCATGCGTTCCCGTTCCTTTCATCAATTTTCATCATTCTTCCCTTTTCTTAATTTTATCGTTGGAAATATTAAATTAATCGTAAGTTTGCCAAAATTAAATTCCAAGAAAATTTTTATAAATAACCGATTTCGTTTTGTTTCTTTTTCCTTTTACCATTTTTAATATTTTTTTATGTTTTTAATTTCATTGCCGAAAACATAAAATAACAAGGGAATTTTCCCTAAGATTAAATGTAGTGAAAAAATGAAGAAAATAAGGAATATTGCGTTTTTCTCCGCTCCTCTTCTGGTTTTAATCTTTTTCTTTTATTTCTAATCATGATATTAGAATAGATAAAAATCTGAGGCCTCATTTCGGCCCCAGTTGTATGCCGTCAAAATGCCGGGGCGAGGTCTGTTTCCKCGATCCCTCTCCGCGGCAGCCCAGAACGGTCCCAGTCCTCTGAGCGACCGGAAATKACGGTCTCTAGTCGTGTTCAGTGCACCTATCCTTCTTGCTGTCTTTGGGGGTTACTCTTAAAATCTAGTGCGTGCAGAATCAGGGGTACCCTGAGTTYTCATAATTCMTGCAGCCCGGTCATCCCAAAGCACTGTCAAAACGCGGACTTAACCCTGAGCCTAAACCCCTAAACTGCCGTTTTCAGGCGGCGCACTACTTGTGGCCGCCTGACACCGTGTTGGCGTCGTTAGGACCGAGCTCGGCAACGCGAAAGCAGCCGGAGAATTTGGGAGCGAGTTTTCGGTCGCGTGCACATTTACGTACCTGCACTAGGTTCCCTAATTTATATTGATGCTGGGGCCCAGCATTTCCATTCCGAGCCTCGTAGCTACGGACCTGCCTACCGTGGGCCAGATCGGTCATTCTTTGTCTTTTTCGGGCTAGCTTCGAGACAGACGGCTCCATTAATTCGGTGTACCTTTTGGCCTTGGCCTTGAGGGCTGCACGCGTGTCTCTACCCCCTGCTTCGGCAATTTTCGAGTTACCCCAGTAGTCGACAGGGGGGAGGCTATTAGTACGAAGCTGAAAAGGGGTGACCCCCGTGGACTCGTGAGGGGTGGCCCGGTGGATCCCAACGATCTGATATACGATCTCGGGCCACGGACGCATGTCGTGTGCTACTAAATTCCTACGAAGGGCGGTTTTAATCATGCGTTTAGCGTTTTCAGCCAGCCCGTTCGACTGCGACACGTGTGGGGCCGTATGTCAGAGCGTGACGCCCCTTCGCGCAAGCAGTTCTTCTACTTCTCCCTTAAATTCGGACCCATTGTCGGTTAGGATTTCTTCCGTATCTAGATGGGTGTAGAGGAACCGATCGATGTACGCGACTATTTTTGCGACCTTGCGGGTCTTACAAGGATAAACCTCGATGTACTTCAAAAAGTGGTCAATTAATTCTAACAGGATAAAATATTTATAGCGGTTCGGGCTAGGTGGCACGTCGATATTTGTTGTTTCCATACTGACTCGCTGGAAGGGACGTTCTACTTCCGTTGGTACTATCGTGTTCGACCCCCGTATTGGGGCGCGATCAGCAGCGCAGACCAGACAGTTGGCGACGATGTATCTGACATCATCTCGTATGTTGGACCAGAACCATCGGTTCAGGTCTACAGTTGCCTCTGTGACACGTATAGCGAAATGAGCGGCTCGTTCTTCGTGAGCTGATCAGATCCAATCATATCTCTAGAATGGATGGGGAACTGTCAACCACGAGCCCGATCCGTAAGTTTTACGCTTCTCCAAGTGACCGTTGATCCATCGATAGTCCCGAGATCTCTCGGTTGCCCTACGTCTGTCATGTTTGGTGAGATAACCCAATGATAATCCCGCTAATTTTGCCAATAAAATTTTATTCGTCCAAACCTCCGCTCGTCGGTATTTTTCGTCGTATTCTGCATCGTTCCTACGGGCGGCCTCGAATCGAACCTCCGTGGGGAGTTAGTTCGTTCTACACAGGTGGCACCTCCATTCCTTGCTACTCGTCCGATATCGAACGCAGGCCTCGTGCGCACGATTGACACACGTGGCACATTCTATCCAATCGACAAACCCGGTTTCGAAAGGATGACAGTCGACCCCATAAACCCGTGCAATACACGTGCAAAAATAGCAGAATTTGTCAGGAAGGGTGGCGAAGAAAGTTGAGGAAGTGAGAGGGGCAGAATTAGTAGGAAAAGAAGGGGTTGTGGAGACAGGTGGGGTAGTCATGATGACAGAGGAGGAGAGACGGGACTGAACTGTGGAGAGGGTAGAATAGACAAATTGGTCCACGTGTCACTTACTGCTTCGACAAGATCTCCAATTGGGCATACCGAGGTCCAACCTCCTTTTTGGGTTCGTTCCACGGGATCACCTCCTCACTCTTCGGAACCTTCTCGGGCCGGTGCAGTCGTGTCAGTCCGTCCGCATTCCCATGTCTCTCGTGCTTCCGATGACAAATTTCAAAGTTCATGCTGTGCAGCACTATTGCCCATCACCCAATCATGCTAGAGTAATCCTTCGATTTCTTCAGAGCCAACAGGGGCTCATAATCGGTTACCAAGGTGAACTTTCATCCGTATAGGTAAGTGCGAAAGTGACCGATTTCCCAGAGCGCCGCGTAGCATTCTCCTGTCGGAGCGGCGTAGTTGCGCTTTCAAGCGGGCACTAATTTGGACGCATACTCCACCACGTTCTCGAGCCCGCCGGGTCCCACCTATGCCAGGATCGCCGAAATTGCCTCGGGCTGCCGATTGGTAATAAGGATGAAAGGCTTTTCGGGATTCGGCCTTATAAGGACCGGAGCCGAAATGAGAGCGGCCTTGAGTTTCGAAAACGCCTGATCACACTCTGGCATCTAAATCAACGGTTGATCCTTCAGCAGCAGATTCGTGAGGGGTCCCGCGATCGCCGCGAAACCCTTGATAAATCTTCGGTAGTACGAGGCCAGACCCAAAAAGGCGCGAACTTGTGTGATAGTCGTAGGCACTGGCGCATCCCTGACAGCTGCCACCTTCTGCGGCTCCGGTTGGAGCCCCTGGTCTGTTACCACGTGTCCCAGAAAGGAAATGGTGGTAAGGAAAAACTGGCACTTCTCAAGCGCCACCTTGAGACCCGCATCTCGTAACGCATGCAGCGCCCATTCGATGTGCTGCACGTATCCCTAGTAGGAACTCGAGAACACCAGAATGTCATCCATGTACACAATCACGCAGTAGTTGACGATGCTCTGTGCCAATCGCGTCTTCCGCACGAAGTTATGAAAAGTCATATTTATGGCTCGCTGAAAAGTCGCGAGGGCGTTGCAGATACCCATCGGACATCGAATCCACTGCCACGTACCTTTGAAAAGCACAAACGCCGTTTTCGGACGATCTTCGACAAGGAGGTGATGGAACCCATGACGAACATCAAACTTACTGAAAAATCGAGCACTCCTAATCGCATCCAACAACTCATCAATCCGGGGGAGGGGGTACACATCTTTGATCGTGATATCATTCAAATTTCGGTAATCAATGCAGATGCGAATCCCTCCAGCCTTTTTGGGCACAATTACTACAGGAAAAAACCATGGACCTATTGCGGGTTCGATCCATCCACTAGCTTCAAACTCTTTAATCCGCTGAAAAGCGGGTGATCTTTGAGCTGGCGAGTATCGGTAAGGAGCGCAGGTAATGGGCGGATGATCTCCCGTGAGGATGGCAGGCTCGATCACATTACTTAAGCCGATATCATTATCATGCACGCTCAACACTTCTGCATAACTGTTCAAAACATTGATTAATGACTTTTGAATTTTCGTGGGGACATGGCTTGGTAGGGTGATAGTAGATTCCCCAGGAGTCTCAAGGGGTACGTCGATCCAATCAACCGGCCGTTCCCGCCAATAGTAGACACTCGAAAAGATGGAACTACTCGTGCGAACAGATAAGACAGTTGCTATCATCTGAGATTCAACGGGGCTGATCATTTCGGTTTCTTTGGTTTCGGCGTCAGTCTCTGAACCAACCGAAGTTGGTTCCACAGTTAGTCCCGTTAGATCCGTCATCTCTTGCATCAGATTAGATACATCCCCTACCGGTGTTCTGCTTCCTGTTTAATTAGAGCGATGGTTGCTCCTGTCGTTAGTAGCGATCTGGGCGGAAAAACAGACACGTCCAATTACTGTTCCGTTTGTTGATAACACGTTAGTAAGGAAAGTGCTCCCTCATACAAGGTGCAAGGGGGTTCCAAGTCATTGGCCAGGTCGTATATTTGCAATATGGGTTCCCCGAGGAGAACGGAAGGACTGATTTGGGTTGTCAGAGGCGAGAGCGCGTTGTCTTCTGAATCCACGTGGAAACTTCGGGCAGTGTTGGGGCACACTCGAAATTCTTCGGGAATTTGGTGTTCAAAAAGTTCGACCAGGTGCTTCCATTCATCCTCACTAGGCAGTTCTTCTTCGTATTCCTATTCCCCAATTCCGCTACCGATGTCTGAGGAAGAATATTCCTCGGAATCAATGCGTTGAATCATCCTTATTTGGGCCAAGTTAGGAGTTTGTTTTATCGTTCGAGTGGAAATTTGCAAGGGAACAGCTTGAGGCTTTCCCCTAGTTTGCGTGAGCACTAGTTGTTTCGAATCGAAATGCAGACGGGCCCCTACCGCCATCGCCCAAGGTAATCCTAACAACACAGAGTAGGAACGCACATCAATTACTAGTGCGTTAACAAGGACGTGTACTCGTCCAACCTTTACAGCCACATTCTCAATAATGCCCACGGTGTTCATTGCTTCCTTGCTGGCAGAGACATAATGGTCTTTTCCAGCTTCAGGAAGAATGGATGTGAGTCATCCCGTCTTCTTGACAGTTTCTAATGATATAGCTACGACGGAAGACCCGATGTCGATAAGGGCATTAAACGGTTTGTCCCAAACTTCACAATCACATTCCGCGCTCTTCTATAGTACCGGCCGAGCTCGTACGAAGTGGTCCTTCTCTGCCAGAGAGATCGCGGCTATGTGTGCGGCTTCGGGCTCACTGGTTTCGGGTTCGGGCGGTACAACCTCCTGGCCCCCTTCCTTCTTTTTCAACATCCGCTGTATGCGCTGGTACGTGAAGCGCTTTTGATTTTTCTGGCAATGTTGCAAGAGTTTATCATTCGCAGTTTCGGATATGGTGAGCAAATGGCCTATTGGGATAGGAACGCGAATATCAAGTTGCTTGAGCGCTCTCAACACATCAATCTCGCCCGTCCTAAACTGTGGACCGGGATTAGAATCGTGGTCGACCCATTTAAGGTCATCAGGGGACGATCAAATCGCTCCGATCATGCCTGCTAGATGAAGGTACTCGAGTGGATCAACCACGTCAGCAGCGTCAGAGGAAGAAGATCCCGATGTTGATGCTATTGTCGTTGGGGGGGAAGGCTGCTCATATGCCACAAGTTCTCCATCTTGGGCCGTGTCCATCAATGCGGCCATTCGTCCTTGGTTTAGAGCAACAGGAGCCGCGGCCGGCGGAGGTTGATTACGTTTTGGCTGCGGACAGTCCCGGGCAAAATGTCCAGGCTGTTTGCAGTTAAGACACTCGACTTTTCCTGTTGGGTTAGCTAGGTGAGGGAACTGTGGTGCATGCCCTGGAGCAGGCGGGGCAGGCAAGAGGGGAAATGACGCGGGAGCAGGCCGAGCAGGGGCCGGGTTAGGCTTAGTTAGTTTGCTCATTATCTGTTTCATCCGCTCCATTTGAGCGGCCTGCATTTGGATCAAGTTGCTCATCCATTCGGACTACTTGGTGGTGGCCGTATGGATCATCTGGGCAAGATATAAGTTGGTTACGGCCGGCGAGGGGGGTTCGTGGGAGATTCTGCTCTTAACCGCCGTTATCGGTTGATTCACCGGGGCAGAGGAAGAAGAAACAGGCGGGATATCGGAAGCGATCCCGTCAGGAAGGTCATGGTCGGGGTGAGGGTAAAACCATTCTACCGCCCGCAACCATGATCGCTGTTTAGCCGCTACATCCTGTATGGTGTCCGTAATATCTTCATCTCCTTGACTGATATATTTTTTTGTATCAGCCAGGTCTGACTCCAATGCTTTAGCGATGATAGCAGAAAGCAGGTGTATCTTTGGAGGGACCTTTTTTTATAACTTCCCTTTCAACGTCGGACTCCGTAAGTGATCGATGAATAAATCTCGAGCGGATTTCTCATCTCGCCTAGATTTGTCCAACGTGGTTTGAAATCGATCCACGAAATCGGGCAGCAATTCCCCTGGTCCTTGTGGCCGAGTTTTGAGTACGTACCAAGCGGCGTCTTCACTGACCGTATCGAATCGAGCCAAGAAGGCTTGTTTGAAAGTATTCCAATATACCCATGTATGCTTTCTTAACCAGTCGTGCGGCGTATTATGGAGTAGCAAGGTAAGAACGTGGGGAAGATCACCCGCGCTATAACCTTGAGTTTCAACGGCTTCCAGCCAAGCTTCGGGATGGGTATGGTTTGGAAAGAAGGGGAAGGGGGCAGGAATACTAACGATCACCCTGTTACCGTCTACCATTGGTATAGCCCTATGAATCCCCCGCGGCCGCGGTCACCGCGGGCATGACCGCGGACAGCGGTCGTGACCGCGGGCCCGCGGTCCTCGATCATGAAAGAAAAAAAAAACACAAAAAAAAAAATTCATAAAAATCTGAAAAACAATATATGTTATGCCAAACAATAAACTAAACAACTTTTGCCTTGGGTTCATATCCAAACTCGTTACCAAATTTGAGATAAAAAATAAACAAAATCCTTTATTTTTCTTACTAAAAGAATAAAGTGAAGAACTTTTGCCTGAGGGATTTCTGTTATTCATTTTTTTTAAATCCGAAACGAAGTCAAAAATAAAAACAAAAAATCTGAGGTTATAGAGAACAAAAAAACCTACAACCCCATATTTTTAGTTTTTTTTTTGGCCCATTATCGTACGAATTAAAAATGTCGGGGTTTTCTGACCGTACTCGGCTGCGGGCGGTCGGCCCCTGCGATCGAGGTCATCACCGCATGCGGTAAAATGACCCACGGTCATGACCGCGGGTGATACATAGGTATAGCCGGTATAGCCGCACCAGATATAGATCTGGTTACTGGACGATCTCGACGAGCAGGTGGGGGACTTCTTCTACCTCTCGCCAATTCGACTTACTATCATCAGTACCGACATGTGTCGGCTCCAATACCAACCTCACGCCCTGTGCTATCTTTCGTTCGGAGTGCTAGATGTGCGGAAAAAGAGGGCCAAAAAAACAGCAAGATGGGGTGTGCCAAGGATTTTTGGAAATTAAGTGTGGGGACACAGACGGAACTGAAATCCCCCTTGTTGGTCCGATGAAGTAAGTCGGTTGCTTTCGCGTGTCGCGGAATGCGCGCGCGGGCACGGTGCGAAAAGAGAGAAATCCAAATTCAATCCAAAAAGTATTGTCGAGCTTCCCACCGTGCTACGGCCCGTCGTTTAGAACGGAAAGGTTTCGGCACGTTTTACGTGTCTCGTTTTCGTATCAAATCCCGTCGTCGCTCGCTGGTCAGTTATGAGTCTGACGTGGATGGTCGCAGCCGCGTGGCTCTTTCCTTATGCTCGACTTCACCTCGTATTCGATGGTGGAAGCCCTTGGATTCGTAGCGCTCAAAGCGCTGGCAGTCTGTGCATAGAGTGCGCGGCCAGTGGGGTCCTACTCCCGTCCACGGGATGACTTTCAACTCATTGAAGGGCAACATATCGACTAGGGTGGAAAGTGGGTATCGATAATGACAAACGCTGACTCTATGAACCCTGAACAACGGTTTGCCGGAGGGAAGTGGTATCGCCTGCCGATCTGCGCGACCGCTTCTCGTACGTCCCACTCGCATACACGTGTCCTTTCCTCGTTGTAGGGAAAAGGTCGTGTTGGTACGGGAGGTACGGGAGGTTGACGCCCGATCGAAGGGTGCTTGTTAGCCCACATGTCAATCAATTGCAAAAATTCAGAAACGTCATCAAGGAAAAACACTCGCGCAATCACTAATCAATCGTTTTCGACACGAGAGAGAAAGAGAAAACACTCATTAGCTCGATCATGCATGCAACTGAGGGACCGACCCGCGACTCAGTTTTTCGTAAGCCACCGTAGTAGTGATCTCAGGCGCCTTATTTCTCGGGGCTGCCCTGTAGATCGGCTGCAGATGTCGTGCAGCATAAGGCCGATGGCGTGCGTAGTGCATTCAGAACTGCAGATCTAAACACTCTTGCATTCTCGAACAAAGTCCCGCCAAGTGTGGCATCTAATTAATGTAGAAAGGCAAGCATCTCCATACATATATTCACTGTAAAAGGTGCGAAGATGACGAGGGTACACAAGTTAGAAATCAATCGAGGGAATTGTACACACGCATCCACCGTTCACAAGACAAAAAGGATCAATCCCTTGACATTTGGGGATTACCCAGGGAACTAATGGAAGAGTTCCGGAAGAAGTTCTTTCACGCAGGAAAGCACAGATTCATTCCCATCCAAAAGAGAGAGACAAATATCGAGACACATCATCATTCAAAGATAGAGGAGAGAGAGAGAGACGAGGGAGAAATGTCGAGATAGAAGATGACAAGCTCCGAAAAGAGGAAGTTCGGCGTTGCCGCCGTACACTCACGTCCGAGATAAAGATCCGCAACAACAAAGGCACATTCACCGTTAATTCCAATATGCCCCCAGGCCTATCACTCACTCAAATCCAATCATTGATCCTCATACCCGCACCGACGATCCCGGTTGTCGCGTGCTATCTCCCACCACTGCGATCGTCACCCAGCCGACGCAAGTTTGACGCGGTTAGCCTAGATCCCACAGTCCGTCGTGGCAATCAAGCGCGCAACCGGCCAACCCGTCATCAGCCTGACAGGACTTTCCGACTCGCACCAAATGCTCTGCCTAGCCACTGCTTCCCGGAAGCTGGCTCAGGAGTCGAGAACGTAAGAGAGCTTTGCGGGCGYGTTTGCGGAATTKATAGTGGCGAGAAGGGGGGCGAGSGAGAGAGAAGGCAGGGGGAAAGTCAAAGTGTAGGGAAAGAAGCAGGAGGAGAAGACTTTTAGAAGAGCGCTCCATGGGAGCCATGTTGATCCCTCGAGACTCAAGGTTCAACCAATCAGATTGGTTGCGCAATAGGCAGATCCTATCGTACCACGCGTCTGATTGGTGGGCGAGAGTAATCGATGGATCAGCCGGACTTCACCAGCTTTGCTCGAAGGGCGAGAAAAAATGGCGCGAGAAGCAGCGCAAGACGGGTCCACGAGTCAGATAATCTAGAAGGGGATATGGACGCGCAAAGAGTAGAGCGGGAGAGAGAGAGAAAAAGAAACAGTTAGGAGGAGAGAGGAAGAGGAGGGAAGAGAAAAAAAGGAGCGCGAGAGAGAGCGATGAGGGGGAGAAAGCTTTGCACGCGCAGCGCCGTCAACAAAAAAAAAAAAAGGCACCGAAACAGTAACAGCTTGCCTACCTCCTAAACCAATTCAAAATTGAAATCACCATATCCACGCGCGAAAGAGCGACGCGGGAAAAGAAAGTCCTACGCCTATTCGTATCTCCACAAGATTCCGAGAGTTTTCCCCAATTCGACTGAGAACATTCATACACAAAAAGGACACGTCAAAGTTCCGCTTATCCCGGAATTCCCAACTGTCGGACCCCATTCCCAGTGCGCTCGCTAAGGCGCACGTAAATTCCCATGTATTTCCCGAATTGCAAAAAGAAATAGCAGAACCCGGGAATCGTAAAAGCTTCCGAAAGGTGGGGGCTCAAAACGCGGCACCCAAAATCAAGAAAACAAAACGGAGTTTTTATGGGGTTGGTATGATACAAGCAAAAGGGGTACGAAAGATAGCACGGGTTCGTGAAGTAGTTCGTCACACTCTCATCTTGACAACATTGCTTACCTTCACCAATGCTCCTATTTCGTTCATGGTCTTTTGTCCTCCTCCTCTATCTGCTGTTTCTCCTCCCCCTCCTCCTCCTCCTCCTCCTTTTTTCTCTGCATTCTCATCGGCTTACTGCCGTCTAGTAGTTCTCGCTCTCTTTCTAATTTCTCCATCTCCTCCTCCTTTTCCTCCCCCTTCTCTCAAATACTCACATGTTGCTCGATTTCCATCATCACTGAGAGAGAAAGAGAGAGAGCGAAAGAGAGAAGCTTCCGACTCCCCTTTCCCTCCATGCGATGCGTGGATCCTGCGTGTCGAGCCCCTGTCGTTCCCCCACTGCAGCACAGAGAGAGAGAGAGAGAGAGAGAGAGAGAGAGAGAGAGAGAGAGAGAGAGAGAGACTTTCCGACTCCCCTTTCCCTCCATCCGACGCGTGGATCCTGCGGGCCGACCCCATATCGTTCCCCCACTGCAGCAGTGAGTGTGTGTGTGTGTGTGTGTGTGTGTGTGTGAGAGAGAGAGAGAGAGAGAGAGAGAGAGAGAGAGAG
>BFEA01000702.1:186875-197916 GCA_003427395.1 Chara braunii | reverse complement strand
GATTTTTCCGAGGACTCTTTTTTTTTTTTACAACGTTTTTTTTTTTTTGCGCCTTGAATTCTGTTGTTTACCATTTTTTAACACTTTAAAAAAAAAATTTTTTTTTTTTTTTTTTTTTTTTTTTTTTTTTTTTTCTCGGACAGACTGCCCGGGGAGGACGTCCGCTCAGTTGTCCGATCGGACAACCCCGGACGGTCAGGGGGGTCCTGGACGTCCGATCAGGTAACCTAAACAAAATGTGCATAGTTGTCTTCACTTTTCGCAAACGGCCGGATTGGGGGCCGGGTTATTACAAACTTAACACATCATTACTTCGTATGGAATCATTTAAATCTTACATACGACAAGTCTGGGAGTACTGGCGTGAGCGCACACCAGAAATCGATTCGGCCATCCAATGGCTCAGCAACGGACTCTTTTTCCTATCTAAGAAATGCAGCGACTTTTCAAAAATTATGGCAGCCCAACGCTACCAGAAAGAAATTCATATTATGCAACAACTAAACCATCTAAAGCACCAGGATGACTCGCAAGATAATCATGAACATATTAAGCAACTTCAGCACCAACTAACACAATACGCACAGTACCGATGGCAAGGAACAAGAATCAGAGGAAAACTCGCGAACTTCTCCACGGAAGGATCGATGGAGGCGCGATTTTTCCACCTCGCTAAAGCACGCGTTCGTCGTACTACAATAGATGCCCTACACGACCCTGAGGCGTGTGAAGGCTTGCCAGCTTTAACCACTGCCAGACTCACCAAAATCACACGCGATTTCTTCAAGGACCTTTTCACATCCCACATACCGGATGCTGGGAGTGTAACTCACCATCACAGAATAGATGAATTTTTGGAACCACTAAACAAAAAACTGTCACAGGAACAACGTGCTCTCCTGGAAGCCCCCCTTTCCAAACAGGAGGTTTGGACAGCCTTGTTGGAGATGGATGAAGAAAAATCGCCTCGGGTTGATGGCTTTTCCAAAGAGTTTTGAGAAGCTACATGAGACTTTATGGGGAATGACATCATGAAGTTTTATGAGGAGGTATGGCGTACTAGGGATATGGGGAAAATTATTGGTCAGGGGGTGCTAACTCTGTTACACAAAAAAAGGGATAAAATGGACATCAGGAACTACCGCCCCATCACTCTACTGACGGTAGTATACAAGATGTTGGCCAAAACTTTGGCCAACCAAATGATCCCAATGATGAAGGATATAATCCACCCGGACCAGACCGGCTTCATGCAGAATCGTAATATACAAGAAAACATTATGTTGGTGCATGAAGTCCTGCAACTATCCCAATGCTAGAGGCGGAACGCAGCCTTAGTGTTTATAGACTTTGAAAAAGCCTACAACCATGTAGACTGGATGTTCCTGGACAAATATCTGGAACGAATGAATTTTGGTCCGAACTTCAGAAGTTGGGTGCGAATACTTCATCAAAATGCAACAACCAAAGTGCAGGTGAACGGTTCGCTGGCACCCGCCATCAGACTAGAGCGATCGGTCCGTTAAGGTGACCCCATGGCCCCGCTCTTGTTCCTTGTTATTATTGAGGCCCTGGCTGCTAACTTACGAGCTAATAAGGACATATCTAGGATCAAAATTGCCAATATCCCGAAGGAGGCGGTTCCGGTGTGCTCACTATTTGCGGATGATCTCACAGTCCTGATGGAGGCATCCCATCAGAATATGGAGGAGATTCATTAGATGATGCACAGGTTTGCGAGGGTCTCCGACATGACAATCAACTGGGGCAACAAAACACAAGGATGATGGATCCACTATAAAGGGGGCCGACCTCCAGAACTCCCGCCGGTGAAATGGTTACCCCTCGAAGCTCCCCTCAGAATTTTGGGGGTATTAATGACAACAAAAGGGTGCCCGGCCGCCAACGACGATTGGGTTGGCACGCCAGCCTTAAATAAAATGAAGGCATGGAAGGGCAAACCTACCTCCCTCTTCGGCAGGGCATTGGTAATCAACAATGTTGCCCTCGCATCCCTATGGTATAAATCCCTTTTTTGGCCCTTAAGCAGAACAACTATGAAGAATATGAAAAAGAAGACTGCGGCCTTCCTCTGGCGGGGAGACTGCGACAAGGCCAATGCTATTAGTCGTGTAGCTTGGGATTCTGTGATACAGCCAAAGAGTTTGGGGGGGCTAGGGTTAATCGACCCGGTGACCCAATCACAAGCACTCCAAGTGCAATGGATAAAAAATATTTTGTTCTGCCCAGAATGCCCCTGGGTACCCCTGGCATTACAGCACCTGGCCGAACTGGCCCCTGCAACCCCCCTTGACATTCACCCTACAACATGGTTGGACGACCGGTTTTGGGTTATACCACGACAGCGACAGAGCTCGCAGGGGGAAGAGGGTCGAAGCTTGCAGCCTGACTGCTTTTGGCCGTGTCTACTAAACACTTGCCGTAAGTTGCCACTCCCAAACAAATCCCTCCCGGACCGATGGGAGGAGGCTAGCAGGCAACCACTCTTTGGGAATCGCTGGCTCGCAGACTCCGTAGGCCGGGTTAGGAACAGTTCCACTGTTCCATGGAGAACCTGGGTCAAGAGGGGAATACTGAGGGTCAAGGATCTGTGGGACGGTGAAAGAAAAAGCTGGAAGACCGGGGATCAATTAAGAGAGTCTCTCCGATACTGTCACCACATTGACCAGCACATAGAGACACTGATCGAAACAATCCCCCTGGCCTGGTATACAATCCTGAGGAAGGTCACTACCATTTCCGAAGGAGATTGGGTAGCAGTAAGAGAGGACCTGAACCGGGTGGGACGGGTCCACATGATCGACCCACAAAAAGCCCTGGTTGAGTTCTATGACGTCAGGAAAGCCGGCAGGCTGCAAGGCAGTAGAGCCCCGTGCATATGGAGGGACCGGGAATCCCTATTTCGAGTCTGAGTTTTGGAAGACGGGAAAGACTACATGGCCTTTCAGCCACGAAAATGCATTCATGAGCTGGTTTTTGACCCACTGGAATGGCAATGGGAAACCTCCCAAACGCCTATAGGCCCCTCCCGCGTCACCAAACAGATCACGTTACACAAGATAACTGTTAAATCGACATATAAATTGATGCGAGCAAAGCGCAATTTGAGTGACATAATTATCGACAGATGGGCCAGACACTTGAACAGTGACCGAGGCCAGCTCGCACCAATAAAATGGTTTCAGGAACGAAAGTCCAAACCAGCGAAGATCACGTCGCTGCAATGGCAAATAACGCACCGTTGCTTGCCAACCAACGACTGGCTGATCGACCATACTAACTTGGAGCAAAAGGGGTTTGCGTTACCCTGGTGCTTGCGGTGCCTCAGGCACTTCCCGCCCCACAGGAAAGCGGAAACAATGGAGCACATTTTCATGCAATGCCCACTTGCACAATTCACATGGGGATGGTGGGACAGGGTGTGGAGAAAAATGGGAATCCTGACCCCCTGGCCATGGTTATGGCAAGTAATCCTGGTAGGTCACTGGCCGTGCCAAGGGGTCACAACTTTTGCAGAAAACATGTACAGGTTGGGAAGGCGAGCGGTGCTATGGGCACTATGGTGGCAACGACGCCTTTTGGAGATGGAGAAAGTATGTGTAGAGGGGGCAGAGGTCACAGACCAGATTAAGGAGCAAGTCCAGCTAGAGCTGATGCGCAGGTGGCTGGTCTTGAAACCACAACTTGACATCTTCCAACAGATTGGGGACGTGAAACGGGTAATTACTAACTTTTGCAGGGAATGGTTGGGGGGGGAGAGGGAGGGGTGGATCGCAAAAGTGGAATGGTCCAAGGATGACCCCAATAACAATCAAGAATCAATGGAAGGAGCAAAGGACTATAGACTGATTTTTAAGGAATGGACCTACATTGAGCCCTCCTTTCCATTCCGCCCCCCGACTGATTTTCCTGACCCCTTCCACCCCATGCTCTCTCCCTGGTGGAGGTGCTCACATAAGCATTAGACGGAGAAGGGAAGGGGAAGATGACATCACTGTCGCCCTTCAGTGACTTCCCCCCTCCCCCCTCCCCCTTCCACTCTGGTTTAAAAGAAGGGAGAAAGAAACTTGTTTTATAAAGAAAAGCTGGCGCCTGAAGTCAGCGCGAAGAGGTTTATTCTCCCTCCCCCTCCCTCATCCTCACTCTTCCTTCTTAAACCTCTCCCCTTCTGTACAGTTTCGGAACTTTGCAAAGGGACGCTGGACCCAGTTTTCAGCATAGAAGCAATCACAGTGGCTGGATTTTTCCAGCAAACAAGACGTCCAGCCAACAGAGAGTATAATTAAGAGTTTAGCCCTGGCTTCAGGGTGAAGAGACTTCCCCTTTATCTGATTTTCTCATACCCTTGTCAGTCAATCCCCTGGACCCCTGGGTAAGCAATGCTGCCAGGAAAATTCCCACATCCATTTTTCGGATGTCTTAAATGACAACTTTTGTACAAAGGGACGCTGAACCCGTTTTCCAGCAAGTGACGCTCCCCACTAATAGATGGAGCCTCCCCCGAGGTGTTAGTGGTGTCTGCTCTTACCAACACCACTAACACTACCGGGGGCGTGTTAAAAAAAAAAAAAAAAAAAAAAAAAAAAAAAAAAAAAAAGGATAGTGGTGCTGATAAGAGCGGCCACCGCTTCCACACGAGAAGAGGCTCCATCTATTGGTGGGGAGCATCACCTGCTGGAAATCGGGTCCAACGTCCCCTATACAAAATATGATCAGGAAAACAATGTGGAGGACCCTTGCCAGCATTGATTACCCTGGAATATAGGGGATTAACTGAGCAAGGCATTGGAAAATTGAAAATTTTTTAGAAAAGACCTGCCACTGAGAAAGTTGTATCAGAGTATAATTTGAGATGAAAGCTAACTTCCGAAGATCGTCTGCACAAAATGTTGAGCTGCTGGGAGTAAAACTCTTCGCCCTATACCAGGCGCCGAATTTCTGCTGCTGAAGGACTAGTTTCCCCCTGAAAGCCTGATGATCCACTTCACCCTGTAGCGGGCCGTTTTCCGCTACTTGATGATGGAAAGTAGTATTCTTACACTATGTATTATCAGCTATTCTGGTCCCCCAGACATATATTAACAAGCCTTCTTTAAAGCAGGACTTAATCATCCTTAGTCCGTCCCCCCTTGACACGTGGCCCCCTCTCACTCCCAGACTCGGGGACCTGTAACCCCTTGCCTATGTGACCATCCTAAAAAAGAAACCCCAGCCTGTTATCCTATGCCCCCCCAATCCTTGTGAGACATTCATTTCTACACCGCTCCCTGATCTTTCCTACACCTCTCCCTAAACTTCTATCCCCTCTGTAGGTCCTTGGTCACCATGTTTGCAGTCCATTGTTATCTTATGTCGTTGCTGTTGCCCTGATACATATTCACCGTTGCACATGGGGACGAAGATGACCTCCTGGCCGGCTAAGGGGTGTAAGGAGGGCATGGGAAGACGACAGAGGGCGGGGGGGTCACCAGGAAGAGTAACGGGGGGGGGGGGGGGGGGGGGGGGGGATGAGGAGGAAGTTGGTGGGCCGGAATGCTATTAGAAAGGTGTCAATTGGTTCAAAGCACCACTGGTTTTCAGTGGAAAGCCAGGGTTGCCACTGAAGTGTATTGTTTTGATTGAGTGAGCATAGTCTGTTGTTGCGGTCGAGCCACGACACAAAGAAGTTTTGTATTAGTTGTCTGCGTTTTGACTCGTCTTGTTCTTGCTCAAGTCTGTCATGCATGTGTTTCCAAGCTTCTTGGGTCATCACAGTTATTGTCTCTGCTATGGACTCCTTGGCTTGAGTGAGGTTGAATGACTGTTGTTGCCTTTCATGTGAGAATCTCATTCTCCAGGCTGCCATCAATACAGCGAGGCGTATAAAGTGAAAGAGATTTAGCATGAACGGCGACCATTGGGCTGTGGTCCCATGAGGGAGGGTGCCAAACAAAAGCGCCTATATCGACCATGGGAAGCGGTGAGTTGTGAAGTAGTGTCAGGCTCCATCCCACCACTGCCAAAGTCGTGACACCATGGGGCAGCCCAGGAGGCAATGCTCCAGAGTTGCCCGTTTTCTGGGAATTGCGCCTTCACGAAAGGAGCAAAGGGGTGATAGGAGGCCGTCCTGTTCCAGATGTGTCTCGTTGGTTAACCCCTCCGGGGTCGGGAGGCATCTGTGTATGATTTGCCACTGCAATGCTCTATGATTCGTTGGTTGGATATGGGTGTATGCGGTCTAGGAGAAGAAGTGGAGGTCCTCCCTAGTCAACGGGGAGTCACGTTCCCATCTCCTTCAAATGTTGTCCATCACCGGAACCATTTTCCTCTGAAATCTGTATCCTTGTTTAACAGTGTATTGCCAGGGTTTCATCATGGAGGTAGTACCCATGTCCAATTCCCATTCTTCAGGGTCAAAAGGTAAATGGGACAAGGGGACAGTGGGTTCATACACAAACTGGAAGCCGTCGTCATCTTCTATCACTTTGACTCTGATCACCTCCGACAGAGGGGCGTCGCAGTCTAGGTCCTCTTGTCGGTGGACCTGAGACCAACGGGCCCCAGGGAGGGCCGGGCAGTGCGCCTCCAGATCCAGCATCCCAGATTGGACTGTTTGCACTCTGTACACCGTCATCGGAAGGAGGAGGGCGTCTGTGTGGACCACCCAGTCCCCCTGTAGAAGGGTCGGGCCTTTTTTCTGGGCCGTAACCCAAGCCACAGGGATAGCCTCTTGCAGCTCACGGAGCTCTTGGGAGAGATTGGGGAGGGGCCCAATTTTAAATCCGATTGTTTCATCTGCATCGCAATTGTTCAGAATATCATTCCAGAGGTCCCCGACTGTGTATACTCCTTTCCTCACCCACTTCAACCATTTGGACTTTGTGCGCAGAGAGAAGGGTTGTCCCCCTTGATCCTTTATTTGGGAATGTCCAAAGAGTGGCTGTCGTCTGATGTCATGCTACCTGAGCGGTGTTTTTGTTCTCATCGGGCCCATCTCCCTCCACAGTTTGAGCAGCGATGGCCACAGCGGATCAACTTCGATATCCTTTTTTGCCCTATATGCATGACTCATGTCTGGGCTGTCTTTTGGGCAGAGCGGGATGGACCAGTCCGCGTTTGTTATCCATTGGAAGGGATGCACCGGATGGTCCTCCGGAGATCGGGGGGCCAAGCAGGCGATCTGAATTCTTGCATACGGAGCCCAGGGGATGTCATTGCCTAGCATCAGCCTGATGAGGACTTTAAAGATGAGCGTCCTGATTTCTTGCTCAGGATCTATAATTCCGAGACCCCCTTTGGGTTTCGGTTGGATGATGGTTTCCCAAGCTACTCTCTTGATACAGCGAATGTCCTCATGGTCATTTTTCCATAGGTAGGCTGCCGCCGCTTGTTTTAGTTTGGTGAGTTGGTTGTTGGTGAGAGGCCAGAAGGCCACTTTGTACCAGATCGAAGCAAATATGGCATTATTAATTACGAGGGCCCTGCCGACCAGCGAGGTTGGTTTGGCGTCCCACCTGGACATCCGGTGGATGGCCAGGTCGACCAAAGAATCCCCATGATCGTGCGGGGGGCCCAAGGTTGTGATGTTAACCCCAAGAATCCTAATGGCTGCTTCCTTGTCTTTCCAAGTAACTGGTGGTTGAGGCAGCGGTTGTTCCTCGAGGTGGTGCAGCCACCATCCTTCCGTTTTCGTTCCCCAATTCACCTTCATGTCGGTCGTAATTTCAAAGAGGTGAATGGTGTGGGCCACCGCCCTAAAGCTTTGTTCGTTGGCCCTGAAGAGGATCGTAAGGTCATCGGCAAACAATGAGGTAATGGGGATAAGGTGGTCCGGTATTTCCTGGACTTTGATTTTTTGGATGTCCGGGTTCGACCTGATCATTGCCGCCAAGGCCTCCATTACTAAAACGAACAGCATCGGGGCCATCAGGTCCCCTTGGCGTACAGATCTCTGTAGCCGGAACGGAGCTACCAAGTGGTCATTTGGTGAGATGTAATCATGTTAGTGGATGCTGTTCTATGCAGTATGTCGATCCATCTGCAGAAAAGGGGACCAAAGTGCATTTTGTGAAGAAACATCTGCAAAAAATCCCAGTCCACGTGATTGTATGCTTTCTCGAAATCAATGAACAGGATCGCTGCGTCCACTTGGCGTTGCCTTGCGTACCTGATCGTTTCATTAACCAACAAGATATTATCTTGTATATTCTGATGAGGCATAAAGCCTGATTGGTCCGGATGGATGAGGTGCGCCAGGTGCGGCAGGAGCCTGTTAGCCAGCGCTTTAGCCACAATTTTGTAGGGGACCGGTAGGAGGGTGATGGGGTAATAATTGCGAATCTCCTCCTTGTCCCCTTTTTTGTAAAGCAACGTAGTCACCCCTAACGAACCTATACTGTCTACCGCGTGGGCGCGGGGAATGCAGCCCTAAGGTAGCCAAAGCAATGGGACTAAGTGCGCACGCAAGAGAGAGAGAGAGAGAGAGAGAGAGAGAGAGAGAGAGAGAGAGAGAGAGAGAGAGAGAGAGAGAGAGAGAGAGGGTTCAACCGGGGAACAGATCGCAGCCTCAATTTGACCGCAATTTTTTTTTAATTTATATTATTTTCTTCGTCAAAAGATCACAACAAAATCTAAGAGCGCTCTGTTCTTAAGATTCTTGTACGCATTCCTTTTTTTTTTTTTTTTTTTTTTTTTTTTTTTTTTTTTTTTTTTTTTTTTTTTTTTTTTTTTTTTTTTTTTTTTTTTTTTTTTAAGTCCTGGGTATTGTAGAGGCCGGTAACTAGGCACACGTTGATTGTCGGAAGTAGTCTACCCTGGTCGCTCTGGGAAGGCGAGGCCACCACCCATCCCAACCTCACGTCAATACTCCTAGCGTATCCCCTATCCCTACTATCCTACCTTAGTGTGACCAGCACTCAGGACCGTCACCCTACCAGTATCGAGGGGGACTTGGACCGAACAGGAGCGACAGGCACCAGGGCTAGCGACCATGCCCTGGTTGAAGCATAGTCGAACGAGCCTTGCCATACGGGTACTTCGGACGCCAGGCTCTAACAATTACCTATTGGCCCCTGCGTGACCTCCACCCAGCCGTTTGTGATGCGTGTGTGTTTGTGTATCATGGATGTGTGCCCGTGAGCTATATATGTATGGTTATATGTTGCTCCCCACCATGGAGCCTCTACGAATTGAGTACTGCGTACTGGTGAGAGGTGCTCGTATCACCTCCACTAGTACCTAACTGTGTGTGTGTACCTTGTTATTCACCAGGGAGAATTGACCAGTGGTATTGGAGGAGACCTCGTCCATCATCAACTACCCTCGACCAGCCGCTGCCAACTAACTCCTAACCTGAATGGGTCTACAGCCAACGAAAGTAGGATACACCCCTTAATTCGGCATTGGTTTCCCTACAAGGCACCCCTTCCCAACCACTGGACTGCCACGGTATCACCATGCACCCCCAATCCCCATGCCACCCCCTGACCCAAGAGAGCAGCACTCATCGTCAACAGCTTCCCCGTAAGAGAGCCACACGTCCCCACCCAAGGCCATCCAGAGAATCATCCCTAGCGAATATGGAATAGCTATATATATATGTGTGTATGGTATGTGTATATGATATGTGATAGACTAGGTATCGTGAATGTGTTATCTGGGGTGTGTGTGTGAATATGTGGTAGAGACAGGTCTCCCCCAAAGTCCAAACCGGACTCGAACCTATGACCTACAGTGTGAAACTGGAGGGTTCTACCACTTGTACTATTGTAGGAAATGAATCTAGTGTGTGTGATATCTGGACTGGGGAGATCATCAGAGCGACCAAAGCCAACAACAACCAGTGACCAACGTGAGGCCTAGGCCAGCATACAATACCCATGGACTTATCCCCTGGGTGGTGCGCAGGCAGTGTCTGTAATAGTACCATGCGTCAGCCCAGGGGAGTGTGTGTGTCCAGCCGTGCGTCATTCTAACGGCCTGCCGGTGTCCATGCGCGAGGCTGTGGAGTTTTGAACCCACAACCTCATACCACAATGCGCATTTCCAACCGGTGCTCTAACCACTGAGCTACATCAACTGGACTTCTTGTACGCATTCCTTTGAGTGGGAAAAATCACTGAAGTTGCAGTTTTTTTCCGTTGGCCCACACATGGCTGAGTAGCAAAAATGGAAAATGTGCGAAATCGGCAGAGATTATTTTCCGGTCTTAATGATTTTCTGAAAAATTTCTGATATTTTCCTGGAAAGAACACGATCTTTATTTTTTTTTAATTAAACACTGGAGGTAGTGCTAGGGGTGCTGGTAAGAGCAGGCACCACTGGCACGCCCGGGGAGGCTCCATCTATTGGTGGGGAGCAGCACCTGCTGGAAATTGGGTCCAGCGTCCCTGAACATTATGGTTGATTATCTGAACATGTAGATTGTAGATGACGAGCAGCATTGATTGCCCTCAAACGAGGGGGTTAACTGCCCATCAGACTGCATGGTGGACTAACCCTTCCATGGCAGCAACCCATCGATTCATCTAACCTCCTACGTTGAGAGAGAGTCTCCACCGTCCTATAACACACTTAGAGCCGCATTTTTTTGTGTAAACCTGCCAGCATTGATTGCCCGGGACAGCGGGGATTGACTGTACAGGTACTGTGAAAACACAACCTGGTAAGACCACGACCTAATCTATGGATTGTCAAATTTCCTAATTTTTCGGCGAATTCCTCCGCGCACAAAAAATCGCCAAAGTTGCCTGTTGCAAATTGTGGGACTGGACCCGCCAGTGCCCTCTGCCTTGAACAGCCTGCGCATGGGACTCCGGTCTTCTTCCACCTGACGACCGATCTTTCCGTTTTCCAAAAGTCCCGGTTCTATGAGAGCTACTGTAGGTCGTGCGCAACATCCCAAAGGACCGGTCCCCCAAAAACTTTTGCCCCCTGTGAGCCCACTTGTGTCCTGGTCGCCCGCGTCAAAAATCAACACCTCGACACAGACGCTGGAGCCCACTATACCACAGGCCGAACATGGGGGGGGAGGGGGTGTGGG
>BFEA01000702.1:124279-142786 GCA_003427395.1 Chara braunii | reverse complement strand
TTTTTTTTTTGATTGATTGATTGATTGATCGGTGGGGAAGGGGTCGCCCTTCCCCCCCCCACATGCACACACATACACACACACACACACGAAAAAATAAATTTTCCTTTTTTTTATTATCTTTCTTTTGATTAAAATACATGTTTTTTGTTTTATATTTTTTTTAAATAAGAAAACACTTTAAAATCCGAAAAAAAAATTACCACGTTGTAGGGCTCGTCAAACCCTACAACCCCCTATATATATATTTTTTTTTTTTGGTCTATTATTTTTTTTTTTTTAATGTTTGAAATTTTCGGCCCCATCCAACCGCAGGGCCGACCTCGGTGGTTGGGATCCCGACCGCAGGCCGAGGTGGACCCCACGGTCATGACCGCGGGGGATACATAGACCCACACAACTAGGTAAGGGTCCTCAGGCTCAGAGGGAGAGTAACAGCACGACACCGGGCTCAATGGAAACCATGAAACGGGTACCGCCAGCTGAAAGGGAGGAAGGGCATTCACACAAGGGACCACACATAAGGTGAGCCTAGAAAGAGAGAGGGCTATGCCGGCATAGACATGTGGCCGAAGCCGCGAACAAAGAAAACGTACACTCCATGGAGGGCGCGCAGCATAAGGTAAGGCAGAAGGGCGGCAAGCGGACACACCCACATAGACAGGGAAATAGGGGACATCATGCGACTGAAGGGTAAGCTCGAGGGTGATAGATAGGTGGGAATGATGGGAACTTTGTAGCCGAAAAAGTGAAGTAGTCCAACAGATGGGTCTCGAGACTGAAGTCAAAGTGAAGAAGGATAGATGAAGTAGGAGTACTGCAGAAACCGAGCAGAAGCCCAGAACAATGCGACAGGTACTCAGGTACTGAGGAGAAGCACTGAGGTCGAAAGCCGAATGTAGACATCGAAGTAGAAGTGGAAATCGGGAGCTGTTGCATAAGTGTCCAGGAATGGTAAAAGATAGAGAGCGTATGAGGGATATAGATCAGTCACGAAAATGAGAGGGCGAGAGGAATGAACTGCAACAACAGGCGGAACCACATCCACAAGGGAAAGAGGACTTGAGCCGGGTACCGGTGGAGCAGGAGGACCCATCGATGGAGGTGGGGGAATGTTAGTGTTCGTAGAGGTAGAGGGGTCAGTAGCAGAAGGGCGAGAAGTAGGAGAGGAGGATGATGACGGGAAAGGATGAGCACGATCGTAAGCATGCACGAAAGTCATAGCATGCTTCAAGTGCTCAAGAGACTCCCACGTAGACTCCTCGTCAAGATAACCCTTCCATCGAACGAGATACTCGAGGCGGGGAGGGTCACCATCAGTCATACGCCGGGACGCAATATGAGAGACGACAAACTCCTCATGAACCTCGATGATGAAGGGAGAGGGGCGAGGGTAAGGTCGACCATGAGACTCAGGGAGAGACCGTCTGAAGGGGCGCAAAAGAGATACATGAAACACATCATGTAAGTTAGTGAGGTACATGGAATCGGGGAGCTTCAATTTGATGCTCACCGGACAGTCATGATTGGGTCCGACGGGTGCAAGAATGGTGCGTGGTCCAATATATCGACGTCTGAATTTCGGAAGTGTGTCAGCTTCGGGCTGGAAGTGATGTGCATCGACAAGAACCTCGTCGCCAACTTTGAAGGGATGGTCGATACGAGAGCGGTTAGCGCGAGTGGCCATRCGAGTCTGGGAGTCAGCAATGCTCCCGCGAGCCTTGCTAAGGAGGGCATCCATCTCCTTTACCCATCATCGAGGGCAGGGCATTTGGTGTCGGGATGGATCTGAGATGGACGAAGAAGGTYAGATGGGACACGGGGATGGTATCCCAAGTCACAGAAGTAGGGAGACATGCCAGTGGCAGGAGAAATAGCATGGTTATAAGCAATCTCTGCGTGAGCAAGATGCAGATCCSAATCAGAGTCATTCTCAACAAACTTCTTGAGGATACTCCCAAGAGTTTTGTTGGTGACCTCGATCTGTCCATCTGACTGGGGGTGATAGGAGGAGGAGAGGCGGAGATCGGAGCCATAGATCTCAAGAAATGAGATATAAAGCGGGGATCGTGGTCAGAGACGATGCTAGTGGGAAGACCGTGATGGATGGCAATACGGTTGAAGTATAGGGAGGCGATGTCTTTGGCTGAACTAGCATACTTGCAAGGGAGGAAGTGAGTATGCTTAGTCAACCGACAGACAACAATGAAGATGGCGTCGTGGCCTCGTGGGGTAGGGGGACGAAGAGGGCCAATGAAGTCCATGGAGACAGAAGTCCAACGCTGAGTAGGAATGGGTAAGGGCTGGAAAAGGGCCATAGGGGGGGTGGTTGAGAATGTTGGTCTCTTGGCAGATCCTGCAGGTGCTAACGTACTCCTTAGTGAAAGGACGGCGGTGCTCCCAGTAGTAATGGCGGTAGAGGCGGTCAAGTGTCTTGAAGACACCAAGATGACCGGCGGCGCGCTGGTCATGACACTCAGCGACAGCCCAGATGCGGCGCTGGCCAGTAGAGGGCACGCATAAGCGGGGAGTACGAGTAACTTGGCGACCAAGCCAATATAGGAGTCCAGAGGGATCGAAATGGAAGTTAGGGACGGACTTGCCAGCCTGTAGGTCAGCATAGATGGACTGAAACTCAGGGCACTGGGTGTGTGCGCGGCGGTACTCATCCAGAAAGGCGGGGTGGATGGTAGGAGCTGAGATGGCAGATAGCTGACGATCCTCGCAGTGAAGATCAGGGCGGCGAGATAAGGTTTTTGCAACACGATTACTTTCGCCGGAAATCTTCTTGATGGTGAAGTCGAACTCTGAGAGGTCATGCCACCAACGAGCCTGACGAGAAGTGAGCTTAGGCTTCGTCTGGAAGGCGGCGAGGACAGAGTTGTCCGTCAAAACGGTGAAAGTATGACCATGCCAATGATGACGCCACTTCTTAACAGCGTAAACCAGCGCAAGGACCTCACGCTCTCCGAGAGGTCACGCCACCAACGAGCCTGACGAGAAGTGAGCTTAGGCTTCGTCTGAAAGGCGGCGAGGATAGAGTTCTCCGTCAAAACGGTGAAAGTATGATTGTGCAAATGATGACGCCACTTCTTAACAGCGTAGACCAGCGCAAGGACCTCACGCTCGTCGGCAGTATAGTTACGCTCAGCGGGAAGTAGCTGTCGAGATAGATAAGCAACGGGACACTCTCCATCGCGAGACTCGACTGTACCGTCATCAGTGACATCAGGAATATAAGGGGGTGGGGCCCCTAAGGGGGTGGGCTGGATGGGTGCAAGATGAGCCGCAGTCGCTAGAGGTGGAGGAGGAAAGCGAGGGATGCGAGGGAAGCGGGACTCTCTGGAATCAGGAGAAGTAAAGGGGGCTGGGTAGA
The DNA here is from genome assembly GCA_003427395.1 of Chara braunii. Taxonomy (NCBI): domain Eukaryota; kingdom Viridiplantae; phylum Streptophyta; class Charophyceae; order Charales; family Characeae; genus Chara; species Chara braunii. The sequence goes on along the minus strand of BFEA01000702.1, from coordinate 139,410 downwards.
CCTAGGAGAGAAAACTCCAATAGCGAAGTCAGATGCGTCGGTGGTGACGATGAATGGTCGCGAGTAGTCGGGTAATTGTAAGACAAGAGCTGACGTGACAAGTCGCTTGAGAGAGCGGAAAGCATCCTCGTGAGCCGGGGTCCAATGAAAGGTAGACGTCCGCGGGTCAGGGGGGTAAGCTGGGACGAGTACTGCGCGTAGTTTTTAAGAAAATGACCATAGTAGTTGGTCAACCCAAGGAAACTACGCAGCGCAGGAAGAGAGGTAGGAGTAGGTCAGTCGACAATGGCCTGAATCTTCGAGTCGTCCATGTTGAGTCCATGCTCGGAGACCTGATGCCCAAGGAAGTCGACTTTGGGTTGAGCGAAGTGGCATTTGGAGAGGTTCGCATAAAACCCATGGTCGCGTAATCGTTAGAGGACAGTGCGGAGGTGGGTCAGATGCTCCTCTAGGGTACGATTGTAGACCAAGATGTCGTCGATGTAGACTAGAACCGAGTCCTAAAGAAGGTCTTGGAACATCGTGTTCATAGTTGTCCGGAAGGTGGCAGGGGCATTACAAAGACCAAAAGGCATGACGGTAAACTCGTAGTGCCCAAAATGAGAACGGAAATCGGTCTTAGGTTGCTCCTCCTCGGCTACGCGGATCTGGTGATATCCGCTACGAAGATCGATCTTCGTGAAAAAGTGGTGGCTGGAGAGGCGGTCGAACAGATCATCCGCACGGGGCGTAGGGTTACTATTTCTRACCGTATATTTGTTGAGACTGCGGTAATCGAGGTAGAGGCGGAGAGTGTCGTCCTTCTTGCGATCGAAGAGGACAGGTGCACTCCATTGGGACGTGTTCAGTTTAATGAAGCCCTCACGAAGCAGCTCGTCAATTTGGCGTTTAAGTTCCTGGGCTTCAGGGACCGAGAGGCGATATGGGGCGCGATGCTGAATACGGTAGTTAGGTTCGAGCCGGATGTGGTGCTCGATATCGCGCATGGGAGGAATGCTGCTATAGGAGTCAATCGGGGGAAAAACATCGCGATACTTGCGAAGGAGGGCCGCAACGCTAGGCTGCAAAGTCGATAGGAGGTTGTCAAACTCCTTGGCTGCAGCGCCGTCTGAAGCAAGGGTGGAAGGAGTCGGTATGGAAATAGGTACCGATGGCGCCTCCGTGGTACAAGATGCAAGAAGGTGAGATGAGCGAGCAGGGGTGAAGGGGGATGGGGAGGCTGAAGGATCAGGAGGCTCGGCGGGCTCAGGGAGTGGTGGGTCGAGCTCGACCAATTCAGCGTCATGATGCATAGAGTTACAGACAAGGAGATCCGTGATGTTGACAATGTAGAGTTCGGCATCAGGCTGACGAAGGATGTGGTGGAACTTAGTGGGTGTCAAGATGGCAACATTGACAAGAGAGGGGGATGTAGAGTCCGATTTGCCCAACAACGGAATACGGTATTGCTTCCCATCCTTGGTGTCGAGGACGAGGTCGTTGTGGGTCCCATCGGAGCCAGCATGGGCGAACTAATGGGAGTAGGCAGTGCCGAGAACAAGATCATATAGGGTTTCCATGACGTCGAAGGTCCACTGGTCATGGAACCGAGGGGCCTTGCGAAGGCTTTGGGGCATCCGCAAGGGGAAGGAGAATGGAAGATCAGGCACCACCGAATCGACGAATGATTTGGCCTGATTGTCGCCAAGCGTGACAGTGACAGTGGAAGGGTAGGTGGATGTATAGAGGCATGCCTCCTTAACTACGCGAGGATGAATGAAGTCGCCAGTAGAGCCAGAGTCCCATAGTGCGCGATACACTCTCGTAGAGGTCCCGAGGTGCACTGGAATAATCGGTAAGGTGCGRTCGGGRTTGTGTAGGCGCTGAGACATTGCRGAMAGGGTGYGCTCTTTAAGGCGGAGACGTTCCTGGTGGACCTTAACACACTCAAGGTCCAGGAAGTCAATGATATCCTCGGCTGCAATGAGGGAAGCACTGCAGCGTGCCGTGCGAAGAGCACGCCTAGTAGGAGGACGAGGAGGAGGATCACGAGGGACGCTAGGCGAAGAAGTGGAGGCACTGGAGAGTGGGTCAATGACGCTAGAAGTGACCAACGATGAAGTCAGGTCCGAGTCCTCAGAAAGAGTAGCAAGCGGCACGAACGTAGAATCGCGGGCGGGTATGCCTGCTACTGTGGGAGGATGAACGAGGCGGGAGATCGCCGCTAGGTGGCTGTGGAGCTGGAGGTCGAGACGGGGGGAACAGCCTCAGGGCGAGCCTGCTTTGCAAAGTGACTCTGGAGGGCATCTGCGTACGGGCAGGTAGAGGAGGTATGCCCGACGAGGCGGCAGCGGGTGCAGATGCCTCATGTGCAAAGGTCCTCACTCCCGGCAATGGTCAGGCGGCTGCGAGGGAAGACAAAGTCCGCTGGGAGGGGTAGTTGAGTAACCGTAGAGCGAGTCCTGGAGGAAGAAGGCTGCCATCGAAAGAGGGCAGAAAGGGCCCGGACAAGACGGTCGTAATGGGGAGAGGTGTCATCGTCCGTGGGGGACCGAGGGTCGGATCCCTGGTCTGGGTCACTCGCCGAATCATCTGAGGCAGTGCCGTCATCAATGCTCGATGGGTCACGAAGCAGCGCGTGCAAGCGATGAGAGAGGAATCGTCCAGAGCCTCTACGAGGGCCACGACGGTATGTGGAGGACTGTCAAGGCTGAGAGGGGCGAGAGGCTGCAGTAGTAGCAGGGTGGCCCGCGGCGGGCTGAGGCGAGGGGCCAACTAGTGGGGCATAAGTGAGATGAATGGCCCGGGCTATGTTGAAAGCCTCTGGTAAGGTGGAGATGGAATACGCCATCATCTGCAACTGGAATGACTGAGGTAGACCTGCGTGGAATCGTTGGGTCATGGTGTCCTCGGGAGTGGCTGTGACTGGAATCTGAGCGCGTACATGGTGAAATGCCGTGATGTATGACTCTAAGGCATTGTCGCCACCAAGCAATCTGATGTCAGCCACACGAGTGATCGGGTCGCGGGTGGGCGCAGGGCGAGAAAAATATTGCTGAAGGAAGTCGCGAAACTCGGGATAAGACATGCCCTCATGTACGCCGCACTGTGAACGAAGGACGAGGAAGTCACGAGAGGTGGAGGCTGCACGACCTGTGAAGCGAGAGGACATCTCAACGGGCCACAGTTCCATGGCGACACCATGGTAGCGAAGCTGCTCCTCAGTAGTAGTGATCCACCCCTGGAGCTCGGAGACCTTGCCGTCAAACTGTGGGAGGTGGTCCCGTCAAAATTGTGGAACATACGTCGGGGGCTGGTAATGGGTAGGGAGAGGAAGGGTCGATTGTGACAAGAGGACAGAAGAAGTAGTGGCACCAGCAAGACCACTAGAAAGAACAGGGAGCCGGGGCAAAGGTCCCTGACACATCATAGTGGCTGGTGGTGGAAGCGTGAAATGCGTCGCAGCAGCATGTATCTGATGCTGTCAATAGATGAAAGGGGCAGCAGGCTGTGCCGCGAGGTCGGGAGGTAGAGGATGATCTCCTTGGAGAAGGCGGATGTGATCATGGGCCAGGGTGAGCTGGCGTTGGAGCTCGGCATTCTGTGTCCTGGGTGTGGGGGGGGGTGGGGGGRGGGGGGAAGAAGCGGGGGGTGATGAGGGAGGTGTCGTGGAGACTACCGTCGATGAGGTGGTGGGACATGATGCCATGGGTCCTGGGGAGGTAGGTGCAGGGGTAGATACCTGAGAGGCAGAGATGGCTGCAGAGGAAGGGTGGGGATGGGATGAGGACATACAGTCAGTGGATGAAGCAAGTGTGTAGATGACGTCTGCCGAAGAAGGAGAGGAAGCTGGCAAGGATGTAGATGAGGGGGGTGGGGGGGAGGATGCGTTGGTACGGGGATCCAAATGTGACACACGGTTCGACAGGGATGAAAGGTCGGTATGGAGGGCCGTGATTTTGGCCTGCATCTGCTGGAGGAGGGCCAGTACCGGGTCTGACTGGGTGGTGGGGCCCGAACTGGTTGCCATAGGGATGGCCATTGAGTCGGATGTAGGCTCGCTAGCTAGGAACGCGAGTCCTTCGCAGGTGGGGCGGGAGGGGCTCGCAAATTCGGTGGTCTGCATGGGGTCAGGGAATAGAGGAGGTGAGGAGGGAGAACAGGGGCGGGGAGGGTGCTCAGTGGCAGCAATCGGTGCGTCAAAGCGAGCGAGTCGGTTTGCGGCACAAGCGTTTCGGGCGCGATTTGGGAGTACGCGCTGGTGGGTGTCACGGGGAGCCAGGTTGGTACGCAGAAAGAGGAGTAAGGGACTGCAAGAGGAGGGCGGGTATAAGTGAGGTCTGACAAACGTCCAAAATTAAATCAAGGAAATTCAAAGTCAGATTGAGGGAAAAAGAGGAAAATTTCCAATTCGGGGAAGATAATGAGAGGAAATTTTCAAAGAATAGTCTGGGGTCTAGACGGGAGCATGCATGAGGCAATCACGAATTTAAAATAAAATTTCGAAAGTATTTGGACGTAATTTCAAAATTTAGAAGAAATTTAAGCAAAATTTAAAGAATTTCAAAAATAGTCGTAAAAATTTTCAACAGTTCGAGGAGATGATGTAAGATGTGGAGATGAGCTGATAGGAAAATTTTGAAATAAAATGGAAAATTCCTCAACGTATTTTCGGAATTAAAAAAATTTCAAAGGCAATTTGAAATAAGAGTAGAAAACTAATTCCTAAATTAAGAATTTACGATGAAATTTCAGAAAGAATCAGTGATAGCTGCATAAAGTAAGTTGAGAGGAATTTCAGGATTGTCTAGATCAAATGAATAAAATTTCTTGACTTGTTTGAAGATTAAAATGAATTTCAAAGAAATTTCAAAGGAATTTCAAAAACGACGGAGGAATTCTGAAATTTTACGGGAGATAGAAAATAGAGTTCGACATTGGAAGAATTATTTGTAGTAAATTCCAAATTTTATTTCACGAATTCCTGGAATGAAATTGAATTTTAAAATTAAATAACGCAAAGAATCAAGAGACTATAGAAATTTGCATAACTTTTGAACAAGACTGCCGAAATTAATTATGATTACGGCGTTGGGAGGAAGGAAGGTGGAAATTTATCCTATCGAATCAGATTGAAATTCTGAACGGCAGAATCAACGGCATTGTCAAGCAAGCACAAAGGAGGAAGATATGCGACACACATAGTAGGAATTTTGGATGATGCGACCAATTAGGTGGGTGGGTGGAGGAGAGAAGGGGTGTTGGAGGAGAGATAAAAGATGGCGAGAAAGATGAGATCTTTGAGAGAGACCGGCGAGAGGAAGGGAGGGGATTAGTAGGAGGGAGATAGATTGACAATACCGCGCTCCCGGTCGGCCGGGAGCAATCAAGGTCCTTCCTCCTAGTCGAGGAAGGTCTTCAATCAACCCCTAAAGGGTCTTCTCGATCGTTCCCCCGATGGAACGACGAGGTCGCCGGATCAAATGCGCGCAATGAAGGCGAAAAGTCGTGGCAATGATGACGTCGGCAATGGCATGATGATGATGATGATGATGATGATGATGATGATGATGATGATGATGGTTCCTGCTGAGTGGGCCAGCCTCTCACAGTTTGTATCCGTACTGGTAATCAAAATCAAATGAGCTTTTGCCCTGTTGCTCCAAACGAGATGAGTGTTCTCGTTGAGCTCATCATAGGACATCTTCGTTATCTTCGAATAGATCCAACAACAGAAACGAAAAGGAGTGACGTCAACCAGTATTATTCGCGCGCTCGACGGTACGCCCCTCATCGATCATCCCCGGGACTCGCCCGGCCCTGAACCCAACCATCCGAAAAGAAGCGACGCGAAAAGACGAAGAAGCGAGGACACCGATGCAATTTCCTTCAATCCTGATCTCCCGTAATTGACCCAACCTTCCAAGCTTAGGACCCCTCATTTTATCGCGCAGAAAATCGCGCGGAACAGAAATCGGTTCGTCACATATGTGACGCCCAGGGGGTTCCAATCTTAAGCAAGCTCCTTCTTGCTTGAATCATGACACGTGTCAATCTATCTAATTGATCGACACGTGGAGCTTTCTTCGTTGCCACTTACCGCGCGATAAGAGTGTGGATGTCTTCCATCGTGGCATACGTGGCTCTGCCCTACAAAATCCTCAGGGAGGGCTCTCTTCGATCCAAGGAGGGGATTATTTGTGCCATTGCCATGGCATGTACCAATCAACCGTACATCAATGTCCGCCAGGGAGGGGAAAAGGGAGACGATACATGGGGGCATGGCGAGGGGGTGGGTTAGTCGGGAGCGGGGGTAAAAAACTTTTCATCCCCGCCACTGTCTCCGGAAGCACCTGATATTGGATGATCCGATGGAAGCGCGGGAACCGGGTACCACTGCGAGGGAGGGAGGCGAGGTAATCGGGATACAGGGTGGAGAAGGTTCAGAAGAGTGTCGCGCGGAAATGATCGTGGTTTTCGCATGCGGGGATAGTCCGCGTCATCATGCAGTAAACCTCGTCGATGTTGTGGCCTGGCCACGTGACACTAAAGAGAAGGGCGTGAAGGCAGAAGTCGGGGAGGGCACACCGCGTTGAGGGATGGGGGTGAACCGTGACAGCAAGACGGGTGGCGTAGAAGAAGCGGAAGGTATCGATCGGGAAGGGATTACGGGGAAAGGTGACACGGGTGGTGATCTGGCGGAGGGTGAGGTGGTCAAGGGGACGACGGGATAACGACCGGGGACGAAGCCCGATGGCCCGCATCGGTACGGGCTCGAACTGGTGGACGGTCGGAGGTGGAGGGGGAGGGGGATCGGCTTCGTCGCCGCCTGGCTGGTGCGCTCGAAGTCTCGGCAGCTGGGTCCCCATCTTCGGGCTTGGGCGGCTCCGGATCTTTGGCTGGATCATCGACTATCGGCAGATTTGCTCCGCTTGTGAATTCCAGCTGTCGCTTTCTGGCCGCAACCTCTTCTCTCTTACGTTCCGCCTCGGGGTCCTCCACCTGAGCGTCTGTACGTTCCGCCTCTTCTCCCAAGATTTCCCACTCGGATTCTTCCAGCTCCTGCTCTTCCTCTTCCTCGTCTTCTTCCTCTTCTTCTTCACTCTGTTCTCCCTCACTGTGTTCGCTGTAACTGCCTTCTTCCGGGGTTTCTTCCTCTTCCTCTTCTTCCTCAGCGCCTTCTTCTATCGTTAGTTCTTCGTCTTTGGAGGCGGTTTGAGGATGGAAGAAGGCGAGGTCGACTATCCCCCACGGGTCCAGATATCCTCGTTGCGATGGCGGGTTGTTGCTGCTTCCCGGCTCCTCTAGGCAGGCTGACCACTAAAGGTACGGCGTTAGAGTTCGTACGAGGACGTGCGGGAACGGGCTTTCGTCGCACAGCGAGACGATATCAAAAGGGGGATCGTCGACCAGCTGCGCGAAAGGGACCGTGAGTTCCTGCATGATCAGCTGCCAATGGCCGGGCCACACCGATCCAAACAGAAACCCGAGGTCGCCTTCCACTTCCATCCTCCAGGCGTGGATGATCAGTAACTACAGGTACTCAATCCAAGCGCGGTGCTCCTCGTCCCTTGTCCACGTGAGTTGCACCCCGACCAGGCACACCGAAAGATCGATGAAATGTTCACACCACAGCTCCCACTACCTGGGATCGAGGAGGGGGACAACGAGTGGTTCTAGACAGAAGGAGAAGCAAGGGTGAAGACTAGACTGCTAGAAGGTGGGAAAGAGAGATGGAAGAGGTAAGGTAGAGAGTTGGGAGCGGTTCATTGGGGACGTTGAAAGGGGATGAGTTCCGGAAGCACCACCGCCGGCTCATGCTGAGACGTTCGAATCCCACCGACCTCGATGCCGTCCGTAGGGACAAAATTGTCTCCGTGGCGGGTAAGCCAGCGACTCCACTCTGTCGCTAACTGTTGACCCCACTCCCTTAGTGACGTTCAGATCGCCGTATGTCGCCGCGGGCTGATCGTGCTTATATCACTGTTGAAGGAGACGACGGTGGACACGTGGCTAACCCCTGGGGCTGATAGCTGATGGATAGCTACTGCTTCCGCCAACACAACCGCCTAACGATTGCCCGCGAATCGGAATTCCGCTGCCTCGTATACCCCCGTGATACAAAAGAACTGTGCGAGCCGCAGGAGATCAGGGTTGAATCGCGGATGATGAACTTGTCGGATTGTCGAGATGTAGCCACGTGGCGCGAGCAGGTGATCGCCAAGAGCTCGCTCAGTGATAAAACTCATGGTGATGGTGAGGAGGTATGAGAGGGGGCGGGAGATGTAGGAGGAGATGAAGGCGATAGAGAATCATCGTCTTCTTCTGAAGCGAAGGAGGAAGAAGACGCTGCTGGAGATGGGGAGGAAGGGAGGGGACGTAGATAGGACATGTGGCAAACGATCGGCCGAGCCGATCGGCTTCCCGAAACCTCCGGTACGAGGCGCACGATGTTCACCCCGTTCGGACCGAGCTCGATTACGCGGAATCGCCCGAAGAATCGTGGCGCTATCTTCCCTTGGCGAGCACATTTCCTCACCTGAACCAGGTCCCCCAATTTATATTGGGGCCGCGGACCCGCGTTCCCGTTCCGGGCCTCATAACTGCGGACCTCTCGGCCGTGGGCCAACTTAGTCATTTTCTGGCGTTTTCGGGCTAATCGGGGCAGGGACATTTCCATCAATTCCATGTGTCGCTTGGCCTTGTCCCGAACCATGGCTCTCATGGGCCGTCGGTTCAACGAGGATTCGTCCGGGAGGCTTGGTATTGAAACGCAGGCCACACTATTGGTCCGTAATTGGAAGGAGCTCAGGCCCGTCGATTCGTGGGGCGTCCCTCGATGGACCGCCAGGATATGATCTACAATATCGGGCCAGGGCCTTGGGTCCCGTGCCGCGATATTTCGTCGTGGCGCAGTCTTTATCACTATATTTGCGTTTTCTACCAGCCCGTTGGATTGCGACATATGGGGTGCGGTATTCCGAATAACGAAGCCGCGTACGACCAGATTCCTCAAGACTTCTCCCCTGAATTCTACCCATTATCAGTCAGAATTTCCTCCGTGTCCTGGTGCATCCCTAAAAACCGATTGACGTATCCCGCAATTTCGGTTGCCTGTCGCGTACGACAGGGATACGCCTCGATCCATTTCAAAAAATGGTCCACGAACATGAGTAGGATTGAATATTCACAGTTATTGGGTCCAGGGGGCACCACAATATCGGTAGTATCCATGAAAAGGCCGTTCAACTACCGTCAGTACTATCGATCTTGGTGGCTGAATCGGCACCTTGTCGACAGCGCAGACCTAACAGTTCGTGACGATGAATTTCACATCGTCACGAACATTGGACCAATACCACTCATTTTTGTCGATTGCCGCCTCCGTGATCCATACAGCAAAATGGGTAGCAGTTTCCTCGTGCGCTGTCTTCACCCAGTCATACCTCATGAACGGGTGCGGCACTACCATCCAAATCCCACTACCATCCGTTTTTCGTTTTTACAACAATCTTTCATTCCAGCAGTAGTCCCGAGCCCTTTCATTGGCCTTCCTCCGATCTTCCTTGGTGAAGTCCTAGAGGGGGTTACCCACTAGAGTAGCAATCAATGCGATATCCGTCCATACTTCGACCCTTCCAAACTTCCGGGTCTTCTCTAACTCTTCTGACGTGGCGTCTAAAAAGCGAGCCTCGATCGGGATCTTATCGACCGACACAAGGGGCACAACCAAGGCTTACCAGCGTTTTTGTACTGGATGCACGAGCCGTGGGCTCGTGCGACTCACTACCGACAATCTACCCATTCCGCATATCCTTCCCCGCTAGGGCGCATAGAGACCGAGTATACGTGAGAAATTGCTTCGCAAAAATAACAAAATTTATCAGGTAAGGAGAGAAGAGAGGAGGAGGAGAGGGGAGAGAGAGGAGTTGTAAGGTTACCTCCGTCACCCATTGCCGCCTGTTGGCTTCCTGCCACGTGGAAGGACTGCCACTTGTCCATACTTGGGTCCGTTCGCCGATTCCGGTTCCTTCCACCCTTAGGCACCTTAGCTGGCCGATGTAGGCGTGTCAGTCCGTCCGCGTTACCGTGTCTCTCCGTCTTTCGGTGGATGATGTCGAAGTTGTATTCTTGTAGGCGCACTGCCCAACGTCCAATCATGCTCGTGTAATTAGTGAGCCGCTTCACCGCTAGCAAGGGCTCATGATCAGTCACGAGGAGGAACTTTTGTCCGTACAGATACGAATGGAAGTGTTGAATCCCCCAGACCACTGCGTATCATTCGCCTTGTGGGGCCGAGTCGTTTCTTCGTTCGTCTGCGACGTCTGGCACCATGCGCGATGCATATTCAATGACGTGTTCGCGGCCATCGTTCCCCTTCTGCGCTAAGATAGCGGAAAAAGCCTCCGGCTGTCATTCCGTGATGAGAATAAACTGCTTCTTAGCGTCCGGCCGGATCAAAATAGGTGCCGTCGCCAAAGCGTTCTTAAGGGTTATGAAGGCCCATTCGCATTCCGCGTCCCAATTGAGGGGCTGGTCCTTCCGCAACAGGTTTGTTAAGGGTCATGCAATAGCGGCGAAGCCTTTAATAAAACGACGATAGTACGAAGCTAACCCCAAGAGCAGAAGAAATGGAGTGAAAGTTTGCTGCGAGTTTCCTAGAAGGAGAAGATTACCCTAGGGAAGGAGACTCGTCTGAATTAGCAAGGGCTAAGGTTGAGCTGGCTGCATTGTAAAACAAATTCGAAAACATGGGGTTTGTATCTGGCCTGGTCACATATCTAGAGCAGATCACCCCCAAACGATTGGTTCCAAGTGTGATTGCAAGCGTACCCGCTCCCGTGATGATAGTGCCCCCACCCCCGATCGAGAATCCCGCACGATCAACCGACTCAACCGCCTTGCTCGACCTAACCAAAACATTGGTTAATTTGATTCAGGTGAGTAAAAAGGAGCAGCAGGAACACAATGCTCGAATCGAGGTGATGATGAGATCGATGCGACCCATCGCAGTGCATGCCGCGCCGATCCAGCATGGATTGGCTCCCGCACCACCGCCAGCAGGGATCACGGGCAATCTGAATGTCTGTTACACGTGTCATCAACCCGGACACATAGCCCGGGATTGCCCTCACCGGCCCCCGCAACCACGGGTCAGAGCCGCACCAGTAGCCACAGCCCCGATCGCTAACGGGCCAGGACGGGTTGGAGCATTAATGGAAGAAGTAGAAGGAGGCGGAAGAACATTAGCGACAATGGAGGAAGCTGCAGAGCTTATTCCATTGGATCAGTATGTAACGCTGGGATATCCGGGGCTTAGGATGATTGGTACGATTAGACCCGCGCCGGAACAGCGAGAAGTGGAGGAGTGGCAGCCTTCTCAAAGAGAGATGGAGTCGGGAGGACCCACCTTTGTCATAGTGGAAATCGATGTTCTAAACATCGTTCGAGCCTTGGATCATCGGATCCCCCTTCCGATCGGTCATTTGCTTTCGATATCAGAATAAGATAATGAACGCATGCTGCAGCATTGCAAAGCAAATCAGAAACGGTTTGCCCTTACCCGAACAGCAAACACGAAAGCAAAAGGTCCAACACCAGACGAAAATGTCGTAGGTACTTCCGACCCATACGGATAGGACTAATCCAAAAAGATGATCACTTCCTACGGATTAAACCAATCCCATGGAAATCCGCGGAATGTGACATTGAGGTATGGCTCCGTATGGGGAGTTCCTTACAATGCTTCCATCGATTATGGAGCAACTGGATTAGCTATCTGATTACGGGTAGTGGAAAAGGCAGGGAGAAAGAACGATCTGATCATGCCGGCCGAAAAAGATCAACTTGTTTCGGCAGATGAAGAAAAGATCAAAATGGTGGGACGAATGACTAACGTTGTTTTTCCATTAGGGAAGGTGCATGCTCTGGGAGACGTCGTAGTCCTGGACGTAAACACTTACGACGTCCTTTTTTACCTTCCCGCCCTGGTAGCCCTGCGAGCCAATCTGGATTTCGAGAGACGGTCAATCGTCCTTCGCAACACGGGTGGAAAACCCTATGTAGTACCAATGAGATTGACCCTTCGTACTACCACTAGTGTGACCCCGCAAGTCTCTCCCCTGATGGCAGGAACCCTTCGCGTGATCACCTGTGATAACTCCGCGCACGACGAACAATTATCAAAGGACGCAGACAGCAATGATAAGGACGATCCAGTAATCTTAGAGATGGCACGACAACGTATCTATAAAATATGGGATGAGTTGTATGAGCTGCACGTACCCCGATACGTACGTGATGAGATCCAGCACCTAATCATGGACATTCTAAAAGAGTACAAGGTAGCGATTAGTGTGACAGACACAGACATCGGGCTGTCGTTAGTCGTACAACACGAAATTCAGATTGGAAACCATCCCCCGATTCACTGTAAACCATACAGATATTCCTTGGTAGAATGGAAAAAGGCCTTTGAGGGGATTCGAGAATTTGAAGCAAGCAGTTGGATCGAACCCGCCACCAGACCATGGTCGTTCCCGGTAGTATTAGTGCCGAAAAAGAACGGATCGATTCGCATATGCATTGATTATCGCAAACTGAATGATATCACGATCAAAGATGTGTATCCCTTCCCCCGCATTGATGATTTGCTGGATGGGATTGGATGTGCTAATTACTTCACACGGCTTCCATCACATTCTGGTTAAGGAGGAAGATCGACCAAAGACGGCTTTTGTATTGTTTGAAGGCACGTGGCAGTGGGTTTGGTGTCCGATGGGGATTTGCAATGCGCCGGCCGCTTTTCAGCGAGCCATAAACGTCACGTTCCAGAACTTCATCAACAAGACACGGTTAACGCAGGGAATGATCAACTTTTGCCGCAGTTCTGCGTCATCGTGTACATGGATGACATCCTGGTCTATTCGAAGACCTACCACGACCATGCGCAGCATATCAAGTGGACGTTGGGTGCCCTGAGAGATGCTGGATTCAAGATCGCGCTTGAGAAAATCGAATTTTTCCTTTCCGAAATTTTGTTCCTGGGTTATGTCGTGAAACGTGGAGGACTACGGCCTGACTCAAGAAAGGTCGCGGCGGTGAAAGAAGCCTGTTCCCACGTCACTTACGTAGGTTCGGCTGCCATTATCTGTTGTAGCGTGTGATTGACGGGGGAGAACTATTTTCGCAGTTTCGCCCCCATCGTTCTGCTGCGCAGTCCGTCGATGAACAAATCTCTTCCTACTTGCTCGCCCCGTTCAGTTTTTACAAACATTCGGTAAAACCGGTTTCGATATTCTGTGATTGACTCGAGGGGTTTTTAAACTCGATCCTTAATCATAAGGAGTGCTTATCCAGATGCATATAATCAAACCGATTTAAAAAATCTCGCTAAAGTCAAAAGATCTACCCATAAATAGGTACTAAACCAATGATGAGCGTCCCCTCCTAATTGAGCGGGAATGTTCACCTGAGTTTCGTTGTCGTCATACTGCTGAGTCCGGAGCGTGGCTAGCCACGCTCCAGCAAGATGATGTGCAGGGTCAAACAGATAGAGGTCAGGTGGCGTCATGAGAGCCCATGCTCGTGGTGCAGGTTGATTAGGATTTTGTTGTTGATTGAGGTTTTATTGCGGATTCGGATTTTGCGGGTTAGTGTTCATATTGGTTGTCCGTCGATTAGCCGATCTGCTTCTAGTGACGACGGGGTCGCGTCTATGCGTGTTCCGGGGTCGACACCGCCCTCGATTAGCCAGATCGCTCAAATATCGTGCTACCAATCCTACAACCCTGCCACGTGTCGGGCTCCGATACCAACCTCACGCCCAGCGCGACTTCCTGATCAGAGTGGGATGTGGGCCTGGAAGTGCGAAATGGGGTGTGCCAAGGATTTTTGGGAAAGTGGGGGTGGAGTCCGAGGTCAGAACTGAGATCTCATGTGGCAAGGTTTTAGGGGCACGGGTGCAATAAGGCTAGGGGCGGGCTGCAACCATAGGTATGCGCGGTGCATCCAGGGCCGTTTGGTCCGTTTGTTTAACTGTGGTTCGGGAGAGGCTCGGGGTGCGGTCCCAGGAGGTCGGACCTTTGGGAACCGCCACGTGGCGCCTGTCGCCGCGGGTTGTGGATAGGAGCCGTAGTTCCAGGGGTTCGGTGGTGGTTGCGTCGTCTATAGCTTCTGCACGGCGTACGGGGCCAGTACTGGGCGATGGAATTCTTACGACCGTAAGTTGGTGGTACGGGAGGAGAAGACGGAAGGGAGGGGATAACAACAAAGCCTGGGGATATGAAGTACTGTGTGTTATACGTCGTTGTGTAATCGGGGCACCGTGGGTCGCTAGTGACAGCACAGTGAAGCTCCCGATGGCACAATCGGTCATCGGTCAGGCACAGAAACTCCGGACGTCTCTGCCTGAGATACTCTATGACCCAAGGGTTGAAAACTCCGAGTCCCACGAAGAATCTGAGTCCCTTGAATACGTCACGGAATTTTTTAGAGTGCGCTTACCCGGCTGGGGAATTTCCGGGCCTGAGGCTTAGGAACTCCGCGCTTATCCTAATGTTGGTGGGTGCGAATCACCGCATGGGGATACGTGTAGGCCGGGCAATTCGGATCGCGCTTACAAGTATCCGCACGGGATGACCGATCAGACACGGGTGTAAAGTTGCTACGCAGTACATCCAATCATTCAGTAACCCTGTCATCGTTAATCACTCCATACGTGGGTGGGCGACACACATCAAAGCATTGCAATCAACTATCTGTTCAGTATGAGCTGAAACAGGAAGAGAAGCGAGAAACACACCAGTCATGCCACGCAAGCAACATCCATCCATGCAATCGAACTTCCAGTAGGAAGATCGCAATTGTTTACCAACCAATGTGTGTCAAGACAAAGATGCTAAAAGCAAAAGAGGGGCGGATTTGCCCGAAGCTGAAATCAAAACTCATATACAACAGCAAGGAGAAAGTCGAGATGAGATATCGAAAACAAAATAAAAGCTAATCGCCTGTCATCGAACCCAAAACTTATATATAAGACGAAGGAGGAGACAAAGAAAATTGCAAATCCACATCCATCAACCTCAACTCTCTCTCTCTCTCTCTCTCTCTCTCTCTCTCTCTCTCTCTCTCTCTCTCTCTCTCTCTCTCTC
>BFEA01000702.1:101360-114709 GCA_003427395.1 Chara braunii | reverse complement strand
TTTTTTCTTCTTCTTCTTTTTTCTTCCTTTTTTGATCCCTCCTTTTTTTTATTTTCTTTCTTGAAACACATGTCGGCAAGAGAAGTGAACTACAGAAGGAGAAGTTATGGCGTGTCCCCCTTTTTTATTTTTTCTTTCTTTCTCCTTTTTCTTCTTTTTTYTTTTTCTTTTTCTTTAAATTTTCCTTTTCTTTTCCTTCCAGTGGTGATGAAGTCTTTAGTTGGAATATTCGAGAAGATTGGTACTATCTCGGGAGCCTGCACGTGTAGATTTGAGGAAGAGGCTAGAAGTTTCAGGACTCCCAAGTGGGTCGGTCCGGGCGCACTCGGTCGCTGTGTTGACGAACAACGTGTTTTGAGTAAGGAATTCTAGTGAAGGACCCGGGTTTTTTGTGAGCGAATCGATCGTGGCAATGCGGAAGTTGTGTAAGGCGAAGTAGACTTTGAAGTTTAGGACTAGAAGTTGCTTCTGTCACAAGATAAATAGCTTAGTTACATCGCCTCTGATACCGACAAGACCCCTGATGATCCTGGTTGGCGGCCAGGTGAAACCGGTTGGGTCCATCGCCGTTTTTTCAGCTCTTGCATCATGTTATATTTTTACAGCTGAGTCGCGTTCGGGCTATTTGAGGGTCTATCGCCGTTTTTTCAGCTGTTGCATCATGTTATATTTTTACAGCTGAGTCGCGTTCGGGCTATTTGACTACTATTATCTTGTGTCAACTTCCTCACCTTCCTCCTTCTACTCCTTTTCCCCCTCCTCTCTTCTGTGTGATGGTATCCTGCTCGGAGTCGTATTGATGTTGAAGTCATATGGTTGAACAACTAATCCTTCGGATTGTTGCTAACATACAAGTTGCAACGCGATTCCCCCCGCTACCAACAAAAAAAACGAAACCTGCATGCATCCGGCCACAACTCCGTCCGACGTCGTAGATCTCAGTGAAGAATGAATGGTCACGGAAAGACACTCCTATATATGGAAAGCACGATTAAACGGTCATAGAAAGACACTCCTATATATGGAAAGCACAATTACGACCGGACGCACACCGCCGTTCTCCCGCGACCGCCACCGCGCTCCCTCACAAGACTACCGGTCGGTGCCCAGTTGGAGACCAGAATTCTATTTCTCTCGCAACGACGCCCTCTAAACCCACTTCCCCGGTCCACGACATTCCCACGGAAAGACACTCCTATATATGGAAAGCACAATTACGACCGGACGCATGCCGCCGTTCTCCTGCTCCCTCACAAGACCACCGGTCGGTGCCCAGTTGGCGACCGCAACCCTATTTCTCTCGCAACGACGCCCTCTAAACCCACTTACCCGGTCCACGACATTCCCCAAATGGAAACCTCCCACAAAAGACATCGGTCTCTATACGCAGCCATCCTGGCTGCGAATAGTAGTGGAGCCAGGCCCTTTATTGGAGGGACCTCCTTTGGGTGTAGGCACAACCAGAGGACGGCGGCCCACAGAAAACCAAAAAACGAAAACGGCCACTTTTTTCACTTTTTTTTTCCCCTTATAGCCTCAGGTGAAGACGAAACGAGACCTACAGCCTTGCTCTGGCACCACAGCTGACGTAATATAGCACTTACGGGACCCCTAAAGCAACTAAGAACCAATGACAAAAGGGAGCCTTACTACTCCCTGCCCTAAATGGCGGGATGCATAATCCCACCTTCCGTTGAAAATGCAATCGACAGTTCCTAACAGTCCCGCACGGTCACATGGACTAGTAAACTATACTATTCGCTGGCATGTGGGCCGAGCTCCCCGGAGGTCGCTGTCCCTGTTCCCGCCTCCAAACTTCCCGATGCCGCATCTGCACCAGCTTCTTTTTTGTTTTCCTTTTTTTTTTTCCATCTGCACCAACTTACAGACGGCGCAGCGGCCAAACAACGGCCGAATACCTTTCTCGGCCTTTTGGCTATAAGACGAAGTGTAGTATCTGTTCTGATCAGTTCAATATCTGATCCGCGGTCCATCGGGCCACATTAAAAATAAAAAAACAAAAAAAAAACAACGGCCGAATTTTGCGTGGGCAAGTCCAATCGACGACGGGATAACACAAAAAGACAAAAAAAAAGAGTTTCGGCTGGGCCCGCCTTCCGTCCCTGCCTCCTATCCCAACACTGGCGCTCCGGCGTGGCGTGGGATCGTCACGCGAGGACCGCTGTTCCTTCCAGGAAGGTGAAGGGAAAGGGATAAAGGGAAGGGAAGGGATAAGAGATGAGACTGGAGGCTTTTTTTTTTTTTTTTTTTTTTTTTTTTTTGCAATATAAAACAATCATCTTCTCATTAATGCTAACGCGACCAACAACTCGTGTTAATGCCGACGAAGCCGGTGAAGATCTGAAAATAAGAGAGGAAGCATGAGTTTGCGGATAGAAGAAGCCCGACGACGATGAACTGTGGCATGTAGGATTTCATTTATTTATTTATTTGGCATGTAGGATCTGATCAAATAACTGCGAAGTTAATGCGGTTCAGTGTTCCCGACGATGCTGGCCTAGAGCATACTCACCACACTGGCATAATCGTAACCCTAAGTACGGCCCTACCTGGATGCATCTGACCTCAATTATGTCCAGAAACAAGTGCAAGAGTCCTAGTGCGAGTCCAGAAAAGTACAACAGTCGTAATGTGAGTGCAACAGTCCCTGCGAAGGTGTCAACAGCGAAGCCCAACGAATGAATGAATGAGACGGGAGAGAGAAGTCCAGATGCGGCGAGCGTGGAAACATGCCCTTCTTCCTAGAAGCGATGGATCGTGTCCATGTCGATGATGCTGTCAAGTGTTCCCTCCTCGAGCCGGTCCCACCATTTCAAAAGGAACGTCTTCACAACCAACCTGAACCAAGGACTGAGGGTGATACCTTCCTCGCCGGCATCGGCCTTCCGTACGATCTCCCTCAGCCCCGCTCTATCCACGTACCGCACACTCTCCACTTCATCCGGATTCGGCTCCAGATCGACATCCCTTCGCAGGATTAGCAAGTAATCCACTTCATGCTCCCCCCATTTCCCATGCGAGGGCGCCTTGTACTGGATTCGCCCAAGGACTGTGAACGTGTCGACGGGAATTTGCTCGGGTTTTATCCCCAGCTCATCCAACAGCTTCCGCTGCGCCGCATTCCGGACACCCAAATGATTTTCAGTGATCAGCTCCGACTCACGGTAAAGAGGATGACTGCAGCAGGTGTTTGTCCAAGCTAAAGGAAAAGTGACTTTCGTTCCTGCCCGTTTCTGCAAAAGAAGCTCGTTCTGCGAGTTGAAAAGGAAAATACTGAAGGCACGATGAAGCAGGTTATCTCCATCGATCTTTTCCATCAAGTGGCAGTTGTACTTGGAGTCATGACCAATAACGTTGTCGTTCTCGTCAACAAGAATACACTCATCTTCAAACATGAGCTTCATCTGATGTTCGGAGTGAGCGTCCGCGATGACAGGCTCTACCAAATTATCGTCCTTGGCCATGGTGAAGATAGCCCGCCGCTGCCTTTGTCTTCTTCTTGGCTGTTCGACACCTGCGGAGTCAATGTGCCAGCAATGGCCCCCCGCCGCTGCGACGCCGCGTCGCACACGAGTGTGGCATGCGCCGCCGGACAAACGTCCCTGAAGCGGCTGTTGTGCGACGCGTGCGACTCTCGTCGTCGACGATGATGATCGTGCGGCCGAGGCAGAGAGACCTCCTCCAGCCGCACAACGCACCTCCAGCGAAGCCGATGTCGCTATATTGGCCGTCGATTGCGATGAAGATGGTACTGACAGCGAAGAAGACGGCGATGGCGACGCAGTGCTGGGTGTGCGACAGTTACAGGATGACCATGAGTGGGCGACATGGCGGACCCCGTGTGCGGCGGCTCGCATTATTACCTCTGCTGTCCTCGTCGGAGAGGAACGCGCGGCGAGCCCCACCTGTATTGCCGTCCGACGCACCGTGGTCCCGATCCGGATTTCCCGCGCGCCGCGATCCGGTTTCCACCGCTATATATATATGGTATTATATATATACTATGCTCGAAGACGGAGTCACGTTAATTGTCGCTCCGATCGGCCAGGCTCTTCCGCTCTTCGCTGACTTGCTGAGCGTGTCGACGTGTCTGCGCGCAAGGAATGCTGACGTGTCAATGCGCCGCCAGCACTCGTTCGGATCGAGCCGCCGACCTCATTCTCCCAGCGCACGAAGAGAACTGAGAGTGCTGAGGGGAACTTCATGCTCTACAGCGGCGCAGCACGGCATAGACCGCGACGTGCAGGGATCCAGGCAGGGCGACTTCTTTCTCCTTCTTGCACTGCGCGAGACCCACTGGAGGCTTTTGGCTTCTGTTTAAGTAGCACAATTTCACGTCTTTTTCTTGTCTAAGGGCCTCGTTAGACACTCCTTGGGGACGTGAAATCCACAAGGACGTGCTCGTTCCACCTGTCCTTGTGAACGATATTGAAAAAGAAATGTGAAAACGCCACGAGGAAAATTCCTTCTGGCATCCTTGTGGCCCCAGCCATTTCTTCCTTGTGCCCAAGGGACCTCACGAGGTCCCTTGGGCACAAGGAATCCGCGTTTCACGGAGAGGAGAGGCACACTGGTAGATAGACGTTACAGCTGAGAAGCACCCTATTGGCTGAAGGCCTGAAGCACAACCGTTTTTTCTTTTCTTTTCTTTTTTTTTCCTGACATCAGTCTTAGGAAATGTCCTCGGGCGACATCCCCGAGGACAGGTGGAACGAAGAGCCCGAATTCCCTTATGAGCCACAAGGAAAATTCCTTGTGGCTCAAGGAACTCGTAAGGAGTGTCTAACGAGGCCCTAACTTGTAGATTTTTCTTCGATTACTTGGTGTTTGTTTTTTTCTTTTCTTTACAAAAAGGCTGAAAAAGCTATAGGGCCTCGTTCCACTACTCGCCATAGGCCACGCATGGCGGATGCGACTTCGTTCCACTGAAGAAAAAAAAAGAAGGGCCACTGCATCGCCCCTATAAAAATGGACGCTGTCAGATTTTGGGTCCTAAATCACTTGGCCATGTGTCGCCAAGGCTTCCCATTTCCCCTGTCGCCAAGGCTTCCCATTTCCCCTGCCTGCAACGGCCCTTCTTTTTTTTTTTTTTTTTTTTTTTTTGCAAAAACATGGCTCCGATCTATTTGTGGGGAGCAACACAAGCTGGGAACCGGGCCCAGCGTCCCTTATAATACAAAGAACCATTGGAATCTTACTTCGGGGCCGGGGTCCCCACAGTCTACCCGGAGAGACAGTCAACAGTACCGGAGGCATTATCCGGTTTCCCACTTTTAATCTATCTGCGTATGCTGAACAACGGTATGAACCAACAGCTACATGCTATGTAGTCTTTTCAACCATCTAGTTCCCCATCCATTCAAATAACAATGCAAGTCTATTGAGACCTCTCAGCCCTGTGGCCGTCTGGTCTGAGTGAAGTTCTAGCCTCTCAAGACCAACTGTGGAATGAGGAGATACATGAAAAGGAGACCAACAAATGGAAGCAAACTCAGAGTCACTGTATACTCGCTGTCCTGCTTTGTAGTCTGCGCCTGCTATTTTTACATTTTCCTACATAACCAGGGGCCCAAAATTGCCATGTGTGCCTCATCCAAAGTAACCAGCTGATTGTTAATCGCCCATGTCTTTAAGAACCAGATAGGACCTTTACGTTTCCTGTCCACAAGGATTGTATATCTCATTCGTTTCCGAATCAGAGCTTGTAGTTGACCTTTACCTGGAAGTTCACCGTTAAACAGAGCATTGTTCCGCGATTTCCAAATGACACTCATAATTATACCTCGGCATGTCTGCCCCACGTAGCCCCATCCCGATGAACAGTCTTTTATGTGAGTGCTCATTCCTGTTTGAATCCATTCGTCCGACCATGGAAAGGCATCGGATGAGAAAGCTTTCCAGTGCTTTCTCCACCATTGCCATATTCTGAGGGAGAAGGGGCAATCAGTCCAAACGTGGGTGGTTGATTCCCAAGCCCACCTGCATCTGAGGCATGCTCTGGGAACTTCCATTTTCCTAGAACTTAGCCATTCTGCTGACGGTATGACATCAAGAGTTTGTAACCATAGTAGGCTGGCGACCTTTTGTTCAGGCATCATCTTGAGGTGTTTCCAGTATCGCAGAAAATTCTCCTCTCTGGATAGCTGTGGGTACTTCGTCTGCCGGCGCTCAACTGCAACTGTTGCTGGTTTTCTTTGTGTTTTATCTCTTTGAATGGATACACCTGTGCTTGGTTTGTGTTCCGCTAGTGGCCTAAAGGAGCTTTTTCCTGTGTTATCTTTCCAACCTTGTAAAAAAGGTTCCACTAGGTAGGAGAGTGCCTCCACCATTGTGCAGTGTTCCTCACCTGATTTATCAAATTTGGAGAGAACTCTTACCTCTGTTAGGTCTGACCAGTCTTGGTCTGCTTGGATGCTTATCTCCTGTTCAAACTGCAGTTCCTGATTCTGTGCGGTGCCCTGGGTACGAACCCATTTTTGGACTTTTGTTCCAGTGGCCAAATCTGGGCCAACCGTTCTCCAGGTACAGTCTTGCTCATTTCGTCTGATAAACCAGGTGTTGTTCGTCTGAAGTAGTGGTCTTTTAAGAGCACTTGTTTATACTATGGATATTGCCGTTGTTAACTTCCTTAGGTTGTTGGCCACGTTGTGGAGCCTAGGTAACTTTAGTTTGAGACTGTCTGTCGAGATCCATTCCAGTTTGACTAAGTCCCAAATATCCCTTATCTGAATGATGCCTTTGGCTATCCATGCTTTACCAAAACAGCCAACACCGTCACTTGCTGGAAAGGGGGTGTGGTCGTCTTGAAGTATGAGGGGGTTATCGAACAGAGGTTGGATGAGTACTTCGGATCTCGTGGTAGGAGGGTCTCTAGCGGTGGGTTGGACTTTGTTCCAAGCGCATATGAAACTTCTCCATGTTTTGCTCTTGGGTTTTTTCCTGGCAAAGGAAGGGAGATCTAGACACCTCCAGACGTCTGATGGGGTAGAGAGGTCCCATTCCTCGGCCAAGATGTATTCTGCTAGTAGTTTCCATGTTTTGATTTGAGTTTCCATCAGGCCTTTAATGGGCCATTTAGCGAGTAGTGCTAAATTCTGTGCTCTTGGGTCCAAAATACCCAGTCCTCCCTGGTCACGTCTAACTGTGATCAATTCCCATGCAACTTTTGTCATTAATCCTTGTTCTTCTTCTGCTTCAGGTTTCCATAGGTATCTGGCTGCGGCCCTGCGTATTGACTTGTATGCCTTGTTTCTAGCAAGCGTACATAATGGTACATGGGAACCATAAGATCGAGAATGCTGCCGACGATAAAACTAGACCTCTGCTGAATAAAGAGAGAGAGAAACTTTTTTCCCAGTTTGTGATTCGGGATACTACTTTGGAGACTAGCAATGAGTCTTGAGTAGAAGAGGCGTCAGAGAGAGACTTGAATGCCCAGTAGACGTGTTGAGTTCTGGACTGGGACTCGCTGCATACCCCAGTCTGAGTCTAATATAAATGGCGATGGGAGTTAAAAAACTGATTTGTTCCAGTTTATTGAAGCTTCTGATACAAGGCAATAAGTGTCAATGACCTTGTGTAGTTCTTCTAGAGATTCTCTTTTGTTTGAACATGTTACTGTTAGATCGTCTGCGATCGCACTGCATTTCAGATGGATAGTGGTGGATAGGCGCTACTCAGAATTTGGGTCCAAAATCACTTGGCGATGTGTCGCCAAGGCTTCCCATTTCCCCTGCCTGCAACGGCCCTTCGTGGAGGCGCTACTCCTCACCCCTCCACGAAATGCTTCGTTTGGCCATTGCCCCTGACACAACGGTCATGACAGTCGACCTGCGTTGTCCCCTAGTGTTGGCGAGTTTTCGCTGCACCTGGATTGATTTCCAGTCCAAGTACATGGTGAAGAGAAGGCCGCCACCGTTCCATTAGCTCGCCATCCGCCACAGGGCCTAGTTGCACTACTCACAGTCCGGGGGCTCGGTCCCACCTACTTCTTTTGTTGTAGCTGCCTACAACGGAGCCACTGGTAACGGCGCCGTGGGACTGTTGATTGAAGCGGATCGTACAGTCCTCCAAATGTACCGACGTCAGGCTGTCGGTTGCGGTGGATACCGTTTACTGGACGTTCGCACTCCCGTTTGCCTGGTTCGTTGTAGCTAGGTACCATTTATGCAGCGGGGTACATGGCTACAACGATGATGTTACATTTTTCTTATTTGGATTCTCATTTACGTAGTGAAAATCTTGTCTACGGTGAACCTCGTTCGCTGCTCGCCGCCGCCCCTTGCGCTGACAGCTACGTTACTGTCAGGGGCGAAGCAGCAGAGGTGGGCGGAGGATGTGGACGTCCATCTACGCTCCCGTAATCTGGATCTGTCCACAAAAACAATGAAAA
The DNA here is from genome assembly GCA_003427395.1 of Chara braunii. Lineage (NCBI taxonomy): Eukaryota > Viridiplantae > Streptophyta > Charophyceae > Charales > Characeae > Chara > Chara braunii. The sequence continues at coordinate 106,296 of BFEA01000702.1, read as the reverse complement.
TTCCGCTCTTGAAATGTGCACAACGAGAATGAACTTCCCGCTAGAACATGGGCAGATGCACCCGTCACTTTTTTTTCTTTCTCAAATTTCGAGAGTGGCGAGGCCCTTTATCCCAACGTCTTTCGAAAGCAGCGGCCGAAGCCTGGAGACGATGCCAGTAAAGGCAGGATCGTTCGCAAATGCACTCTGTCGATGTGGAAGACGTCAAGGACGGACAGGAGAAGGCAGACGAAGCGGGCGACGAGGAGGCGGACGACTCCGTCGCGGTGAAGAACGAGTTATCAGGTGGCTGGTTTTCGTCACTGCGGGACATGGACGGGGTCGCAAAGATGTTATCACCATCGGACGAAGGCAGATCCTCCCCAGCTGTCACCTCCAGCTCAGCAATGAAAGCAGCCTGTCTCTGTGCCTCGCCACACCATTCTCGAAATGTGAGAAAGACAAAACTGAGGCGGGTGCATCTGGCCATGTTGTAGCATGAAGATCATTCTCATTTTGCACATTTCGAGAGTGGTGTTGCGATGCCCTCTGTCTCTCCGAAGTCATTCTATCAGCCATCTGTTGTCACTCCATCCGCATCCGAGGGCTGTATCTGTCCACATAGCGTAGCCGCTCTGTGATCGGATCCCTGTACCGAGCTCTCTTAGGATCCCTTATGCAACGACGACGCCCTCCCTGCCCCATGAGTGGATCCCTGTACTGACGTCGATTAGGGGTCCTTCCCCCACGGCCACGTCCTCCCCGCCTGTGATCGGATCTGTGTATTGAGGTCAGTTAAGAACCCATCCGCCATGACGTCGTTCTTGCCGACGCCCTCGGCCATAGCCGGTAGATGCTGCCTCTCTCAACACTGGCATCCCTCCACGTCCTCTCGTCCCTCCTTGTGCACAGTACGTGTGTTCCCATCAACAGTGCCTCCAAGGTGGACCGCGCCCCTGCCCAAGGTCCTTGCGCCAGAGCGGCTCATCTGTTGTCGACAACCTGGCCCGCATTTGTTTTGCCAGCATCACCATCCGCCATTGGGGACCGTCAATGTGGTCCACACACACACACACACACACACACACACACACACACACACACACGTGTTCTCGGAACTGTGTTCAATCCTTGCACTCCCTCCTTGCTGCTCTGGCCCGTTGTCGTCTGGCATGCCACGCGGTGACGTGTCTGCAAAGTGCATCACCCTTGACCTGCCCTGCCTGCCGTTGCGCATCACCACAGGCAGTGAAATGCTGGATGCCTGCTGCCGCAGCGCTGGTGGACAGCCAGGAACTCTTCCCCCACCGACTTGATGTTTGTTATATGAGGCCTGTAAAAGTACTGCCACCTGAGCTTAAAAACCTCGTTGCCACGCTCCGCATCAGACCGTTAGACCGCCTCATCACCCACCATCTTGGAGGTTCCCTGCCCAGGACATCGGTATCCTCTAGAAAGGCAGGTAATCGGGAGATGGTTGTCCACTTGTACAACCATGACAACTGTTCTCTGCGGATATCAGTCCATGGAGGAGCCCCTGACCAATCCGCAGTTAGCACGCCGAGGAGTGCATCCCCTGACCGTCCACTATTTTGAGTAGCAACTGCAACGCGTCCATGGCACTGTCTAGAATCACCTTAGCGGCAGCAATTACCGCCAGGATAACGTCTGGGTCTAGTCTTCGACGAATGCGGGCCATGACATACGAAAGGAAACGACACACTTGAAAGGATAACACACACACACACTTATTGTTCACAGAACTGTTCTCGAATTTATGTGTCGTTCTATTGCTACAGAGGATTCGTTTTATCAACACTGCCTGATCCATTTCATCCTCATAGAAACGGTGCTTTAAGTTATAATAAGAATAGTTCAGAGGAGTTCATCATAATATACCGTTGTCTAATCTGGCCCTTGTTTTATGGTCGAGGGAGCAAACGAAGAGGAGATTGCAGCATGGGATATAAAAGTCATAACAGAAGAATCCAATAACGAATAGACAAAAAAAAAAGAAAAAAGGGGCAAGTTCGTTTGTCACAAACGAAGTTCAAAAGGGCAAAAAAAACAATAATGGGCAACGAAAAAATGGCCGTAGCTCGAAAAGGCAGTCATAACATCAGAAGGCGGTAACATCACGCCCCGAGTTTGAAAAGGGCGGTTGTAGCACACTTTCTTCTTTTTTTTTTTTCGTTTTTTTTTTTCCGCGATCGTGGCCAATCTGGGGTGTGGCAGAGACATGTCAGCCGTGGCCAATTTGGGGTGTGGCAGAGACATCTCGGCCATGGCCCAATTTGGGGTGTGGCCGAGACATCTCGGCCATGGCCCAACCATGGGGCCTTTTTTTTTTTTTTTTTTTTTTTCAGCCACGGCACGGCGCGGTGCTACAACCGCCCTTTTCAAACTCGGGGCCTGATGTTACCGCCTTCTGATGTTATGACTGCCTTTTCGAACTGCGGCCATTTTTCCGTTGCCCATTAGTGTTTTTTTTCCCTTTACAGTTTGAAAGTGTGCTACTACCGCACTTGTTTCTAAAAAAAAAAAAAAACTTCCATGTATGTATCCCATCGCTGAGCATGATGGAGCATATCGCGTCTCGAGATATTCCTAACGTTCAATCCATTCGCTTTGGTCGTCTGACCTCTCTCAAGATATTCCAAAGGCCAGGGCGGAAGTCCCACGAGATGCGTTGAGTTTCCCCAACGCCTGAACGCGGACGTGTTTGAGGCTATGTGCCAGCGACTTCCCTCAATGCAATTTCTGGACAACTCCACAAAAATGTCCCAATTCAGGCGTTGAGGAAAGTCAACGGCCAAATTCTGTGGATCGTGCCAGTCTGCCATTCTGACAGGATCAGTGTATGAGTGTGTTTGTGCAAGGGGGAAAAAAAAAAAGAAAAAAAAGGAAAAAAAAACAAAAGAACAAAAAAACAAAAGAAGAAAACAAAAGATAAAAAAAATAGGCGCGGAGTGCCATGCCATTCTATGCATAGGAACGTGGGCAGCATTTTGCATAACATCCAGGGATCCCACTCACCCACCACCCCTTTTCATAAATCCATGGAGAAGGTGCGTCCAATTAATGATCCACCAATTGCATAAAGTGAACGGACAGGATATTCCGTCCTCGCATTGGATCAGGCAAGCACGCCATGTATGTGGCCAACTTTTGTATTTCACTAATTCTTGTTTTTTTTGTTTTTTTTTTGGGATACATTGATTTATTTATGCATAGTTTCCCCCATGGTTCACTGACAAAGACAAAGGACATCGCATGAGACTCCAACGTGCATACCTCAGGAATGTTGAAATGTTGAACCATGTTCTATTCCAGACACAATCAGATGAGCACAATGAAAGAATTATGAATTGCATGTGCCCGTTAGATAAGTTAGTACGTGTGAGGGACGTTCATGTTGACGGAGGAAAAAAAAAAAAAGAAAAAAAAAGAAAAGGGTGACTTCATTAGAGTCACAAAAACGAGTTATAATTGCACTATGGGGCAAGATAACAGTTTGCAATAATTGCACTTGGGGCAACCTACCTGGCCAGAAAGATGGGTTGTAAACTTTGCCGGATCTGCAATTCGAAACTGTACGTTGGCTGTGACTCCGGCGTAGTTTCCCCAAATTTGTAAAAGAGAAAACTACGGTGCAGTCAGGGATTGAGTTTGTAATTGCACTCGAGGCAAAAGGGCCGGTAATGCTGAATGTATATGACCTACGTTTCGGGTCCGGTGGGGTCGCGTGGGGGTGTGTTGTATTCGCGGGACTGCCTGAAGTGCAATTACAAACTGTTTTCGTGACTGCGCCGAAGTTACCCCTTTGTAAAAACATAATTTCGCAAATCAGAATCAAAAATAAAAAGGTGGTGTAGGAATTGAAAGCCTGCACTGTCAACGCGACAGCAGTGTCAGGCGGCAGGGTGATATTTGGGCATTGCTGCAGCTCACGGCATCAGACAAAGTGCATTCAACGGCGTGTGTTTTCCGCTACCTGACGGACTGTCAAACGACGCACCTAGCCTACCCCACCCACCACATTCCACTAGTCAATCTTCATTACAGACGGGGGGGACGAGAGGGATATCACGCATCTACCCTACCCCACCGTCCAGATTCCAACAGTCAGTAAGGGATGGACATTGCAATAGGTACAGCCAGTCACTATAAGGCAGGCTGATATTCAGGCATGGCTGCAGCTCATGGCATCAGACATAATCTAAGGGCAGGTATTTTCCACACGCATCTAGCCTACCCCACCGACCAGAATCCAATATTCGATCTTCATCACGGACAGGGGAGGAGCTGGAAAACATGCATCTAGCCTGCCCGACCCACCAGAATCCGATATTCCATTTTCATCAAGGGCAGGGGAGGAGCTGGAAAAGACGCATCTAGCCTACCCCGCCCACCAGACTCTGATATTCCACCTTCATCACGGAGAGGGGAGGAGCTGGTAACCCTGCATCTAGCCTACACCGCCTATCACATGCCAATATTCAATATTCATCACAGACGGGGGACAAGAGAGATATCATGCATCTACCCTACCCCACCGTCCACTTTCCAACAGTCATTAACGGGTGGACAGTGCAATAGCTACCGCCAGTCACTATGCCGCAGGCTTATGTTACATGCAGCGCGTGCACACACGGGCCATTTTGCAGGCCCGACGGTTTTCAGGCCAAAAGCCTGAATTTCAGGCCGAAAGCCTGAAATCCAGGGCTTATAGGCCCCATGTCTGTTCAGACCGAAAGCCTGACTTTCAGGGCCTACAGCCCCTGCGACGGTTCAGACTAAAAATGGTAATAGCATTTTTAGCCTGGACCCAAGGGCCATTTTCGGTCGTTCATCAGAACGATCGGCCCTGAAACTCAGGCACCGAACCAGGGTTTTGGGGAACAGCCTATATATAGACTGTTCCCACGCCAGCCTCAGCAGGCTGCTGCACGCCAGC
>BFEA01000702.1:73442-83747 GCA_003427395.1 Chara braunii | reverse complement strand
GTGTGTGTGTGTGTGTGTGTGTGTGTGTGTGTGAGAGAGAGAGAGAGAGAGAGAGAGAGAGAGAGAGAGAGAGAGAGAGAGAGAGAGAGAGACTGAGGGTTACTGACGAAGGCGTGACAAGAAGTTACTGCAGTAGTGTGAGCAGCAAGTGGTCCGTCTTCTGGTGCTCGTTCGAAGTTAGGACACGTAACAAGAGCCTGCTGGACCGTCGATTCTACTCCATCCCCGTTGACTGCGGAGTGTTGGTTGTGGTATCCGTGGCGGTGTGCGCTCCATAGCAAGGACTTCGCCATTCAAGATCTTGGGTGGTGGAGCTTTCCACCGTCTCGTCGTTTATTATTTATCTGGAGTGAAGGTATCCAGCATGGCATCTGCAACGGACGGGAGGACGTCTTCAATGGAAATGAGTGTTCTGTCGAAGGTGTCTTCTGCAGAGGATCACTCCGACCAACCGTCAGCTGTGGACGAGAGCGGTTTGGACCTGCTGCACCTCGCCATCACCACCGAACAGAGGCACTGGACCGACACTCTGCGATGATGGCCGCAGCACATAGAGACTGTGCGAACCTAGTGGCCACGAAGATGGAAGAAGGTTGGCGAACTGTTGGTATACTGGCAAGGGAAGCAGACCCTGACTATTCCGTCAGTACTTCCGCGGAAGGCACAGACTACACGTAACTTCCGAACAACCAAGTGCCCGTGCGGGGCACACACACACTCAAGCCGACAAGCACTCGGACAGGCATGCAGACCAGCAAGCATGGACCCACACAGACTTAGAAAACTCTACAACAAGGAGGGAACTCAGTGCTCAGTCCGTGTTGGGCAGGTCATTACAATAGCGTAGATCTCCACAAAAACGTCCAGATCAAGGCGCTGAGGAAACGCAAGGCTGCTCGTGGGACTTGGTCCCCTCCCACTCACATAATAAGGTGGGTAAAAAAAAAAAAAAAAAAAAGAAGAAGCCACATTGGACCCCACAGGGGCCAAGTCCCAGTAGCACCATTGACATTCGTCAACGCCATTTCTGCACACCCCACAAAACACGACCACATTCAGGCCTTGAGGAATCCCAACGCTGCTACTGGGACTCGGCCCCAGCAGAGAAAATGACCCCGCCTCCTATTCGGGCGAAGAAGGTTTTGCTGGGGAGGCCTCCTCATGTCATGAGCCGCATACGTAACATATCGGGAATGCATCTCTCATGGCCTAAACAGAAATTGCTCAAGGACGGCCGATAACCGCACAAATGCAGACAAGTGACTGTCAGACACCCGCGCGCTTCACGGTTCTGACACTCCAAAAGAAACCCGCAGACTTCCTATGTATTCTGTACAACAGAATGCCGCACCGCCGTCGCGCCATCGTCACACGGTGGTAGCTGCCTACACTACAACGCGCAGGTGGGACCGAGCCCCGGGGAGCAGGCCGGGACACCAACCACAGCGCACGTGGCGGTGGCGATGTAATGGAACCAAGAGCCGTTTTCCGCCAGAAAAATGCACTTTTCGGCCTCGCCAAGTCTCGCCACTATTTGTGGCGGATGGCGAGTAGTGGAACGAGGCCCATATTCTTCTCTCAATTTCACCTCACACTACTTACCTATCACTACTCCTAATTGTAGGCATACGGGGAACCCCGTACCAGCCAGAACCGTGGTCGTCGATGAGTAGTGCACAACAGTGCTCGGGGCAAGCCCCGTGATCGACATGCTACGAGGCACCTCAAGATCAGCTCACGCCAAGCAGACACTCCACGACCTTGTACTCAACTCCAAAGCATAGAGAGAGAGAGAGAGAGAGAGAGAGAGAGAGAGAGAGAGAGAGAGAGAGAGAGAGAGAGAGAGAGAGAGAGAGAGAGAGAGAGAGAAGAAATAGTGACGCTTATCGCCACAATAGCTTCCTTACGAAAGATAGTGAATCAAAACAAGGAAGCACCAGTGTTGCCCGACCGGTTTCGACCCCATCACCGGACCGTGTTCACGAGAGAACATGCGACCTGCAGTTTCTTGTTTTTTTCCATCAAAAAGAAAAAAGAAAAAAAGAAGAAGAAAAAAAAAAAAAAACACATTCATTATAGGCTGGGACTCGGGCCCAGCTTCTGCCACAGTCTTATGGGATGAGCCAGGCACTCTGGCCGGGCTTAACCCTGACTATCACTCTGGTTGAACGCTGTAGTCAGGGTTAAGCCCGGCCGGAGTGCCTGGCTCATCCCATAAGACTGTGGCATACTATGGGCCTAGTTGCACTACTCGCCATACGCCAAGTTTGGCGAGTAGGCGCCTGGTTGCACTTACTCGCCAAACTTGCCGAATGCAAAATGTGTCAGACGGCTCGCCACACTGTCGACACAAGTTGTGGAGAGTGAATTCGTTTTCCCCGCCTGTGCACAGCGGTTTCTGGAGGGTGGTCTTCGGACCTCTCCACAAAACAACTTTCTGGAGAGTGCAGGGCTTCAAGAGTAGACATAGGGGAGACAATTTTTTTTTACTTTTCTGTAGAAGAAATCTAGTGGAGAGTACGTGCAACCACTCGAGTTCGACACGGGAATGTTTGGTTTCGATTTCAAAACGAGAGAACGGGGCCGGGGACCCCACAATTCAACCCGGTGTAGGAACCTCTGGCAGCCTTAGCCAGTTTCGCTTTTTACGGCACCCTTAGGAACCGGGAGTCACCAACTTATATGTAAAGACTGAGTATCTGAAACCATGCTAGTTCCCATTAGGCTAAGGGGGAAAAGGGGGCGAGTGAGTGATTACTATCTAGGTCTGAGAAAGCTAAAGCTAAGGACTGGGGTGGGGTTCGATGGGAAAGGGGGGGGGGGGGCAGGATRGGGGAAAGGAGAAGGGGGAGGGAGATTGTATGGGGGGGGGTGGGATACTAGAGTACCAGGTTAAGGGTAAAACAAAGATGCAACAGGTCTACGATATGAGTAGGCCTACTGGGGAGCGGCCTGGGACTAGCATAACTACGGCTAGTTGGAGCCGGGCAATCCGGCTCCTCTCAGATCTGACACTCTCCTCCCGCCTCCCCTCAGCCTCTCAGCTCGCGGCCTACTGCGGCCCGATCTAACCGAGTGTCCTGGTTGGGTAAAGGTTGTGACGGTTGTGGTTGTGACTGCTAATCTCCTGTTTCGGTATGGGCTGGAGAGTGGGTGAGGTGGGTAGGCGGGAGTCAACTAGTGGCGGGAGCAGGAGGGGGCGGGGGTGATAAGAATCAGAAAGGAGCAGGGAGGGGGAGAAGCTGGGGCGATAATACTATCAGTAAATGCAGCTAATTGAAGTCGCTATGTGGCTCCGCTACAGAGTGACACTTTCCTCCCTCCTCCCCCCAGCTGTCCAGCTGGTTGCCTACTGTGGCTCGAAAGGACCGAGTACTCTGGTTATTGCTAACTGCTAACTGCTAACTGCTACCAGCTAGGAATTAAGAGTGGCCCAGGTGACCAGAAACCAGTGGCCCAGGTGACCAGAAACCAGTGCCTGCCTCGTGGAGTGCTGCCTCTCTTGGCTTTCCTGATCCAGTCAACTTTGATCGTTGTTCTAATCCACGCCTTGGTTTTGCAGATCAGAGCACTGTCGCAGGTCCATTCCTGTCTAAAGAGGATGTTGTTCCTGTCTTCCCAGATGATCCAAAGAAGGATTGAGCGGATGGCCTGTGCGACGTAACCTCTTCCCACGTGCGTGAACCAGGAAGGTGGGATCTTTCCGTGAATTGCCCATGTTTCATCCCAGGGAAGCAAAGTTCCCACGAAATTAGCCCAATGTTTGCCCCACCAAACCCACAGTCTTCGGGAAGCCGGACAAGACCAGATGAGGTGTTCCAGCGATTCCTCTGCGACACATCCGCATCTGAGGCACTTGGTGGGGATGTCCATGCCTTTTTCGAACAGCCAGATAGCGCATGGGATAGGCATATGTGACAGTTGCCATGCTAAGGCCGCAAGCTTCTGGGAGGGCAGGGACTTCAGCTGATCCCACAGCCGGCGCAAGTCACGAGGTTCTAGGCTCGATTGGGAGGACCCCAGTTTGTTCAGCTTGCTTGCTGCCTGCTCCGGTAGGGCCAGATCCTTGGTGATGATTCTCCTACCCCACTTCGATGAATATTGGAACAGGAAGACCTGCCTACCGTCTGTCATCATCCAGCTATGGCCCAGCGGATCAATCTTGAGGTCGTTGAGCGGAGTCCCTTCCATCAGCAGGCTGGGCACAGGAGCGCGAGGATCCTGGGATGAAGTATGAACTCTGATCAGTTGCAAAGGCTGACCAGCGTCAATACAAATATCTGATGGTGCTGTTAACTGCGGGAGCCTGTCAGACCTTTCCAGTTTTGTCCACTGCTTGGCGAGGAATAGGTCGTTACCCAGCTCTTGGGTGATTGGGATGAGGAATAGGTCGTTACCCAGCTCTTGGGTGATTGGGATGATTTGTTGTGGTGGGTCTGCTCCTGCCTGGTGATTTCCTTGGCCCATGGCGTACCATTGACCTGGAATTGGGCCTGGCTGTTGCAGCAAGTTGCTCTAGCTTGGAGGAATAGCTTGTATGAGCTGAGTTCTTCGTTGAGGTAGATGTGGAGTATGGTGAAGCTTGATTCTCAGCAGCTCATCAGACGGCCAATCATGATTACTTTCATCCCATATATCCGCAATGCGCACAACCCCCCGCTCTGCCCATGTTCTGCCGAAGGCTCCCCGTGCTCTGGTGGCCTCAACAGGTTGACTACAGCTGTCGAGTATGGCCTGATTGTCAAAAAGATTTTGACGCAGGACCTCTTCCCGAGTTGCTGGGGGCTTAGTGTGCAGTGGCTGAAAGGGCCTTCCAAGCTGACCAGCAGGCGTTGATGAGGGTGGACGGATAAAGGAAGACATGAAAATGCAGGCCCAGACGTCTCTCTTGCGCGAGAGGCCGAGATCCTGTTGCAGCAGGTATGTGACGAGTCATTTCCCAACCCCGTGCTATCTTTCGTACCCCCTTGACCCAATACCCCCTTTGTGTATCATACCGACCCCACAGAACCCTCGTCGCTTTTCTTGATTTCAGGCGCCTTGTTTGGGCCCCCATTTTTTCGGAAGTTCTATTGATTCTTGGAATTCTTCTTTGTGTAATTCGGGAAAAGCACGGGAAATTTTGCGCGCCTTAGCGAGCGCACTGAGAATCGGGCTCGACAGTTAGGAATTACGGAATAAGCGGAGCCCGACGTATCTTTTTTTCTTGCATGAATGTTCTCGGTCACGTCGGAGAAAGCTCTAGGAGTTTTGTGAGAATACGGATAGGCATAGGATTTTCTTTTCCTGCGTCGACTTTCGTGCGCGGATATGGTGATTTCAATTTTTGAATTGGTATAGGACGTAGGTAAGCCGTAACTGTTTTGGTGCCTTTTTTCTCTTGTTGTCGGCACCACGCATGCGAGCTTCCTCCTCCTTGTTTCCCGCGTCCTTCGTCCCCCGCGCCCTCTTCTCTCTCCCTTCCCCCCCCCCGCCCCCCTTTTCTCTTCTTCTCCTATCGGAACTGTTTTTTTTCACTCTCTCTCTCTCTCTCACTCTGTGTTTTGCGCGTTTGTTTCCCTTTCTTGATCGTCTGAATCTTGGACCCGTCTCGCGCTGCTTTTCGCGCCTTGACTCTTCTCGCTCATCAACCTTGGCTCACGAAGTCTGGTTGATAATCCGATCACCCCGGCTCACCAATCAGACGCGTTGAGTAAGAGGATCTTCCTATTGCGCGACGAATCTGATTAGCTGACCGTTGGGTTCTGAAGGATCAACATGGCTTCCCCTGAGCACCCTTCGCTGAACCTCCTCTCCGTACACCTCGACCTCCTCTTTGACTCTTCCCCCATCTTTCTCCTTTCTCGCAACTATAAATTCCGCAAGCGCGCCCGCAAATGTCTCTTATGTTTTCCACTCGCAAGCCAGCTTCAGGGAAGCAGTGGCTAGGTGATGCGTTTGGTGCGAGTCGAAAAGTCCTGTCGGGCTAACGGTAGTCTGGCCGGTTGCGCGCTTGATCGCCACGATGGACTGTGGGATCAGGGCGAGCCGAGTCGAGTCGAGTCTACGTCAGCGTTGTGATGATCGCAGTGGTGAAAGTTAGCACGCGACGACCGGGATCGTCGGTGCGGGTATGAGGATTTGTGATTGGAGTTGAGTGGATGATTGGGTTGGGGTCATACTGGAAGTTTACGGCGAATGCGCCTTCATTGCGGATCATTTTTCTGGTGTGAGTTCATGACTGTGAAGTCGAATGCTCTCCTGTCGACTTCAGGTGTCTTCTGTCTCGGCTTTTCTCGTCCATCCCTCCCATCTCTCTCTCTCTCTCTCTGACCTGAGTGACGATGCATTGTTGGTTTGTCCCTCTTGTGAACAGAAGTGAACTCTCGACAGTTCTCGCGAGGAAGAACTTCTTTCGGAACTCTTCCATTAGTTTCCTAAGTAATCCCCTGATGCCGAGGACTTAATCCTCTTGTCTTGTGAACGGTGGATGCGTGTGTACAGTTCCCTCCGTTGATTTTTGACCTATGCACCCTTGTCACCTTCGCACCTTCCGCAGTGGATGTATATATAGAGATGCTTGTCTTTTTGCGTTGATTAGACTTCACGGGATTTTGTTCGAGAATGCAAGAGTGTTTACATCTGTGGTTCTGAATGCACTGCGCATGCCATCTGCCTTATGCTGTACGACATCAACAGGTAGTCGGTGAGGCAGCCTCGAAAAAGCTAGGCGCCTCATGTTTTTGGTGATCGGGTCTGTTGAAACTGAGTCGCGGGTTGATCCCTCGGAACTCACACCCGATCAACGCACGATTGTGCGGGTTCCACAAGCTACTTCCCTCGTGACCCGGGGAAGGAGGGTACTAATTAGTTCTTTTTGTGCTTTTTGATGACGTCTTGAGGATTTACGTAAACTCCTTCCGATCGATTGACATGTGGGCTAACGGTCGTTCCTCGATCGGGCGCCAGCCTTCCGTATCTCCCTCGCCGACGCGCCCCTTCCCCTACAACGAGGCAAGGACACGTGTATGCAAGTGGGACGTATGGGAAGCTGTCGCACGCATCGACGGGCAATATTACTTCCCTCCTGAAAATCGTTATTCCGGGTTCGTGGATGCGGGCTTTGTCATTGTTGATACGCACTTTCCACCTTACTCAGTATTGTTGCCATTTAACGAGCTGATCGTCATTCCGTGGACGGCAGTGGCGCCCCATTGGCCTTGAACCCTGTGCACTGAGTGTCAGTGTTTCAATCGCTATGAATCGAAGGGCTTCCACTACCGGATACGGAGTGAGGACGAGCACAAGGAAAAAGCCATGCGACTGAGACTATCCACGTTAGACTCGGAATTGACCAACGAGCGACGTTGGGACTTGATACGGAAACGGGATACGCGGAGTGTGCCGAAACCCTTCTGCTCTAAACGAAGATCCGTAGCACGGTGGAAAGCTCGACAATACTTTTTGGATTGAATTTGGATTTTTCTCTTTTCGTGTTGTGCCCGCGCGCGCATTCTGCGACGAGCGAAAGCAATTGACTTACTTCATCGGGCCAACACGGGGGATTTCAGTTCTGTCTTTATCCCCACACTCAATTTTCCAAAAATCCTTGGCGCACCCCATCTTGCTGTTTTTCTGGGCCTTCATTCCGCACCTTTGGCACTCCGAACGAAAGACAGCGCAAGGCATGAGGTTGGTATCGGAGCCGACACGTGTCGGATCTGATGATAGTAAGTCGAGCTGGCGAGAGGTAGAAGAAGTCCTCAACCTGCTCGTTGAGATCGTCCGGTGACCAGATCTAGATCTGGTGCGGCTATACCAGCTATGCCAATGGCAGACGGTAACGTAGCAACCCCCAGGGTAATTGTTAGTATTCCCGCCCCCTTTCCTTTCTTTCCTAATCACACCCACCCCGAAGCTTGGTTGGAAGCCGTCGAAGCCCAAGGGTATGGCGCTGGAGATCTCCCCCGCGTCCTCACCTTGTTGCTTCGCAACACAACGCATGACTGGTTTAGGAAACACACGTGGATAGACTGGAACACCTTTAAGCAAGCCTTCCTGGCTAGATTTGACACAGTTAGCGAAGACGCCGCCTGCTATGTGCTCAAGACTCGACCGCAAGGACCAGGGGAGTTATTGCCTGACTTCGTGGATCGATTTCAAACCACGTTAGACAAATCAGAGCGAGATGAAAAGTCCGCCCGGTATTTATTCATCGATCATCTGCGAAGTCCGACGTTAAAAGGTAAGTTGCAGAAAAAGGTCCCCCCTAAAACGCACCAACTATCTGCTATCATCGCTAAGGCACTTGAGTTGGACCTGACGGATACCAAGAAATATATCAGTCAGGGAGACGAAGACATTACGGACACGATCCAAGATGTAGCGGTGAAAAGACGATTGTGGTTACGAGCGGTGGAACGTTTCTACCCTTGGCCTGACCATGACCTTCCCGCAGGGGCTGTCTCTGATATTCCGCCAGTTCCTTCTCCTCCGTCCCTCTCAATGAATCAACAGGTAGCAACGGTTAAACCCAGAAGCTCTCAAGATCCCTCCCCTATGGCATAACAAACATGCACTTTGCACAGATGATCCATACAACCACCACCAAGCAATCTGAATGGATGAGCAACCTGGTCCAAATGCAGGCGGCTCACATGGATTGAATGGAACAGATAATGAGGAGACTAATTAAGCCCAACCCGGCGCCTGCTCGACCTGCCCCTGCATCATTTCCGCTTTTACCTGCTCCACCTGCACCAGGACATGTGCCACAGTTCCCTCACCCAGCCAACCCGGCAGGGAAAATCGAGTGTTACAATTGCAAACAGCCCGGGCATTTCGCCAAGGACTGCCCGCAGGCTGCAGCCGAAACGAAATCAACCTCCACCTGCCGCAGCCCCTGTAGCTCTGAATTAAGGACGAGTGACCGCACTAATAGATATGGCCCGAAGTGAGGAGATCGTTGCATACGCTTCTGAGCTCCCCTCCTCCTCAATGGCGGTTGCATCGGCCTCGGGAACTTCACCTTCCGACGCTGCCGACGTGGTCGATCCGCTCGAATACCTTCATCTCGCCGGAATGATCGGAGCAATCCGACCAGCTTAGGACGATCTTGAATGGGTCGAACGCGAATCTAATCCAGGACCACAATTTCAAATGGGTGAAATCGATGTCCTAAGAACGCTTAAGCAGCTGGACATTCGTGTTCCGGTCCCGGTGGGGCATTTGCTCACCATATCCGAAGCAGCAAATGACAAGCTGCTGCAACAATGTCAGAAGAATCAAAAGCGTTTTACGTACCAGCGGCCTGTGTATTTGCGGGCGGTGCTTTTATGTGGGAATGGTCATCTGGGATCCAGGCTTTGTATGGATCCATTTTTTATTATGCTTATGGTAGATTTGGTAATTTTGGCRCCCTTGTCTGCATCCCGGTTGGGTTTCGTCCTGTTGTTCGGCTTACGGTAGGGTGCCCGTGGCGGTATTTCATGTGGGACCTGTCATCCAGGGTTTTTTAATCCTTTTGGCATCCTAGTTGGTTGTTTCCGGTTGTTTGGCCTTGATGTGATGGGGCGGTGCTTTTTTGTGGGAATCGTCATCTGGGACTGTCTTTTTTGTTTTTTTTGCCGTTGGTGGCGTCCCAGTATTTTCGTTTGGAACAGCGAAGTAGTAGAAAGATGAAAACGGTACCAATTTTTACAATAAAAACAATTGCAAAGGATTCTTGGAGTTGATGCAGAGTCGCTGGTGAGTACGAAAGGTTTTTTATCTGGGATTKCTTGTTTGCAGGCAAGGGTGTTTTGATATCCTAGTTGGTGTTGCATACCATAACGGTGCAGACCAGACCAAGAACCGATCTTTCTCACCAGATACAAGATAGCACAACGAAAGACTTGAATACCAATGATCCGATCAATCAAGCTGCCACCCAGACCAAACATGCATCATCATCATTCCATGGTGTGAAGGGGGCTGACGCGCACACAGGAAGAATGCATCAGTCCCCTGATCATACACAGACAAAGAAGAGGGGGATTAGAGGAAGGGGAGGGGGAAGATGGAAGTGTCATCAACACCAAGTCTTCGATACAGTCCCAAATAATCCCTCGCCAAAGGTCTGAGTCCCGATGCTGAGTCTGAACCCCAATGTCGCTCATCTCTCTCTCTCTCTCTCTCTCTCTCTCTCTCTCTCTCTCTCTCTCTCTCTCTTACCTGGCAGATACAGAGAAGTCAGGGGGCGAGAGGGTGAGGAAAAGATGGTGGACTTAGAGGAGGGAGAAGAAGAACTCTCTCTCTCTCTCTCTCTCTCTCTCTCTCTCTCTCTCT
>BFEA01000702.1:0-12713 GCA_003427395.1 Chara braunii | reverse complement strand
GGTGCCACACTACAAAACCATACATGCAGTACTGTAACGAACCACGTTTTGTAACATTCGATCTTTTGCGCGGTTGCAACGAGGGGTCCTAAGCCGTGAAGATTGGGCCAATTACGGGAGATCGGAATAGGTGGAGAATTGCATCAGTCTCCTCGCTTTTTCGTCCTTTTTGTCGCTTCCTTCTTTTTCGAATGGCTGGGCACGGAGCTGGGTGTGTCTTGGGACGGCCAGCTGATTGATTGGTCGGATGGATGTCTGCTGCGCCCCCTCGCGCGCGAATAATAAATATTGACGTCGTTTCTTTCGGTTCGGTTTCGATCTTTTGGGCGCAAACATCGCGCGAGAATTTTCCTTGTTCTTTTTTTGAATTTTTCTTTCAAATCTTTTTCAATTTTTGTCGAGCCCTGATGGCTCTCGGAATTTCAGACTTCTCTCCCCGAAACCTGTACTTTTGTCTTTCGCATTAGTTAGGAATTTAGGAAATTTGTAATTAGGACTTTCTTTTGCCTCGCGGCGCCCTAATTTGCTTGCGCTCTTCTTTCTGCGGCTGCAACGGTACTCGGATTAATAGGCGCCCTTAATCGGGTGTGTAATTGTAATCTTGGGCGGGCGCCATTGTAACTGTATCCTTCTTCTTGCACTCCGTCTTTCCCGCCCTCCTTCTCCTTCTTTTGCTGCATTTTTGAAACTACGTACAGCATGCTCAGATCGATGCGTGGAGAGTGGCTACGTCCCCCACGCCGCAGCCCGGTCATGCAGAACGTAGGCACTCCCTCCCTAATCTCCCCTCTAAGTCTTCGTAATTCTGTATTCTTCGCGCATGCATGCACACTATAAATTCTCGCTGCGCGATTAGTTAGCCCTCTTAACCCGTTGTTGGAAGCTCAGGGTTGCGCGATCAGGAAGGGTCGGCACACGAGAGAAGTAAGAGGTGAGTAGAGCAGGAGTCAGGCGATCCGACGAGCTCGTGCCGAACGCACGAGGTTGACGCGAGCCACGACGGACTGTGGGCGCGGGCGAACCTGACGGGTGCGGGAGGACTAAGCGGGGTGACGACTTCGTGGGTTGGTGCGTGACGACGGACTGTCCGCATCGGAGAGGAAGAGCGAGAGAGAGAGAGAGTTGAGGTTGATGGACGCGGTTTTGTTGTTTCTTTGTCTTTTCCCCCTCTCTATCTGTGTATATAAATTTTGATTGCGGTTCCGGGTGGTTTGCCTGTTCTTATTTTCGCNCGCGGTTTTGTTGTTTCTTTGTCTTTTCCCCCTCTCTATCTGTGTATATAAATTTTGATTGCGGTTCCGGGTGGTTTGCCTGTTCTTATTTTCGCCTCGGCTTTTTGGAATCGGACTTGGGATTTTGCTCACACTTGTCCTTGCGATGTCTGTTTGATTGCATTATGTGTATGATTGTTGAATGTATGGATGTATGGATGCTTTGCTTGCGAATCTTTATCTTGCTTTTGTTTGTATCGAACTTTTGTCTGCACCAGATGTAGATGGGATAGGAATTTGGCCCCGATCGCAATTCTGCTCTCGTTTTTGCTTGCCTCACGATTGGGTTGTGATATGGTTGCATCTTGTATAATCCAAAACAATTAGACGATCCGAAGTCTGGCCCCGTGAACGCCGCGTAAGAACGCGTGTAAACGCGATCTGAGTCGTCGCCCTTACACGCATTCTCATACGTCGACTCGCCCACCCAAAAAGGTTTGCGGCAGAACCATCATCCCGTACGAGCACGCCGAGGCGCCACTGAGCCTGCCTATGCTCGTGCGAGGTGACGATAACCCGACCCGAGCCATCCCATCGACAATGATACCATGACGCGATCTTGGAGCTCAGACTCATCCTACGACCCGGACTATTTCACCCTTTTGATAAACGAGCTCATAAGGACGCGATACCCCTATCACACGGAGAATCGATTATGTCCGCGGGAAATCCTTTGCGCCACCTCTAGCGACCCTCGGTGCTCCAATTTCCCCTCCCCGGACCACACCTACTACTTCACCCACCCGGGATTTGTTGAGATCACCATCGGTTTCCCTCCTTTCCGCCTTCTTCTCCCGTATCATCAACTCAGCGTCGTTCTGTGGCCGGCCATAGGCCTCTATTGGCCCGGTACGTTCTGCGTGAATTGCCGACGTAGCGGCCAACAGAGAACATCGGGCCTCCGAAGGCCCGATCCAAGTACGCGGCGGCCTGCGCCACGTGGCGGCCCAGGACGGCCTAACTTTTCGGGACCACCTCCACCGCAGAGGGATTTCCCCGTAAACCGTCGCCCACAGTGCCCCGGACCCATCGGACCATGAGTCCCTTACGCACGCACCTCTCATTCGCCTAATTGCATTCATATCCCTAAGACTCCCCCACTTTTCCCAAAAATTTTTGGCACACCCCTTTTTCGCACTTCCATGCCCACATCCCACTCCGATCAGGAAGTCGCGCTGGGCGTGAGGTTGGTATCGGAGCCCGACACGTGGCTAGGGTCTTAGGATTGATAGCGCGTTAATTAGGTGACCAGGCTAACCGTGGGCGACCTCGCCCTCGGAACGCGCATAGACGCGACCCTATCATCACCAGAAGCAGATCAGGTAACCGACGAGCCGCCAATATGGCTGCCAATGTGCAAAATCCAGTTCCGCAACAAAATGTTAATCCACCTAATCAACCTGCCCCACGTGCACGAGCTCCCATGTCGCCGCCGGATCTCTATCTATTTGATCCAGCGCACCATCTTGCAGGAGCATGGCTCACCACGCTTAGAGCCCAACAGTATACTGACAATGAAGCACATATCAACATTTCGGCTCGAATGGGAGGAGATGCTCATCATTGGTTTAGTACCTATGTATGGGTGGATCTCCGGACCTTCGAACGGGACTTTATGAACTGATTCGATTATGTTCACCCTGAGCAAGCGTTGTACATGATCAAGGACCGAGTGCAAAAAGCGCTTGAATCCGTCACGGAATATCGAAACCGGTTCTACAGAATGTTCGTAAAAACTGAGTGAGGTGAGCAAGTAGGGAGAGATCTGTTCATTGACGGACTCCGCAGCCGGACAATAAGGGCTAAGTTGCGTAAGCAATTTTCCCCCATCACTCATACACTACAACAAATTATGGCTGTTGCGGAGGAAATGGAAAGGAAGTTCGCGGCGAACTTCCTAGAAGGAGAAGACTACCCTAGAGAGGGAGATTCGTTCGAGCTCGCACGAGCGAGAGCGGAGCTGGTTGCTTTGCAGAATAAATGTGAAAACATGGGGTTTGTATCAGGACCTGTCACCTATATGGATCAGATAGGCCCCAAACGAGTAATCCTAAGCGAGACTCCGAGCATCTCTGCTCCTACGATGCCCCCGCCCGTCAGGGCGCTACCCCCATCACCAATTGAGGCTCCCGCACGAACGAACGAATCGGCAGCCATTTTTTAACTAACCAAAACCTTGATTAGTTTGATCCAGGAAAGCAAAAAGGAGCAGCGAGAGCACAATGCTCGGTTGGAAGCCATGATGAGGAACATGCGGCCCATTGCAGTACGCGCCCCTCCAATGCAGCAAGGATTAGCCCCGGCACCTGCGCTCGGAGGAGTCGCAAATAATCTGAATGTTTGTTATGCCTGTCATCAGCCAGGACATCTAGCCCGTGATTGCCCCCACCGACCCCCACAACAGCGGATCGGGGCCGCACCTATGGCTGCGGCTTCCATCGCCAACGGACCTGGACGAGTCGGAGCTTTGATGGAAGAAGTGGAGGGTGGGGGAAGTGCCCTGGCCACCACGGAAGAGGCCGCCGAGCTAATTCCGCTGGATCATTATGTGTCGCTGGGATATCCTGTGCTTGGAATGATCGGAACAATCAGACCAGCGTCAGAACCAAAAGAGGTGGCGGAGTGGCGACCGTCTCTAGGGGAAATGGAGTCGGGAGGACCCACCTTCGTCACAGGAGAGATTGATGTATTAAACATCATCCGAGCCTTGGACCATTGGATTCCCCTTCCGATCGGTCACCTACTCTCGATCTCTGAGCAAGCCAACGAGCGAATGCTACAGCATTGMAAGGCAAACCGAAAGCGATTCGCCCTCGCCCGAACATCGAATGCAAAAGCCAAAGGCCCCGCGCCAGAAGAAAACCCAACAGGCACCCCGGATCCAATACGGGTAGGTTTAATTTAGAAAGACGATCATTTCTTGCGGATTAAACCAATCCCATGGAAATCCGCAGAATGTGATATTGATATTTGGGGAATTCCTTACAACACAATTATAGACTCGGCAGCAGTTGTGTTGGCTATTTCACTGAGAGTGGTCGAAAGTGCAGGCAAGAAAAACGACTTGATCATGCTTTCTGATAAAGATCAGCTCGTTTCAGCTAACGAAGAAAGGATTAAAACCATGGGAAGAATGACCAATGTCGCTTTCCGATTGGGTAAAGTGCACGCGCTTGGGGATGTCGTAGTACTGGATGTCAATACGTACGACGTTCTTTTCGGACTTCCTTCTCTTGTGGCGTTACGAGCAAACTTGGATTTTGAACGAAGATCGATTATCCTGCAAAATACAGGAGAAAAACCCTACGCTGTGCCCATGCGATTAACCCTTCGTACTACCATTAACGAGGTCCCACGGGTCTCGCCGATGATGGCAGGGACTCTCYGCATGATCTCCTGGGCTGAATCCGCAGATGGAAAGTCATCAACGAATGATGCGGACAGCAGTGACGAAGATGATCCGGGGATCTTGAMATTAGCACGACARCRCGTTTACTACCCGCCGCCCAAARCGATAGCSAGAACGATGCAACTGACCAGCYGAAAAATTCAAAGAACCAAGGCAATGATCTTAGGTGAGCCCCTCGTGCAGATTTCGAGGATGGTCGATTCTTTGGAACCCCCTCAAACTTTGTACGTAGGAATCACCCCTCTTCTCRCCCRGTACAGCGACAAGAAGCATTACTGTGACATTACGGATCTACCCAAGTCCTTACTAACACTGGCTAAAGAAGTAAGATTGTTACGCTTGGGGGCGGAAGCAAGCTCTCTGGAACCCCCTGGGCGTTTCGAAGCAGAAACAGACGGAYWGGGGATAAAAATTACAACCAAGGAAGTGCCATGGCGGGATTACCCCAGAAGGACACGTGGCCATCCGGGAAGAAGATGCCCAGATGATCGCCACGGTGTTCTCCGGGTGATCAGACCATTCATTCATCTCGGCGCCTCCACCCGACTTGGCAAAACAGACGAGAACGAAACAGATTGACGTTCGGATCTGGGACCAATTTTTCGAACTACACGTCCCACAGTACGTGCCAGATAAAATCCACCGGGTAATTGCGGATGTTCTAACGGAATATCAAGGAGCAATTAGTGTGTCAGACACTGATATTGGGTTGTCGTTAGTAATCCAACATGAAATTCAGACAGGAAATCACTTCCCGATTCATTGCAAACCTTATCGGTATTCCTTGATTGAACGCAAAAAGGCTCTCAAACGAATTCGGGAGTTAGAAGCCAGCGGCTGGATTGAACCCGCTACCGGACCTTGGTCCTTTCCCGTAGTGTTAGTACCGAAGAAAAACGGGGCGATTCGCATCTGCATTGATTATCGCAAGTTGAATAAAATCACGATCAAAGATGTGCATCCCCTCCCCCGGATTGATGATTTGTTGGATGCGATTGGATGCGCTAATTATTTCAGCAAGCTTGATATTCGACATGGCTTCCATCATATTCTGGTAAGGGAAGAAGATCGGTCAAAGACAGCCTTTGTACTATTTGAGGGCACGTGGCAGTCGGTTCGGTGTCCGATGGGGATTTGCAATGCGGCTGCCACGTTTCAGCGAGCGATGAACATGACGTTCTATTTGACAGTCGGTTCGGTGTCTATTTGACACGGCTGACGCAAGGGATGATTAACTTCTGCTTGATCGTGTACATGGACGATATCCTGGTCTATTCGGAAACCTATCACGGGCACGCGCAACATATCGAGTGAACATTGGGCGCGTTGCGAGACGCTGGGTTCAAGATTGCGCTCGAGAAGAGCGAATTTTTCCTCTCGGAAATTTCGGTCTTGGATTACATCGTGACACGTGGAGGATTGCGGCCGGACTGAGAAAAGTTGCGGCGGTAAAGGAAGTCCCGGTTCCCACGTCACTAACGCAGGTTCGAGCCTTCTTGGGGCTGACGTCGTATTACCGACGCTTCATCAAGGGKTTTGCCGCGATTGCACGACCACTAATGAATCTGTTACGAAAGGACCAGCCTCTCAGCTGGGACGCGGAGTGCCAGCAGGCCCTTGCAACCCTCAAAGATGCTCTGGCGACGGCCCCTATTTTGATTCGGACGGACCCATCGAAGCAGTTCATTCTCATCACAGACTGGCAACCGAAAGCTATTTCCGCTATTCTAGCGCAGAAGGGGAACGATGGTCGAGAACACGTCATTGAGTATGCGTCACGCACCGTACCGGACGAACGAAGGAACGACTCCACACCTCAAGGCGAGTGCTATGCGGTAGTCTGGGGAATCCAACACTTCCATCCATATCTCTACGGACAAAAGTTTCGCCTCGTGACGGATCACGAGCCTCTGCTAGCATTGAAGAAGCTCACCAACTACACGGGCATGATGGGCCGTTGGGCGGTGCGACTGCAAGAGTACGACTTCGATATCGTCTACCGGAAGACAGAGCGACACAGCAACGCGGACGGATTGACACGTCTACATCGACCTGCCAAGGTACCGAAGGGCGAGGAAATTACACCGTGGAAAGAGGCGGACTTAACCAACGAGCCGAAATACGGACAAGTGGCGATTTTTCCACGTGGCAAGAAGCAAAACGGTGGCGATGGGTGATGGAGGTAACCCCGCTACCCCTCTCTCTCCCCTTTCCTCCTCATCTCTCCTCTCCCTGCCTGACAAATTTTGCTATTTTTGCGAAGCTATCTCCCGCGTATACTCGGTCTCCATGCGTCCTAACGGGGAAGGGTATGTTGATTGGATAGATTGCCGAAAGTGTGTTGCACGAGCCCATGGCTCGTGCATCCAATACAGGAACAATAGAAAACCGTGGTTGTGCCCCTTGTGCCGGGCCGACAAGATTCCGACCGAGGCTCGCTTTTTGGATGCCACGTCAAAAGGGTTGGAAAAGACCCGGAAGTTTAGAAGGGCCGAAGTATGGATTGATATTGCCTTAATTGCCACCCTAGTAGGTAACCCCCTCCAGGATTTCACCAAGGAAGATCGGAGGAGGGCCTTTGAAAGGGCTAAGGATTATCGGTGGATAAAAGGTAGATTAGAAAAACGAAAAACGGACGGCAGTGGGAAATGGATGGTGGTACCGAATCCGTTCATGCGATATGACTGGGTTAAGACAGCCCACGAGGAAAATGCGGCCCATTTCGCTGTACGAATCACGGAGTCCGCCATCGACAAAAATGAGTGGTATTGGTCCAATATCCACGACAATGTGAAATACATTGTCGCCAACTGTCAAGTCTGTGCCGCTGATAAAGCGCCGATTCAGCCACCAAGATCGATAGTGCCTACGGTTGTCGAACGGCCATTTCAAAGAGTGAGCATGGACACTACCGACGTAGTGGTGCCCCCTGGCCCTTATAGTTGCGAGTATTCAGTCTTACTGGTATTTGTCGACCACTTCTCGAAATGGATCGAAGTGTATCCTTGTCGCACGAGGCAAGCCACAAAGATCGCGCGATATGTCAACCGTTTCCTCGGGATGCATCAGGATACGGAAGAGATCCTAACCGACAACAGGGCTGAATTCAGGGGAGAAGTGTTAAAGAATCTGGTCATACATGGCGTCGCATACGGAACACTACACCCCACATGTCACAATCCAATGGGCTGGTCGAAAACGCTAACTGGGTGATAAAGACAGCATTGCGACAAAACATCGCCGCACGGGATCCGAGACCCTGGCCCGATATCGTCGATCACATCCTGGCGGTCCATCGCAGAACGCCTCACAAATCGACAGGGCTAAGCGCCTTCCAATTAAGGACCAATCACGTCGCTTGCGTTTCAATACCAAACCTCCCAGATGAGTCTGCATGGAACCCACGGCCCACCAGGGCCACGGCTAGGGACAAGGCCAAACAGCACCTAGAGCTAATGGAACGGTCACTGCCCAGGCTAGCCCGAAAACGACAGAAAATGACCGAACTAGCCCAAGGCCGGCAGGTCCGCAGCTACGAGGCCCGGAATGGGAATGCGGGTCCGCGGCCCCTGTACAAATTGGGGGACTTGGTGCAGGTGAGGAAATGTGCTTGCCAGGGTAAGCTAGCGCCACAATTCTTCGGGCGATATCGCGTGATCTAGCTCGGCCCCAACGGCGTGGACACTGTGCGTCTCGCCCCTAATCCTCGCTTCTTTCGGCAACCAACGGCGTTCGAGTGGGCGGCGCTGAGAGCAGAAGAGGAGGCCGAAGAGAAATCGAAAGGCGAATTGAGGAGAGAGGCCAGGGAAGGAGCGGCCCGAAAGGCCGAGGACGAGGAGGAAGAGTGCGAAGCTGAAGAAGAAGAAGAAGAAGAAGCAGAGGAGGAGACCTCGGAGGAAGAGGAAGAAGCCTATAGTGAGTACAACTAGGGCGAGCAAAGTGAGGAGGAGGATGAAGATGACGAAGAAGTGGAAAGCGGAGACGACCAGGCGCCAACGCACAACGACGAGCTCGAGTAGGTGCCAGGACCGGATCGGCGAGAGGAGAACCCTGAGGCTGCTGCGCAGCGCAAGAAAGAGATCGCGAAAGGTTAGAAGCTGGCGATCGATCCCGCACCGAACGATCCCTTCAAGGATCCCGAGCCGCCCAAGCCGGAACATGGAGACCTTGCTGCCACAACCTCAAGAGCCGCGACGACAAGGCGCCGCCCCCGATCCCGATCCTCGTCCCCCTCCGCCTCCGCCCGTCCCCCAATTCGTCAACATGTCAATGAGGGGTTTAGCCCTTCGTCGCCGATCCATATACCACTATCCCCTTAGCTATCTCTCTTTCAATTAGTATCTCCACCGCGTCGTCTACCCCCGTAATCCCTTCCCCATCGCCACCTTCCGGCATTTCTACTCCGCCCGCCTAGAACTGACTGTCCACCCCCACCCTTCTGTTCGGTCTGTTGTCCCCGATTACCCCCTCCACGTTCTACTCCTTAGTGTCGCGTGGCAAGGCCGTAACCATATAGAGGTTTACTGCATCATTACGGGGACCTTCCTCGCGTGCGAAAACCATGATCGGTTCTGCACAGATGTCCTCCGAACCCTCGTATCCCTTTACCCAGACTACCTCGCTTCCCCTCCCTGTAGCGGCCAGAGATTCCCCCGCTTCCATCGAATTGTCCGATTTCAAGAACTTCCCTACGACCTCACCGCGATCGGGCGCTTCATACCCGAGCTTACGATGGAGCCGCCCCACCCTCCCTCATATGTGTATCGCCTTCCCTTCCCCCTTCCAATTAATTACTAATGCAGCGGTAATGGACGCGTGTCGCGGCGACGGCACGAGAAAGATCCCATCCTTGGATCGTCGAGAGCCCAATCTGAGGAACTAGTAGAAGAGCAGAGCTGCTATGTTGGATGACGTCCACACGCAATCGAACGGTTAGTGGCATACAGAGAAGTGCTCCGCGTGTCAATCAATTAGAGAAAATCGGCACGTGTCGACAAGCAAGAAGGAACTTGCTAATATTGGAACCCCCTGGGCGTCACATATGTGACGAACCAATTTCTGTAACGCGCGATCTTCTGCGCGGATGCAACGAGGGGTCCTAAGCTAGGAAGATTGGGCCAATTACGGGAGATCGGAATAGGTGGAGAATTGCATCAGTCTCCTCGCTTTTTCGTCCTTTTCGTCGCTTCCTTCTTTTTCGAATGGCTGGGCACGGAGCTAGGTGTGTCTTGGGACGGCCGGCTGATTGATTGGTCGGATGGATGTCGGGCGCGCCCCTGCGCACGCGAATAATAAATGTTGACGTCATTTCTTTCGGTTCGGTTTCGCTCTTTTGGGCGCGGGCATCGCGCATAAATTTGCCTTGTTCTTTTTTTGAATTTTTCTTTCAAATCTTTTTCAATTTTTGTCGAGCCCTGATGGCTCCCGGAATTTCGGACTTCTCTCCCCGAAACCTATACTTTTGTCTTTTGCATTAGTTAGGAATTTAGGAAATTTGTAATTAGGACTTTCTTTTGTCGCCCGACGCCCTTATTTGCTTGCGCTCTTCTTTTTGCAGCCCCAACGGTACTCGGATTAATAGGCACCCTTAATCGGGTGTGTAACTCTAATCTTGGGCGGGCGCCATTGCAACTGTATCCTTCTTCTTGCACTCCGTCTTTCCCGCCCTCCTTCTCCTTCTTTTGCTGCATTTTTGAAACTACGTACTGCATGCTCAGATCGATGCGTGGAGAGTGGCTACGTCCCCCACGCCGCGGCCCGGTCATGCAGAACGTAGGCACTCCCTCCCTAATCTCCCCTCTAAGTCTTCGTAATTCTGTATTCTTTGCGCATGCATGCACGCTATAAATTCCGGCTGCGCGATTAGTTAGCCCTCTTAACCCGTTGTTGGAAGCTCGGGGTTGCGCGATCAGGAAGGGTCGGTACACGAGCGAAGTAAGAGGTGAGTAGAGCAGGAGTCGGGCGATCCGACGAGCTGGTGCCGAACACACGGGGTTCACGCGAGCCACGACGGATTGTGGGTGTGGGCAAACCTGACGGGTGCAGGAGGACTAAGCGGGGTGACGACTTCGTGGGTTGGTGCGTGATGACGGACTGTCCGCATCGGAGAAGAAGAGCGAGAGAGAGATAGAGTTGAGGTTGATGGACGCGGTTTTGCTGTTTCTTTGTCTTTTCCCCCTCTCTATCTGTGTATATAAATTTTGATTGCGGTTCCGGGTGGTTTGCCTGTTCTTATTTTCGCTTCGGCTTTTTGGAATCGGACTTGGGATTTTGCTCACACTTGTCCTTGCGATGTCTGTCTCGATTGCATTATGTGTATGATTGCTGAATGTATGGATGTATGGATGTATGGATGTATGGATGTATGGATGCTTTGCTTGCGAATCTTTGTCTTGCTTTTGTTTGTATCGAACTTTTGTCTGCACCAGATGTAGATGGGATAGGAATTTGGCCCCGATCGCGATTCCGCTCTCGTTTTTGCTTGCCTCACGATTGGGTTGTGATATGGTTGCATCTTGCATAATGCAAAGCAATTAGACGATCCGAAGTCTCGCCCCGCGAACGCTGCGTAAGAACGCGTGTAAACGCGATCTAAGTCGCGCCCTTACATGCATTCCCATATGTCGACTCGCCCACCGAGAAAAGGTTCGCGGCGGAACCATCATCCCGTACGAGCACGCCGAGGCGCCACTGAGCCTGCCTGTCCTGCATGTGCTCGTGCGCGGTGACGATAAACCAACCCGAGCCATCCCATTGACAATGATACCATGACGAGATCTTGGAGCTCAGACTCATCCTACGACCCGGACTATTTCACCCCTTTGATAAACGAGCTCATAAGGACACGATACCCGTGTCACACGGAGAATCGACTATGTCCGCGGGAATTCCACTGCGCCTCCTCTAGCGACCCTCGGTGCTCCGATTTCCCCTCCCCGTACCACACCTACTACTTCACCCACCCTGGATTTATTGAGATCACCACCAGTTTCCCTCCTTTCCACCTTCTTCTCCCGTATCATCAATTCAGTGTCGTTCTGTGGCCGGCCATAGCCCCCTATTGGCCCGGTACGTTCTGCGTGAATTACCGATGTAGCGGCGAACAGAGAACATCGGGCCTCCGAAGGCCCGATCCAAGTACGTGGCGGCCTGCGCCACGTGGCAGCCCACGACGACCTAACTTTTCGGGACCAACTCCACCGCGGAGGGATATCCCCGTAAACCGTCGCCGACAGTGCCCCGGCCCCATCGGACCACGAGTCCCTTGCGTACGCACCTCTCATTCGCCTAATTGCATTCATATCCCTAAGACTCCCCCACTTTTCCCAAAAATCCTTGGCACACCCCTTTTTCGCACTTCCAGGCCCACATCCCACTCCGATCAGGAAGTCGCGCTGGGCATGAGGTTGGGCGTCACAGTATGGCGAGTGTGTCATAGGAGTAGCTTACGCATGTGCAAGCCCAACAGGTGCTTAGGTTCAAACCCCAATGGCAGCAACATCTTGGATCTTGATAATATAAATCTGGGAGCAGGGCGGGGCAGCGTGGTACACGGGCGCGTGCGGCAGCTTTGGACGTGCTTTTTTTGCCACGTGTCACTCTCCTGCCGCAGCTTTTTTCTTCCCTTGTTTTTGTGGAAAATGGCCCGAAAACAGCCAAAAACCCACCTGTCAGGTTTTGCTGTTTTCCCGACTGTGCGGGGTGGTGGGTGGGAGCGGGGAACGTTCCCGCTCCGATACCAGTGTGGTGGACCCACCGGGTGTGGTGCTCCGCTAGGGATAGAGATGGAGATGGAGGAAGAAGGGGAGCGAGATGGTACAACGCTGCTGTTACGGACTTCGCCAGGGCTCGATCCCTAGTCTATCTTTTGCTGTTTCGGCTGCATCCCATATTCGGCCTGGCACCCTTTTTACAAACCCCTCCTTTGGTACCGTAGGATTTTGGACAACTGGCGCCATGCTGCAATTCGGGCGCCACTTTCAAATACTGCATTTTTCAGTTCTGCCCTCGGGGCCTTTGCAGAAATGCCCCTG
>BFEA01000701.1:699580-716878 GCA_003427395.1 Chara braunii | reverse complement strand
GCCGGGGTCCCGGGTGCCGACCCCCGGAACCCCGGAACCCCGGCGGGGTCCCGGGGCCGGGGTTCGACAACCCTGATCCCAGGCCTCCTGTTCCTTCCCTCCTCACAGATGGCACGAGTTGGCTTGATATGATCGGCTTGCCAAAGAGGTATATCTCTCTAGCGGTGATCGACATTGAGGCACTGACTGAGCCCACCGAGTATCCCTACCTCAGACGAGGAGTCTTTTCAATGGACGGACTACCTACATTGTGGGAGGAGTTTTGCTCCATGGTTAACTTCCGTGTCATGTACCTCAGATGGTCATGCTTAGAGCTTGCTGGCTTCTGGTGGCTCTTTGTCACGAGGCCTCAATCTCAGACTGTACATGGGCGTGGGTCACAACACCAGATATGAACAGTGAAAAGAGAGATTGAGAGAGACTGACCAGAGGGATGAGTGAGGACTCTTAAGAGGTGCTGACCATGCTTGTTTATGCGTACCTTCTGAGATTATTATGAGTTCTCATTCATCCTTCATTCATTTGATCTTGCCTTTGCTCGAGTCAGTCGGTCTCGCTTCTGCTTGTTCGTGCCTGATGATTGATGTCGTGGATGATTCTGTCACAGTTCTCAAAATCAGATTGACATAATTTATGCATGCATAGCACCCCATAATTTTATGGTTATTATTTGCATAATTCTCTGTTGTTCCGAATCAAAATAAAAGATTCCTAAGGCCGGGGACCAGCGAAGACCGCAATTGAAGGGTCTCGCTCGAAGCCGAACGCACACAACAGGAAGGGATTTGCTCCAATTAATTTATTTTATTTATTGCAAACATAATCAAAAATCCTGCGTGATAGCCTGTTGGCTTTCCGGTCGCTCGAAGTGGCACGACTGGAAAAAGTGCGACAACGTGCGAGCACTAGCGCGCGGCTGGAACGGGACGCGGGGAGGACCTGCGCACACGCGCGCACCTACGCGCGATTACATCGAGACGAGGAAAGGACCTGTGCATGTGCGCGCATCAGCGCACGACTAGGTCGGGACACGGGGGAACCTACGCGCGTGCGTGCTTCAGCGCGGGGACGGGATTGATGCAGACTCACCCGCGCGCATCAGCGTGTGACAACAGGCGATCCGGATCGGGCCAGACGCACCCGTGCGCAGCAGCACGTGACAATAGGCGATCGAGATCGGGCCAGACGCATCCGCTCGCATCAGCACATGACAACAGGCGATCGGGATCGGGCCAGACACGCCCGCGCTCATCAGCGCGTGACAACAGGCGATCGGGATCGGGCCAGACTCACCCGTGAGCATTAGCGCGTGACAACAGGCAATCGGGATCAGGCCAGACGCAGCCGCGCGCATCAGCGTGTGATAAAAGACGATCAGGATCGGTGTTGATGCACCCGCCCGCATCAGCGCGCGTCAATGGGCAAACAGGATTGAGGTTGACACAACCAAACGCATCAGCGCGCAACGGCAAGCTGACGAGACTCAAGCTAACGCGCCCATGTGCGTGCCATGGCCAGGCCACCACGCAACTAACGGGTCTTTAGGGCACGATAGGGACATCGGACACAGACAGGGCCTTTGAGCACTGACCACGACTCCGGGCCCAGGTCGGGACTTTGGACTCGGACCAGAACTCTGAGATAGGGGCCGGGACTGCGGACCTGGCACGGCCAAGACAAGAAGTTGGGGCACAGATCAAGACTTCGAGTGAGCCGTGAACCCCGACGGGACCAGGGCTTGAGGTGAAGCCGGGGACCTCGGAATTTTTGGGACTAATCGAAGCCGCGGGACCCCGGCCGACCCGGACGACAAGATTCAGGATAACATGAACTGGTACATCCTCGACAACGACTTTGGATGACTAAGGAACTTTGGAAGAGGTCGGGACTCTCGGGTTGAACCAGGGCGTTTTAGACCAAGCCGATCATTGGAGTTCAGACCGGTTCTTTTTTGACTCGGGCGAGCATTTGAAATCGGTTGTCGCGGAGCAGAGTCAGAACGCTGGGATTTTGCTTCTTAAGGGGAGTGGGCGGCAAGGTTAACCTATGGTGAAACTGGACCGTGAACAGTGGCGGCGATGGGCCCTCGATTCTGCTTCGGACACTGAGAGTTCGAGCACCGTTCCATGGGATCAACGGGCCCATTACAGGCGGCACCCCATCGGGCGGAGGATTCGTCCTAGACTGTCTGTAAGATCAATCGGGACTCAGATCGATTTTCTTGATGTGGATACAGGCCCTACCTATGGGGCTGGGAATAGCGCAGGGAACCCAATTATTTTGGACTAAATGAAAACATTATTTTTGTTTCTTCAAGACAATGGATTATAAGAGACATGTTGTTGCATCTATTGTTGGATCCAACCCTTATTATGTGGATGAGGGCTAACATTTATCTTGCAGGTTACAGGAGCCAAGACCGACCCTCCCGTGGGTGACAGACACGGCGCGAGGTACAGGGTTCGTTCGGTGAGCCGGCATAGCATTTCTATCAGTCGACACCGGTACCAGCCTTCTATTGACATTGGGACTTCAGCGGGGGCTGGGTACCGGTATGGCAACTGTGTCAGGCATGGATCTGCATCACAAAAGTTGTTGTTGGTCCCGTTGTTGGTACTATTGGTACCGGATCAGAGGTCTGGTCACCGGACCTGGATTTGTAGTCCGGGCCGGCGGCTGGTACCGGGCCAGCAGCTTTACCCGTTTCTTTTCGGGCATGGGCCTGCCCACCCGGGTACCAGTCCAGCTGGTGGCTCAAGGGAGCAGCCTGCTGGCAGCTATACAAGCAATGGGCTTCATTTTGTGGGACAGTTCGCCTTCGGCGAACGCCGGTGAACACGGTGAACACCGCGACGAAGGTGTGCACCGCCTATGGAAGAGATGCGAGAGGGATGAGACAAGCATGGGGAGATAACGACGACCAAGGTGTACGCTGCCCACCAGGGTAGCGACTACGGGCATTCGGGGACTAAGGGGCCAGAGGGAACGGTGCGCACGGACAAGCGACCGCAGGGAACAAAGCGAGCGAGTGTGTCAGAACAGCGGACCAGGAGACTGCAGCAGAGATGGTGTTGGATCGTGCCTGTTCGCGTGAGGAAGCGGGAAGTGGTCATGGCGTGCGTGGGGGCTGCAGTGAGTTGGAGTCTCCCTCCCCTAAATCCGTGGAGAAGCAGGTGAGTGAGTAAGAGAAGATGGGGGTGAGCGCCCCTACCACACATGATCGGACGCACCAAAGGGGGATATTATGACACCCAATCAGCTCGCGAGGGGGGATTCCCCCCCCTCGATCCAATCAACGCACGTTAGAGGCGGGGAGTGTCGAGGGCACAAGAAAGAAGGCGCACCTGCACCAACCAGAGGTTGGACGCGCTAAAGGAAAGAACGCATAGGAGAGCTAATCAGGCATCCGCCAATCACACATGAGAAAAGTGTGTATGGTATGTAGAACACGTGCCCGCTTGGAGTGTCGAAGATAATTGGGACAGGGCATACGTTTGGAGGGTACACCGTAATTCGAGAAGAGTATATTTGGAGCAGCGCACAGTGATTGAGTCAAGGTGTACGTTTTTGCAGGCTGCGACGTCACTGCACTCAAATTGGAATGGGTTCCCTGTCAACGTTCAGGAGCTTAGCGCACTGATGAGATATGAGCACAGAAGGAGCACGCTTCCTTCTCTTACTGGCAAGAACCGGGACGTCTTCCCAGATTGATACACAGTCAAATGGACGAGCGAAAGGGGAATCAAATTCCGGTTGAGTACGGGCACGTCAGAGTTTCTAATTGGGCACTAATCAAAGCAGAATTCGGGGATGCAGGCATTATCGCTGGCTGTGAGATCAGGCACTACGTTGGCGAAGTGATCAGCCACTATCACGGGCTGTGAGATCAACTATTTCGCTGGTGATGTGATCAAGCATTATCGCTGGCTGTGAGACCATGTATTACGCTGGTGAAGTGATCAGCCACTATCACTGGCTGTGAGATCAGCTATTTCGCTGGTGATGTGATCAGCCATTATCGCTGGTTGTGAGACCAGGCACTACGCTGGTGAAGTGATCAGCCACTATCACTGACTATGAGATCAGTTATTTCGCTGGTAATGTGATCAGCCACTATCATTGGCTGTGAGATCAACTATTTCGCTAGTGATGTGATCAGGCATTATCGCTGGCTGTGAGACCAGGCACTAAGCTGGTGAAGTGATCTGTCACTATCACTGGCTGTGAGATCAGCTATTTCGCTGGTGATGTGATCAGGCATTATCGTTGGCTGTGAGACCAGGCACTACGCTGGTGAAGTGATCAGCCACTATCACTGGCTATGAGATCAGCTACTTCGTTGGTGATGTGATCAGCCATTATCGCTTGTTGTGAGACCAGGCACTACGCTGGTGAAGTGATCAACCACTATCACTGGCTGTGAGATCAGCTATTTTGTTGGTGATGCGATCAGCCACTATCATTGGCTATGAAATCAGCTATTTCGCTCTTGATGTGATCAGCCATTATCGCTGGCTGTGAGACCAGGCACTACGTTGGTGAAGTGATCAGCCACTATCACTGGCTATGAGATCAGCTATTTCACTGGTGGCGAGATCAGCCACTATCACTGGCCGTGAGATCAGCCACTTCGCAAAAGATGTGGGCAGCCATTACCGTGTGAACCAGAGATCGTTATTTGCCATGGCTGATTGAGAGCCGCTGCCGCGGCGAGTGGGGGCAGCCATTACCGTGTGACCCAGAGATCGTTATTTGCCATGACTGATTGAGAGCCGCTGTCGCGGCGAGTGGGGGCAACCATTGCCGTGTGACCCAGAGATCATCATTTGCCATGGCTAAATGTGAGTTATTGTAGCGGCGAGTAGGGGCATCCATTACCGTGTGAACCAGAGATCATTCGTTCCCTTGGCTGATTGAGAGCCGCTGCCGTTGCCAGTTGGCAGTGAAGGGTAGCCATTACCATGTGAAACAGAGATCATCATTTCCCTTGGCTGATTAAGAGTCACTGTTGCTGACAGTGAGGCCTACCATTATCGTGTGAAACGAAGATCATCATTGCCGAGGCTGATTGACAACCACTGTCGCTGATAGAGAGATCAACCATTACTGTTGATACGGAGTTCATCATTGCCCCCCCGCTGCTGCTGAACACTACCACTTTCGCTGGTAATGGGGGAAGTTTTTTTAATGAGAGTAAGAGTGTGAGGGCATTAGAGAGTTTTTTTTGTTGTTTTGTTTTTTTTATATATTAATTAATGATTTTATTTTTCAATGGCTCAACCCAGCCTTGTTCACGATCGGACAGTTTCAGACTCGACCCAGCAAACTAGTGGTCAGGGCCGAACTAACCCCCTTATCAAGTGTGTGGGGAAAATGAGAGAAGGAGGGGAAAGAGAAAGAGAGAGAAAGATAGTGGAGAGTAAGAAGGAGAGAGAGTGAGTGTGCGTGTGTGACAGTAAGTGGGAGTGTGACAGTAAGTGGGAGTGTGACAGGCGGAACAAACTTCACTCCCCTGTTGCATCACTGAGGACCTCTGATGCGGACACGGTGGGTGACAGACGCCGCTGTCCTTGGCTTCAGCGACGAACAGGGCCCCCTCCCCAAGTTTCCTCACAGGGAGGGAGAACCAAGATCGCGATAGTGAAGTCCAAAAATAGTCCCTTGCCGAATGTCCAATCGACATCTGCTACAAAAATCTCGGATCAGATCCTGGGCTATATGCCCGATTAAGGGCTGCTTGTAATCTCTCTCTCTTTCTGAAGAAGAAGAAGAAGAGGAAGAAGAAGAAGAAGAAGAAGGACCAGGAAAGAGGGAGACGAGATGGAGGGCGAGAGGAAGAAGAAGAAGATGCCGTCCTCCTCGCTGTCTCACCTACAGGTAGTCGCCGCCGTGATTGATTGTCCTCGTCGTTGTTGTGTGTCGGTTGGTGCGAAGAGTCCCAGCTATGGTGCCAGATAAGTCCGCCGCTGCAGGTATGGCCTCCTCCCCTCTGCCTACGTATGCCTCTACCTCTACCTTCTAACGTAGCACTGTAGCGTTGTTACATCTTCGACTCACACGGGTCCTACCGGACCCGACTTAGGGCCGGAGGGACACACCAGGGCCTAAAGGCCCGACCTTTTGGGGTTACAGGCCCTAAAGGCCTGATTCTGGACCAGCACCCATCGGGTAGGCCCAAACGACACTTCGTTTGGGCCTGGCGGCGCTCTTGACGCTGCCGCCCGCCGATTGAGGCTGAACCGTCCATCTGGACGGTCCAGGGTCTGGCCTGGCCTCGCAGCATTGAGGCCAGACCATTGCCTACCAGTATAAGTACCGGTACCCGCCTCAGTTGAGGCATCGGCCTACCGGAACTCTACCGGCACAGCATGGTCAGTACTAGCGTACTGTTTTGATGCGCTAAAATTAGCGCAGGGGCTGAAGCAGGAGCGCAGCATAGCGCAGCAGCGAGCGGAGCAGCAGCAGGGCGACTGAGCCAGCACGGCGGCCATTGCCGCCTGAGGTACCGGGAGCTTGGAGGGTCTCTCCTCCTCTCCCTCGCCAGTCCTCTCTCTCTCTCTCTCCTCTTCCTTCTTCTTTTTCTTCTTTTTCTTCTTCTGCTTCTTCTTCTTCTTCTTCTACAGATTGAAGACTATCCAGTTGGACAGAGATCAGGGTTGGATTTCGGTGATACGAGACTGTGGTACTTACCTGATTGGAGACTTGGAGATTGTTGAGGTTGATACTCGGCTGCATCACAGTTGGACACCGGTTACATCTGGACTCGGTTATCTCTGACATTGGTGACCTTTGGTCCTCGACATTTTGATCTTGTTATATGACATTCTGGACTACCATTTTCGGAGACCTACCAGACTCTATCTTGCGACCTATCGGTGTGATCTACCTCCTACCTCCTTCGTCTCTCCTCCCACCTTTCATCTGTGTATGTGTGTACGGGATCTGGGTATCGTCTGTGAATGACCCAGACCCCACCATCTCATGATTGATTGTATGTGTGTGGAGTGATGCCATGTAGGTCAGTCTATATGAGTCAGTCTATGTGAGTCAGTTCGTTATCAGACTTCCGCTGCATAAATGCTCATCCTATATTGGTTGATCTTTGGTTCTGCCCATACTCCTTGAAGTATGTAACAAGCGTGCAGTGCTGGTCCTGGAGCGTGTCGCCCAAAAAGTGAGTTACTCCAACTCTGTCTCTGCTAAGCCAAGGCCCAACTATACATAGCGCTGGGCCCACCGGTCCACGCACCACTGCCGCACAATCCCGGGTGTCCAGACCATGCTGCTGATACAGCAGGGTGAAAAAGTGTTTTTGGCCTCTATCGACCCTGCCTCCTAGTGTACCCAGTCCAAGGCCTTGCCTTGGGGACTGAGCGTCCGAAACGACGTCCGAACAAACAAAAATAGGACAACAAATAAATAAATGTTATCGCAAACTTGTACTTGCGGCCTAGGGGTCGTCGTGGGCCTCCAAGGCGAGTGTCCAATGGGCACGCGCCCTGGGGGGGCCCTCAGCAACCGTCGAGCCCCTGAAATGGGGCCCGTGTGCAGGCGCAGCATATAACACCCTCCAATTTTCAAACGGTCGAGGTCGTCGCACCCAGACACGTCGCCAATGTGTTCAAGCGGGAGGATCGACGGGCAAAGGGCTGACAAGAGCAAGAGCGGCAGCAAGTCGGCGTCGGCAGCCTGTAGGAGAGCCACAAGAGCTAGCGTAGTGCCATCTTGGGGATTGCCGAGGAGAAAAGCACCAGCTTGGGTGAAGAACGTACCTGGTCGCGTTAAACGGTCAGATGGAGCTGAGAAAATGGACGTGGAGATAGTTATCCGTAGATAGGCGATATCGAGAGAGGGAGGGAGGGAGGGAGGGAGCAGAAGTTCAAAACCCGCTCCGATACCAATGTGACGCATGTGCGGAGGGCAAGAGAGAGAGAGAGACGAGAAACAGCAATTGAGTGATGGTTCAATTTTGCCGAATGAATGAACGAACAACCAAAGAATGAACTGAACCAAAACTACCGACCTGGGCCTAGGTCGAAGTGATGTATCGGCTTAGGTCTCGGTCCGGAATAATCTGGTGCCGGACCAGGGTTAGGCCGACGGCCTGACTCTTATCCGGCCTCACTGTCGGGCCACAGGGGTACCGCTACACCACTGAATTATTGTTTGAGTTTAGGAGGGGAAAGATATTGGTGGTTTAAGCCACCAGTACTTGGCCCAACTGACTACTGAATAAAAACAAAAAGTAGAAACATCTCTAGTTGCATGAATTTTGACGCTTCTGTAGTGACCCGTACACTTCCTAAGATCGTGGCTTGTTAACAGGCACAACGTTAGGATGTACTGATAGTTTGAACCACCAATACCTCGCCTAACCAAAGACAAAAAAAAGGTCGAGGCCGTTAACGCGCCCCGACTTTCGGGGTTCGAGAAAGGTTGGGCACTGCCATAGGGGGAAAAGTTGGTAGGCTTAAGGAAAAAGGGCAAATGGACTGCAAGCCTTCCTCCTCGTTTACGCCGTGCATGCTTCCCCATTTATGACACTTGAGGTGGAATCGTCATGTTAGTCCTATAAAAAAAGAAAAAAACAAAATGTACTTTTCAGATCACGCACATTTTTTTTCGATATATCGGTCCTTGATTGGGGGACCATACATCCCAAATCAGAAGTCAGGGGAGCATTGTGTCCTTGGTAGCGTGCGACCCTCATTATTATGAAGGAAGCAATGTTGCCGACCGTTACTTATGAAATGGAATGTATGGTCCCCCATTCATGGATAGATACATGTGGACAAAATGCCCAGACCAATAAGGAAAATAAAAAGAAAAGAATATGAGCGTCCTCAAGGCATTTTCATGCCATAATTTGAAAGATTGTATTGGGACTTCATTACAGTATTATACATTCCTGATTATAACTACGTCAATACTCCTTTTACCTTTTATTTTTGTTATTTATAAAACAAAAATATTATACGCTGCCTTTGCTACGACTTCCCTTGGAGTCGCAGACAATAGTCTTTTAGTGTTTTTTTTTTTTTTTTTTTTTAACCTTAAGACATCGTAGTGAAACAACTTATTTACATCCTGGATTTGAACTTATGCACGTGGCCTATTCCGTACTCATTTTCCGTTTCTTATTTCTTTTCTCTCTTGTTAAGAAAAAATAGAAAATTATCGGTTGTATTTGATGTAGTTACTCAATGTAAGGAACGAGGAGCATTGCAGTGGATACCAGAAAAGGAAAAACACTTTGGGGAGTATATATATCTGCACATGCGACTTTGTACACATATATTTGAAGGCAATCACCCCGAACAACTAAAAAAAAAAAAACAATCTCGGTTGCATATGATGTGCCTCCCCGTGAGCAATGGGGAACATTTTCTTGAAGTGCTTCCAACAAAGGAATATCATGTGCTATCTAGAATATATCTGACTGAACTTCAGGCCCAGCCTAGGGTGGTTCACGAGTGAAAACTCCGTGTTGAATCTGGGTCAGTCGTTTAATATCCCAAATCAGATCCCACCTCCCTCCTGGTTCGGCGAAGCTTGGCGTGCAGGGCGAAATCATGGTCGGAAAAATAGCAGCTTGAGGTACCCGTGGTTTAACAAAAATACATACATGTGAAATACCTGAATCGATCAGTTCAATGATGTTATGTTAAGGTCCTCCCCCTTAAACACTCAGTACTCCGCCCAACTATTGATGCGGATTCTTGCAGAGCCTAAAGTCATCCTCCACGCCAAAACGGAACTATAATCTCATCTTTAGTTACTACACTACCTACACCACAGCTGTAAAACCAATACAGAACTCCTTAACAAATATGAAGTCTTGATATTATGAAGGTTATGCATGTTGCCCCTACTCTAATCACCTTTAGTAAAGAGGTAGGTTGGGGATGCCAGCGTGGGGAGGAATGTGAGGAGAGATCATGTGCGCCCAACTGTTACGAAAATTTTGAAACATTTATGGAGTAATTGTGCTTCCAATGTATGAACAAATACATAAAGACAAAAACACAAACAAATAAACATAAAGGTTGACAGAAATACACAAACAAGACATTACTTATTGGCTCTCGATCAGCAAGAGAGAATGAAATGTGTGATGCCAAAAAAAGATACAATAGTCATCACCCCTGACAATTCTCTCAAAAGCGATGTTGGCTCAAAGAGCAACATAAGAAGAATTACACATAATAGTAGGGATCTCGTACA
Source organism: Chara braunii (assembly GCA_003427395.1). Lineage (NCBI taxonomy): Eukaryota > Viridiplantae > Streptophyta > Charophyceae > Charales > Characeae > Chara > Chara braunii. Next base: position 706,654 of record BFEA01000701.1, on the reverse strand, counting down.
AGCAAGCAACACGCAAGTAAGTTGAAAGAAAGAAACGTCGATAATTTCTTAAATAGAAATTGATCACATACGGAAACGAGAAAAACAATATTTACACAATAATTGCATCGTGACCAAAATGTAAGACATGAGAGGAAAATATTTATTGAATTGACGCAAGAAAGAGAATAAACAGATATGGGTGAAATTTCTGCTACCCATTTTGTGTAAAAACAATATTCTTCAATCGTGATGCAATATCTTTATGATGTATTAAATGAAAAGAACACTACCCCAATTTCACTGATATTCAATGATTGTGTGTAAGGTATTGCATTTCGAAAATATATAATGCATATCCATGACCACTAAAACAATGAAGTAATGTTAAAACAATAATCGCACTAAAATGTAGGTAATGGGAGACAACGTGTGATGAATGGAGGCAACATAGAAAAGAAAAATACTCGAATTATATTTTTGTAACTCATTTTGCATTAAAAAAAATATTTTTCAACTCTGATACATGAAGTAAGAGTGAAATGTGATCCTTTGAGCCTCCATGTTGAGTTTGAGGCAGAAACATTTAACGATCATGTACATGGAATATCGTGTTGGAAGATACATAAATCACATATAATCAGTTGTCGAAGACAAACTATTTGTAAATATTGAAGTTTCTATCGAGATTGCGTGAACGTTAGAAAGTGATGATTAGTTGTTGATGATGAATAAATGTAGTCAATCAATTGCAACTTTCGTTTTAAATATAAGTGTTTGACGAGCGTTCGACGTATAGTCTTTGGTAACCGCATACTTTTTAACGTGGAATCAATATAGCAGTAAAAAAAAGTTTACAAGCCTACTAACCAATCTAATAAGTTGAACTTCGTGATCGGGAGACAAAGCGGCATCGGGGGAGGGGGGGGGAGGCTGTAAAGGTTAACTTGAATATCACCGTACTTGGATTACTCCGAAAATTAATAAGCCGTCAATCATAACTAAAAATGTAAAGTCACAATCTATACATGACAAAATTTATGTGGTCGGTAGGTTCCTACATTTTTTATCTGTAGGAATGTTTTTGGGCTCAAAGTGTATGGACCAAATAACCAATATAATAGTACTAAAGTCAGTAAGAGGAAAAGAGTAGAGGGATAGTAAGGTGGATGGGAACGAGAAAGTGGTATATAGGGGTATGTCTAGGGAAAGGTTGCAGGATGAAGGATAAATTATCCAAATCAGCAATCATCATCTTGTATGATTCACGTGATTTAAAAAAAAAAAAAACACTTACGTCATTTTGTTCAAGTTCACGAACAAAGTGTCGCCAATTATTACTACATATTAGACTTCACTCAATGTATAACAAAATTTCAAAAGGCAGTAGGTGCCTATGGTTTGAGCCTATGTTGCACGCCCAACCACGGCCGGGAGGGTCTAGTCGACCGCGGCCTCGGCCGACGGCCAAATCGGCCGGGTTCGGCCTTGGTCGACCAGCCGAGTTCGGTGCAACATTTTTTTTTTGCGCTTTTTCACGTCGAAAAAAAAAAAAAAAAGGGGCATGTAGGGCTTTTTCAGCCCTACACGCCCATATTTATTTTTTTCGTGTCCGACATTCCGCGCCGTGCGGAAAAAAAAACCGGAAGCCGATTCGGCCCTATTTCAGTGTCACTGGGTGGGGGCACTGGGTGGGCACTAGGTGTGGGGGGGCGGTGGGTCCAGGTCCGGGCCACGGCAAATCTGTTGCTGTTTCAGATAAATGTTGCCATTTATCTGAAACGGCGACAGTTGCTGTCGTTGCCATTAGGCTGCCGCCCTGCCTGCTCGCACGCTCAGAGAGAAAGAGAGAGAGAGAGAGAGAGAGAGAGAGAGAGAGAGAGAGAGAGAGAGACTACCTGGTGAAAGAGAGAGAGAGAGAGAGAGAGAGAGAGAGAGAGAGAGACAACCTGGTGAGAGAGAGAGAGAGAGAGAGATCTTCTCCCTCTTCTTCTTCTTCTTCTTCTTCTTCTTTGCGTGGGCCCGCGGCGCACGATCGCAGGCGGTCGCCGCCGCTACGCTGCCATCGCCCAACGCGCGGTCGTCGGCGGGCACCATCGCCGTGCGGTCTTTTTTCGCGCGCGGCAATTTTAGTGTCCGGCCGCGGCTGGTCTCGGCTGATTGCGGCCGATCGAGGCCTATTGCGGCCGATCGTGGCCGATCGTGGCCGAACTCGGCTGGGTGCTCGAACGGCCTGAAGGGGCCGAGAACGGCCAGGTCCAGCCAGGCCGAGCAGGGCTGCAACATCTGGGCCCGCGGAGGCTGCAGCGGCGCCGGGGCCATTCATCGACGGAGCGCCGGGAAGGACGACATCGACGGACGACACGACAACTGTGACGCTTTGAGTCAGGGGACGATGACGGGGGGTGCGGGGACCAGCGGTATGGGGGGGTCTGCGGGTGGGGGGTTCATCGCGCAGTCTGAGAGGGAGATGGCGAAGTTGAGGCAGGGGAACTTGGTGTGGAACTTCGTCACCGCGGGACATCATGTGGGGAACCAGGCGAAGATGCATGGGGACCGAAAGTTGCGTTGCAACTTTTGCGCCCACTTGTTTCAGGGGAATGCGGGGAAGGCCGCATGCCATTTCACGCAGGCCAAGTACTGCAAGGCTGCGGGGATGAGAGTTCTCGCGGAAATATGGAACGGCACGGTCTACACATTCAAGCCCGCGACTGCTCGGCGGGTGCAGAGGTGGATGGTTGACGAGGGGGTACGAGACACGAGAGCGGCTACGGGTGGGCAGCGACAGCGGATGGACGAGGGAGAGAGGGACGATGTTCAGGACGCCCTCGATGAGGAGGAGGGTCTCGAGGGTGGAGTTGGGGAAGGGGGGAAGGCTGACGAGGGAGTCGGAGACCCTGACCTGCCAGGGGAGGAGGTGGTGATGACGTCGAGAGGCGTCGGTCGAGCGGGTCACGCTCCTAGGGCACCACGACCTGAGTTGGAGCGCGCGAGGAGGGAGAAGAGGCCGGTGGGGGAGGGCGACGTCGAGGTGCGAGAGACGGCCAGAGAGAAGAGGGCTCGGCAGACGACGATCGACGAGATGTACGACAAGGAGAAGTTGGCCGAGTTCCATGACGTGTGGCTGCAGTGGATCTACGCGAAGGGGTTGGCATTCAACGCCTTCCGAGATCCAGAGTTCTAGAGGGTTCGGCGGGCGGCAGAGAGAGTGTCGCGGACAGTTCAGTTCCGGTTTCCCTCGTACAGGGTCACAGCGGGCACCGGGATCCCTTCGCAGAGGGGGAAGGTGGCGTCGATGGTGAGCAAGGTGCGCTCTGCTTTCCGGCACACTGGTGCCACCATCCTCTCGGACGGGAGGAAGTCGCGCAGCGGCAAGCCGCTCGTGAACTTCCTCGCCGGGGGCGCCAACGGCGCCCTGCTGTACGCCACCGTCGCATGTGACGGGTCTGTCCGCGACACTGCGGATATCGTGTACCGCAGGTGGCGGGCCATCATCTTGTCCTTTCCTGCAAAGGATGTGATCGGCTTCTGCACGGACTCCACCAGTAACTATACGGCGGCGGCCCACAGATTCGCCACCAACCCAGACGCAGACATCAGGAGGATCACTTGGCTTCCCTGCTCCACCCACGTCTGCAACTGGATGTTGTCAGACGTCGGGACGCGAGTGGCGTGGGTCAAGGAGACCATCATCTGTGCCCGAGCGTTAGTGCGATTTATTAAATTGCAGGGCGCTTGTCTCAAAGGCCGGCGGGACGCGTTAGAGAGCATGCTGCCCGGCGACGAGTGGGCTCGCATCCCGTGGGACCGCAGGCTTGTCTCCCAGGCACAGTGGGTTCAGCAGCAGATCCGCGACGACGAGTTCTGGCGATGCGTTGACTGTGCCATCCGCGTTATGTCGCCCATCCACCAGCTCTTGAGGAGGATGGATAAAAGGGGGATGATGATGTCCATCGTTTACGAGTGGAGTCAACATCTTCTGGAGTTGATGAGGAGGGTGGATGTGCCGGCGGACATGGTCGAGCCGTGCGTGCGGGAGGTTGCCGTCAGCAACCTCCACATGCTCGAGCCCGCACATGCTGCGGCACACCTCCTCAACCCTCGTCGTCGGTCCCTCCGATATTATGAGTCGTTGCAGACGACCACCGACGACGCCCATGTGGTCAAGGAGTGCGACAGATTTCTGCTCACACAGACTGGCGGCGATCCGGTCGGCAGACTGTACAGGACAGTCCGTGACCAGATCAGGCATTTCCACTCGTGGCGGGGAGATTGGGGAGATCGGCAGTTGTCCGATGCCGAGGCCGACGACTGTCGGGGGGACCGCGAGACTGAGCGTTGTGCCCAGTGGTGGTATGATCACGGACGTCATCACCCTGAGTTGCGCACCATCGCCATTCGTGTGATGCACTTGTGGACGTCCGCCTCTCCTGCGGAGAGGAACTGGGCGCAGCACGAGCGCATCAACACGGCGAGGTGCCACAAGCTTGGCACAGCTGGTTGAGATTACCACCAATTGGCCGGGTGCGCACAACAGAGTAGTGGCTACGTGTTGCCCTGGGTTATGGGGACCGGTCTGGAGGAGACCGCGGGAGGGCAGGAGGACGACGAGGGCGACGCGGACCCCGAGGTGTGGGGAGCGTGACCTGCTGGCAGTTTTAGCGAGTAGGACATCGAGCGCCAGGTCGTCGCTTTCCATGCTTGTCGACCGTCCAGAGTTGACCCGGTTCAGGATGTGTTCGGCAAAAGGGCGGTGGAGCTGCGGCCGTGGCCGGAGCAGACGTCGGACGCTGATGCGGATGGCGACACGTCGGACAACGAGTGGACGGACGATAACGACGCTCCCGTCAGCGGCGACGCGACGGCGAAGCGGGTCTATTTCACGTACGGCGGAGGACCTGACGGCATGACTCCACACATATCCGTCATCACTGACGATGTGCCCTCCGGTGGTCGTCGTCGACGACGACCGCGTGCCGACGAGCACATGGAGGAGCAGGAGCCACTCCGAGGCCTTCGGCAGACGGGCAGACGTTGGGAGGTCAGGAGCGACAGCGAGCCGGAGGGGGCGGAGGAGGAGGAGGAGGTGCGCCTTTGGGATCGTCGGTTCTCTCCCTCTCATCATCGGAGTACGGGACCGCCCGAGCCTACCAGGCCGAGGACGAGGTCGGCATCGGCAGCGGAGAGACAGCACACACCAGCGACCGAGCACCATGAGGGGACCGGGCTCGCGGACATTCCGGAGATGGGGAGGACTCCATCCTGCGCCGGTGTGCGCCACCGCTTGCCGTCCGAGCTGCGCACCGACGACTTCTACGTCGGCGGCTCTGGCGGGGGTTTGGGGGATCTCAGTGCCCCGAGACAGGGGGGTGCCTCACTTTCGGACGTGCTCCTCGACGATTCTGATGTTCGGGGCCATGTAGAGACCACAGAGGAGTGGGATGCCCGAGTCAACAAAGAGGAGGAGGAGCGGCTGCGGACTTTGTCGGGATGGGAGGGTCGTTTCGCGTATGTGGAGGAGCAACGCCGACGCAGGGACTTGGAGACAGGGGGGGGCGACGGTGACGGAGGCGACGTTGGTTTTGGTGGGGAGGCTGATGCGGGGGCGGCCTGACAGGGTGTCCCCACGGGTGTTGAGGGAGATGGTGTCGCCGTGGGTGGTGGGGGGGAGGGTGGCGGCGAGGACGAGGACGAGGACGAGGACGAGGACGAGGAGGGGTCCGACCACGGAGACGACCATGGCGACGAAGGCGGCGACCACGGCGACGAAGGCGGTGACCACGACGACGACGGCGACGACGGCGGCGACCACGGCGACGACGGCGGCCACGGCGACGACTGTGGCGACTTTGGCGACCACGGTGACGACGGCAGTGACGACGGCAGCGACGGTGGCGGAGAGAGAGAGAGAGAGGGTAGGCTGGCTTTGGCCTTGAGGGACCCGTCAGTGCTTTCACTCACACGTGGTTAACCAGGGGTGTTATTTTCGACGAATTTTGCACCGAATTATCGTTTGTTTTTAAGTTTTTTGATGAAATTCACACCGCAATTGCCAACGAATATTTGGGACCCCGTTAACCGTCTCTCCTCACACGGCCCGAGGCCTTCGCGCAGGCTGGTTTTGATGCCGACGATTTGGCGCGACTCGGTTCACATGACCCTTTCCCCCACACGGGCCGCAGGAGCGACGAGAGGCGCCCTCCTGGAGGGGCGTATTCGCTCCCGCCCTACATCGTGGATAGCCCTAGATGGTCAGGTTCGTCGCTCAGCGGAATTAGAGGGAGGGAGTCCGGGCCGGTTGGTGGCGGGTCGGGCCGCCGCAGTGATGGCGCGGATCTGCCGGATCGATGCGTCCGCCACCCGCACGGAGCACGGAGGGCGGCGCCGACGCGACTACGGCCCGTGCGGCCGTTGCCGGTTCCCCGCCGCCTGTCACAGGTGGTGTTGCCAGCGGATGGGCAGCTCATCGCCGGGTCTCTGACCGGATGAGGGCGGATTACGACGCTGGGAGGGGCGCCTTCGCAGGATGTCTCTCACCTCAGTTTCTGGTCGTGGGCAGCAGCGAGGGTGGCTCCGGACGTCCGAGTCTTCACATGGCAGGCCGCATGCTCGGTTTGTCTCGATCAGCGACGAGGAGAGTTTTGATCCCACCACCGATTCCGGCCCGAGGGACAGCTGAGGACATGCAGCAGGGTCAGCACTACACATCCGGCGAGGAGGGGTTGCTGATGCGGAGTGGGACTAGACGACACAGCGCCGTCACGGAGGTTGAGGCTCGACTCGCAGCAGAGATCGCCACCAGCCAGGCTGCATTGGACGCGATTCAGAGGCATCGACAGACGATTGCTGCAGCAGGGGCCGAGGACAAGGACGCGGACACAGAGTTCGAGCCGATTGACAGTGCAGTCCGCAGACATAAAGCGGCCGTGTCCGCGGCAACTGCGGCAGCACAGGCGGCATACATCAGCGGTGCGCAGGGCACAGGTGGTGGATGGGGCCGGGGAGGAGCGCGTGGTCGACAGTCCACCGAGAGAGGCCGCGGGCGTCCTTCCGGAGGTAGAGGATTTGGACCTTCCGCAGGGAGAGGGAGGCGTT
>BFEA01000701.1:676983-698691 GCA_003427395.1 Chara braunii | reverse complement strand
CCCCTCCCCCTCCCCCACTCAACCCAACGACAAACCCACCCACGGAACCGGTGGACCCCCATCCCTGAACGTGGGCCCACGGTCCCACGGTCTCCCACCCACCAGATACCCCCACGGGCCCCACCCCCAAACCGCAGGGGGCGCATATTTCTTTTTAATTTTTTCTGTGTTGCTTACCTTCCCCCCTACGCACCTGCATCAACGAAACGCAGTCCGGTGGGCGCAATAATTTTCCCGGCCCACCCTGCTAGACTCATGTTTAGGACCCCACTGTTTTTATTTTTTTGTCGGTCTTTCACTTCGAGGGCGTGCGGCGCCCCACCCCCACCCGAAACCCGCTCTCCTCTCCCGAAACCCTATCCCATTTCGGCCGCGGCCACGGCCGGGGGGGTCCCGGGCGAGGCCGCCAGCCTCGGCCATGGCCGAACTCGGCCGCGGCCAAGGGTTAACGTAGGTTTGAGCCTGAAGGAATGTGGATAGGCGAAAATATGAGGCACCTATCGACCATAAGAGTAATGTCGAAATCGGGATTATAGAAAAAATCCAAAGAAGGGGGGAGAGGGGGGTAGGAGGATGTGCACATATCTATATGCTCAGAGAGGCAAGAAGGTAGACGAGAGGTTTTATATAATATCATCCCAACATCCGTTTCATTAGTTGTAGACAACAGTGGCGTGGGCATAAAACATGTACATACATAGAACCTCTCGCCTTGATCGTTTTTTTATATTGCTATATTACCAAGATGTATAAATAAACATTTCATATTTACCTCGCCTCGTCATCTCGTCCCCCTGCCCCCCCCACCAAATGAAAAGCTACATCGAAGTTTTATATATCGGCGATAAAACCTGACTATTTTTTTTAATGCATCTGAATATGGCTTAGATAGTTAAAGGCAAAAGAAACAAGTTTGATCATAATGAAATATGTTTAGACATGTTGAAAGATGTTGAGACATGTTGAAATATGTTGAATCACGTTGATAAACATTAAAAAACTTATCTTTATAATTGTAATCACAAATTAATCTGTTTGCAGCCATATTAAACTATGCTCTTATTAAATCAACGATTATGTCAAATTATAAACGTATTCATCTCGCCGACTTTTTTTATGTTGAAAGCCAGGATGTTCAAGGGAGGAGTATGATATTCTCTTCCTAAATCCGTCATTTAGACTAGTGTCACCCTTGTTGGTCACCATGGTGGCAACTTTGTCAAGCGCATCTGTCCCGCAAGGGGACCCTTCCAGCCACCTCACACATGATTTTTGCATGACTTTTTTACGGTGGAGCCTTGGCCGCTCCAACCGAGTGCATCAACCGTACCTCTCGGGAACCCCTACGACAGGATAGAGGTCCGGCGAGGTACAACTTACCTCTGCCCAAGGGGCTGGCACCACCTTTGGATAGGTGTATCCCGCAGAGCTACCGAACCATGTGCGAAAGCTGCTCACACGGCCTTTAGTCTGGCACAATCATGTTTTTTTTATTTTATTTTTTTTGGCGTTCTATTGTGTATAGAGAATATGACAACACACGCACGCACGTGCACATATGAGAGAAAGTAAGAGAGAGAAAGAGAGTGCAGGGCGGAAGTGGGTGCAGGGGGGGCAAAGGTGAGCAAAAGCGGGCGGCTGCAAGAGCGGGAGCGGGGAAGGCACCAGGAGCGGGAGAGGGGGAGGCAGCAGGAGCAGGAGTGGTTGCACACGTGCATGAGAGAGAGGGAGAGAGAGGCAGAAGCCGGAGCAGGTGGGGAAGGTGAGTGGGAGCGGGAGCCGTGGGAGTAAGGGAGGCAGCGGGGCCGGGAGCGGTGGAGGCAGTCGACAGTGTATGTGTGTATGTGTGTGTGTGTGCATGTATGTGTATGCGTGTGTGTATGTGTGTATGCATGTGTGTATGTATGTGTATGCGTGTGTGTGTGTGTACATTTTTTCCTTCTTTTTTTCAGTTCTTTTTTTGTTTCTTTTTCATTTTTTTTTGTTTTTTTTCCCGGGCGACCCCTGCGACTTCGTGCGGCCTAACATGACCTAAACGTGGTCGAAATGGAAGGACATCGCGTTCGGGCTCAGTGACCGAGCCCGAACGCTCGGTACCGAGCCCGAACGTGGCCTTAAATCGATCGAGCCCGGACATTTTTTATTTTTTTATTTTTTTGTTTTATTTTAAATATGTATATAGGGTTTGGTGGGGGCCTGGAGACATTGCTCAACACTCATGAACATATACATACACATACACATAAGCACACACCACACACACACCATACTGAACCCACCCACCACACACACATGAGAACGTGTTCGACACCCCCTTGATTTGCGCTCGATTGAACATGTTCGGTTCCGACTATCAGTGCGAATAGCCTTACAAGGGTATCCGCCTCAGTCTGAGAACACCACACGAGTCGCTGTTGTGTTTCGGATAGCACTGATTAAATGATTGACTAGAAGTAGAGGGTGTATGGGCGCGCAGACTTAAGGCGCGCGTGATCTCTTTTCTTATTGATGATTGTGAAGTCGGCGTGGTTGCTAGCCAAGTTTCTTTTTATCTCTGATTAAACTAGGATTGAAAAAAAATTGTCTATGATTGGTGCGCTTGATCGTGGTTTGTGCGTACATGTAGAGAAGCAACGTGGAAAGCGGTACAACTCTGCGTGATGAGCGGAAAGGAGCATTTCAGTAAACCTGCACGCCACATGATACCCGTTTATATAGGCGCCCTCTTGCAATGGGCTCAGCCTTGGGCCTAGCACTATTGGTTACAGTATCAAACTTTCATCTAGGAGATTCGGGGATCAAGGCCAACGGGCGGAGGTGTAGGCATATCGTGCAGCGCGAAGGAACCACTCGGTTGAGGGTCCGGCGGGGCTATCCCCTATGGTTGATGCCCACGGGGTAGCTCAGCGAGACCGAGGCGGCATTTGACGGTATTAGTAATCTCCTTTTCTTTCATCCCCCTTGTTGTGTGGTTTTGCCATTAATTTCTTTTATTTTATCTTTATTATTATTATTATTGTTGATAGTTTTTATTTTGTTATTATTTTCAAACAAGCGTGGCACCGGTTTTAGGGGCCGCTTGGACCTGCGTGCGTTTCGGGTGCACGTAGAATTCCTCTATCGGCCCGTCATGAAACTGAGACCGAAGGGGTCAACGTGCGTAAAAGGGGTGGGGCCCGTGACCATAGCTTCCCTTGCTTCTGATTTGGACAACATGGATAACTTAAAGTGGAATGGAATTGGAGAGCATACCGAGCAAGCCTGTGTGGCCGCAGCTCAAGGGTGGCGGAGGTCGCTGCGGAGCTATATCCGCCGACCACGATCTGCTGTGAGAGGTTTGAGTGTGAGCATGCCGCTGGGTCCTTCGAGATAGTAAGCTCACCTGCATAGGCAGGGGCGCCAGGAAGGGGGCCGCAGGGATGCAGCAGTTGAGCGCATGGGACCTGCCTAGTTCTCATCTGGATATTGCTACTACTACCAAGATCTACACCGGGACCCGCTTCACCCAGACTCATATTTCTGGCTTAGCAGCGGGCCCAATGCCCCTTGCCCGTCGCAATGGCATAAATGGGCGAGTATAGGTCGCGAGCATGGACACTATCCGTTCTTTGAAGCGCCTGAGTCAGCTAGAGCGTAGTAACGCACTCCTCAACGGGTTTCGGCTTCCATGAGTAGCGTCCTTCAGTTCGTATTGCTCAACACTCCTTTGCGGAGTCCGGGTTGGCACGAAGACTAGCATCGACCGCAAGAGCGAAAGCGGAGAAAGTCGAATGAACCCGGGTGCTGAATTGCGTCAGGCGGCGGGCGAAGAAACTCGTATCATACCCGTTATTCGGTGAAAACGAGCAAGCGGAAGTATTAGATAGGGTTTTTTTGGAGGGGCGAATCCATTGCTGAGGTTAGAATGGCGAAAGGATTAGTGTAGAGGGAGGTTAGCAGAGAAAATGGTGGGCGGGGAGATGGCGGTAGCATATACGGCCAGACAGAGAAACACTTATCTTACTCATTTCCCCGTGGATTTGAGGGAGGGAAGAGTCTACGATAGGGTTTTAATATCGGACGAATCCGTATTTGAGGTTATTTTTAGCAAAATGTTAGTGGTATAGGAGTTAGTGAAGAAAAGTGGTGCGCGGTAGTGCAGCGATGGCAGAGCTAAGCAGGAGTATGGTGGAAAACAAAATAGAGTTCTCGGCGAACCAAGGAGTGAAAACAGGGTTTTGAAGTGCCACGAGCCCAATGGCGCATTTGGAATTTGTGGAAAGGTAATGGATTTTGCGCTATGAGGGTTATGGGTTGCACGAAGGTGAACACGGCTCGACGGGGAGGAGAAGGAATTGAGGATCGGGCCATTCTGGCCACGCATCTAAGGTCGAACTACGATGCTGAACTGCGCGCTAACTAGATACGGGTGGCGGGGGTATCTTTCTACGATCTGCTGAAGATTTCATTTTGATTTCGCCGTTCTAACAATAGAAGTAACTTTCCTCCATCCCTCTCAGCACGTGGTTGAAAGTCAGTGTATGCTTCGTATTTCTATCGGAGGATTCATTCGCACTTTTGCTCGTTGGACAAGCAATGTGGAAAAGCGAACCACAGTGGTCTGCTCTTCGTCCTGATTGTGTCGATCGTCCGAGTGCTCGCCATTGCTGATTCCCTCCTGATGATGCTCTCCACTAAGGCATTCGCCTTTGTTTCAACAGGGGGCGTTGTCGCACTGGTGCCCGAGTGTGTGATAACACTCGGTTTTGCTAGGCTGCATTGAGATCACCCGCGTATGGACGAGACTACAGACGGAATCAGCATGCGTCGAGTGTAAGCCTCAGACGGGATATACTGGCGGAGAGCGGGTGGACCAGACGCAATGCACCTTCCACGTTTTTGCGCTTCCCGTTTGACCGACCTATCGATGGAATGGGAGTGAGGCCAGCCGCGGGGTTAGAGACTTACCTGTAGGCGGGTGGTGTGCCCATTAGGACGAATGGGAGCAGGAGATTTCCCGATGCTACTTATTCGATCATTTGGAGATAGCGCGAGTCCTGCAGTGGGTTGGACGCTAACCTGGAGGGGTTATAGTTCCACGTTCTAAGCGGAACACTTATTTCGATCTCGCTGCGTGAATGGTCGAAGACAACAGTGAATACTTCCGTAATCGAACGGAAGATACATTCTGATTTTGCTCTTCTCGTCAAAGGAATAGCCTCTCTCTATCTCTCTGCGTGAATGGCTGAAAAGTGGTGTGTGCTTCCATGCAGCGGCAGAAGATTCATTTGGGCTTGGCTTGTTCTAATGAAGGAAGGGGCGTGAAGTTAGTTGCGAGGTGAAGACTTACTGGTTGGCCGATGCGCAACTCACCTCATCAGTTAGAGCCGCAAAGGAGCGAGCCCGAAGGTCGGAGAACTTGCCTGTTGTTGGAGGTGTTGTTCATCTCGACGTCTGAAGTAGCGAGGAGCGGGCCACAAGAGTTGAAGACTTACCTGCTGGCCAATGTGCTGCTCTGCGTGTCAAACGAAGAAGCTGCAGGCGAGCTAAGAAGTAGAGACACACCTGTGGCCGGTACACTGCTCATCCTACCGATCGAAGTAACGTGAGTCCAGCCGTGAGCTGGAGGCATGTCGAAACTTAGTGAGAATTGCATAGTCGGTGCCTGTTTGCACTCCGCCCACTGCGTGCCCAACTAAACCACGCTTTTACCTCACTGCGGAAGGAGAGAAGACTATGTTTTTCACGCACAGCCCGTGTTTTGAGCTGTGGCGAGGGCATTTCAGATCACGAGTTGCGGAGTGGCTGAGTCCTATGAAGGGGGGGGTCTTTGTTGCGACTTGGGGGATCACCAAAGAGTCAATGGTAGGCAGTTGGGCTACAGTTTGACCAAGCTGTTGCACATTCTGACCATCATTGCGGGGCCCTCAGGCGTGTCAAGGAACCAAGACCCTCTCTCGTGAATCTAAGTGCACCATCCTTGGATCTGAGAGACTTAATGCTTCTCCTTATGCCCTTGTTACTCTCAGTCTAGTCTTTTGGTTTAGAGAGGAAGGCGGCGGGCGGGATTGCAACCCGTAATCCATGCCAAAGTCTTTGCGGGAGGTTGCCGCACTGATTGCAGGAGCTCTGCCGGAACCTAGGCGAGGTTCTGGAGGCATGGAACCTAGGCGAGGTTCTGGAGGCATGGAACTAAGTGGTGAATCTTCATCTCCTTCTATAAACCCAGTTAAAACCCTTGTCTACATCTTGCTACAATTTGACTGAGTATATTGCATGCATCTTTAATTGATTTTTATGTTTCACTTTAAGACATCAATCAGAGCTAAGTAAAGGAAAGCATGCACAATTTCAGTTTCACTTTTGTTTTTTTCCAGAAGTCAGATTGTAAAACGATTTTCGATTGGGGGAAGGCGGGAGGAAGATGATCTTGCTTGTGATTGTCTGCGTTAACCAAAGGCTGGGAATAGTTTATAAGTTGAATTCCCCAGTGCTATGTTTATTTTTTTTTTACTACCTGGAGGACCAGACAATGGTTCCTACGTTGGATGGTCTGGTTGCTCTGACTTGCGAGGGTTGTTTCTGATTGTCTTTTCAGGGATCAAACAATTGTTCCTGAACTGGATGGTTTGGTCGCCTTGGCTTATTTTGAGGTTTCTGATGTTTCTTTTCTTTCTAAAAGAAAGAGTTTGAGCAATTGTTCCTAAGTTTGATGGCTTGAACTTCATCTTGTTTCATTATGATGGAGGATCAGGTGAAGAATCGGACAATTGTTCCTAAGTTGGATGATTTGATATGGAGTCACGCACATGCAACTTTACGCCTTATGTAAGCTGGGTATAAGGGATAAATCATTGAAAGACTTATGAACTATTGTTGATAAGGTTCAACCTAGGAATAAGGTGAGAGTACTTACCATTGTGGTTTGGACTTGCATGTGGCTGAGTCAGAGTCTTACTTAGTGTGAGTTTCAATTTGATAGGTAGTTGCTTTAGTTTCTCGCCGCGTACCAGAGTTGTAACATTAAGCTGCATTACATTTCGGGAACCTGTACGCCTGTCTCTTATACACATCTAGATGTGTATAAGAGACAGATTATATAATGTACATGGACGAGGTCTTTCTATACGAAATGTACAGGTAATATATGTACGGGTTCTGTATGAGAACATGTACGTCATCTTGTACGTCTTGTACGCCCCCTTACGAAAAAAAAAAAAAAAAAAAAAAAATCCGAAAAAAAACTATGTTATGCAACAGCACAAAACAAGCAACATTTGGTTAAGCATCATCTTCAGATTATTATTAAAACTTGAGAAAAAAAAATAAAAACTATACCGGATTAAAAAAAAAAAAAAAAAAATCTCGTACGGGACCCCTAGCGTACGAGTACACGAGTACGAATCCGTACTCGTACGAGGGTGTGTACAAGTGGCAACGCAGACATTCAGTTCAATTGCCGCATTTTCTGAGCAAACTTTTTTTTACTTAGGTCAATTCTTGTGTTTTCTGGGATCATTTGTTATAACTTGGCTTTGAATAAATTTTAAAAAGGTACTTCTCCTACGGGAAGCGCTACCGAAATTTCTTTAAAACCAATGCGTTTATATCTAGATTAGTAGAAATCTGACTTTCAAAGTTCAATTTTTTGTCTAAAGTTTATATCTAGATTCTAGGCTACCAGAGTGGCCCGGGGTCACTTGCCCGGCCGGGCCAGAAAAATTAAAAACAGTAAAAATAAAAATAATATGTTTAAACTTTTATTTTTATTTTAAAATTGGTAAAGAATTTTGATGTGACCCCGAGGCAAAAGTTGTTCAGTTTATTTTTTTGCATAACATAGTTTGTTTTAAGATTTTTAGGTTTTTTTTTTTGTTTTTTTTTTTTGGAAGTCCTTGCACGGGCTGGCCACCCGAGACCCGGACGGCCCAGCTGGTAGCCTAGTCTAGATTAGTATAAATCTGAAAAGTGGTATTTTTTAAAAGAAGTTCTGCCTAAATTTTTGTTAATCCATAGAGTTAGACAAAATTTGACTTTGGGAAGTCAGAGTCATTTCGGATTTAGTATTTAGCTTTGTATAAATTTCGGAAAATTGTTTTCCCTACGGGAAGCGCAACCGAAATTTCTACAAATCTTAGGAGTTCGTTAAATTTTGTCTTAGCAAGAGCTCGAGATTTATTTTGAGTTCTTATCTGACTTACTATAAAGTTGGGAAGCTTACTTTTGTGAAGGAGATGCTACCCAAACTTTTACTTATTAAGAGAGTTAGACAAAATTTGACTTTCTAGAGTTAAACACTCTTTCAAGTTTCGTATTCGGGTTGGTATAGATTATGAGAATGCACTTTTCCTACGGGGAGCGCTGCCAAAATTTTCTTAGTTTAAAGGAGTTAGATTATATTTTGACAGGTGACAATTTTAGCGATTCGCCCTACATAGGGAAGATTCTGCCAAAGTCTATCTTTCTTTGGATACTAGTTTCGAGATAGACTTAAACTTAGTTATCAGGAGAATCTTGAGTGAGAATGTCCTATGGAGAGTCATTCTCCATACACTAATAGTCTTGCCTTGGATATTGGACTGTTTTGTGTTACAAGCCTTCTTTGGACATTTTGATTCAGGGTTTGGACTAGATTTAGCTTGATGTTGTCACTAATAGCAGGTCGGTTGTCGAATCGTCGCTTTACGATTCAACTCCAATTCACTCTCGCCTACTCAACCTAAAGGTTTTAGCCTTGTGGTTTGAATTGTTTCGTTGGGTTTTCATGCGGACTTTGTTGAATGGTCATTTAATAAAGATGCTGAGTGTTTTATTTATGGACGGTTGGACATAGGTTGGGGTTTGTTTGGCTAAAGCGAAGGGGGTGAGCGCAGAGAGTGGTTGAAGTTAACCCCGTCTAATTTCTGGACTTTGGTTGAATATTTAATGTAAATGCGGGTATGTTTATGGTTTTGACTCTGAACTTAATTGCGTGCGATCACACACATATATTGTTGAACGGCGTCTCACTATGATTGTGAGAAGTGATCGTCTCATATTATTGACCCTCATATATATATATATCTCAAGTGTCCGCACGACCTACTATGACCATGCGTAAGAGTTAAGCCGATTTTGTGTTTGAAAAAAAATGAAGATTCCTTTTTTTACTCCTTTGCTTCGTAGAGTTATTATAGTTGGACGTTGGAGTCTGTAGCAACCGTCAAAGTCAAACCCCTTGAGTTCTCTCCAGGCCCTGGATGATGGAAATTGCCTCCAAGGCCACGAGAACTGACTGTCACCACAGGCTAAAACCTGTGTACCACCCACTCTCTGCAGGGTGAATAAGAGGGTGTGGTTCTCAACCGTCTTGACGGTTGTCTAGCGTCAAGAGATTAACCCCTCAAGGCGCGTGTCAGCCGACACTTGAGTGTCGAACGCAACACTCGAGACCATCAAGGGCCGCATGATTATGGGTACTGTATAGTACTCCATTGTTGCGACTGCTTGCGATTGCATGCATGGATAGTCGATATGATAAAGCCCTACGTCCGCACGGTTTTATTCTAAGTCTCGCATGTGACGCTAACTGATTCATGTGTTAAAAGGTTGTGGGTTGGATACTGAAGGGACTAGGAGTGTTTGTATTGTACAAGTGATTTGATTTATTTTGTTTTTTGTGTAGTATAGCGCGTGGTGAGAAGGATGTGTCCTAGTCGGCTGACGATGAGCCGCGCTTGGGACTTCAGCCCCCCAAAGCGTCGGTTCGCGTACGGGTCCGATAGAGGCGTAAGCCCGCGTGTACTCCCTATGCTACAACGTACGAGAAACACCTTCGGTTGGCCCACCTCTGCGATTGCAGTTGATTAATTTTCGTACTGTGGACTGGTAGCTCGGCGGGGATACTCCCACCAAAGGGAGGTGACAACTCTCGTAGGTAGAGGTAAGTTCTACCTCGCGTGGCCCTATCCTGTCATACGGGTTCGCGAGAGGTATGGCTGACGCACTCGAGCGGTGACACAAGCTTCATTTAGACCGCAGTACAAGGATGAAGAGTCCTTACCCCAAATCTTGTGTGACGCGCCCGGGAGGGTCCCCTTGCGTTACTGGTGCGCTCGACAGGTGGCGCCGTTGTCGGGATGACGGTTTCCTACCGTTGTCTCTGGTAGAACGACACTCGGGTTTTGTAATTTAAGATCTTGGCAAAATGAGAAACTTTTTTTAAACCTATATGGTTGATTACATGATACCTTGACTATTGATTGGAGATGTCTTAAGGCAGTGAGGTCCTTAGAGATCGAATCTAGGTTAGAGGCAGGCTGATGATCTAGACAAAAACGACAAATTTTATATGATCGGAGTGATATGATAAAACGAGAATGATTGACTAATGATGGTATCTGATTAAGCAAGAGTGGAGATGAGCGGGTGATAGGCTTACAAGTGTGTCGTGATGTCCTCAACATGGGCCTTAGTGTCGTGTAATGTATTGGGTAATGCTATGGGTCTCGAATATCATTGGAATAAATTGTTACCCAATTTTAATTCAATTATGTATACCCATATACTCGAATAAAAAATTGTGGTACTTCATATAGCCACTGGAACGACTTAAGTTGTCATGATAAGGTCAGACTGTGCTGGTATTAAATGGTAACAGTATTAAAGGCTATAATTTCGTCTTATAGCATTGACATCTTCTTCCATATGTCAAAGTCTCAAAAGAGGATCGATAAGTATTTGAATATATGAGTGAGCCCTGTCTAATGTTGTACGAGGGGCTAACGTCTCGGTTATGCTCTTGCGTACCTTGGCTCGTATGATGGTCGTTGGAGTTGGTATGTTTTTTCACCTTCATAATTGACGGGTTTGGACGAGGCTTTGTATGTTTATACGGCTAAGGTAGGGTGAGGTGGCATCAACATGGCTACGCATGTCCACTGTAGAAGTCGGTCATATAGGTACCTATTAGGGTCCTTGGAGTCATCTAAGTGGTCATGACAACAGTATGGTACGTTTGTCCTAGAGTAAGGCCGAGGACGAGTAAGAGAGTCTCTCCCTTGGCTGGGTTTAAGATCAGGAATCCTCTCCTGGGTATTATATTAGAAGTCGTCGAGGCACTTCGAGGAGAGGTAGGCTAAGGAGGCCAAAAGATTTTATGAGCATGGATTGTGATCCTTGAGTCTGGGTTCTAAGTGGTGGATTAAACTATATAGCCAAGGAAGAGTGAGGTCTGCCTCGCGTTGTCGCTGCGAATACCCTTACAAGGGTATCCGCCCTGGTTTTTGCAGACGACAGAAAATAGTTTTGGTTTAAAGTTTTAAGTATACCGCGCGAGGCGCGTCTGCGTCTGCGACTTACGTTGACTGATGGTTGATTAAAACAGAGAGTGTGTGGGCGCGCGTGATCTTTTTATTTTGTTGATGATTGAAGAGTCGGCGTGATCGCCGACTAGATTTTTTTTATCGTCTGATGTTAGGATTAAAAAGATTCCGTCTTTTGATTGGTGTATTTATTTGTGACCTGTGCGTACGTATGAAGGATGGTATCGACAACGAGGAGGCTTTGAAGCATTTGCGGTAGGTCTGCGCACCTCGCAACGTTGGTTTAATTTAGGTATTCGTCGAGGCTAGACCAAGACCTAAGCCGAGCACCGACGGTTACAGCATCAGACTTGCATCAAAGAGATTCAGGGATCGAGGCCGAGCGGCGACGACGCAGGAATATTGGAATAGCGCGGAGGGCTCGGCGGGGCTATCTCCCTTGGTTTTGCGGTCGGCGACGCTGGAACGGTATTGGCGTTTTCCTTTCCTCGTCCGTCGTATGCTGACAGTTAAAAAGTTATAAATATATTTTGTTATATTATTTTTATCTTTAGGCCCCAACGGTTTCCTAATCCAGACGTGACGCCGGGTTTTATGGTCGTCACGGCAATCAAGGACCTTGAGTGCGCACCTCGTCTGACGGGTCCGCGGGTTCAGGACGCTGGCGACAGTCCGCTATTATGCCATAGCAGGGAAAAGCTACGGCACCGTCACGGTCTGAGTTTGTAATTGCACCAGAGGTAAAAAAATGGTATATAATCCACGTTCCAGGTCCGGTGAGGTCGCGTGGGGTGTGTTGTATTCTTGGGATTGCCTGAAATGCGGCTGCGAACTCTCTTCGTGGCTGGGTAGAAGTTACCCCGTTATAGTGTTTCGGGGAACTTCGTAGCAGCCACATTCGTGCTTAAAGCCTCCAACGAGGGAACATGCAAGGGTTGCACCCACTAACAGGGGCGATGCCTGCTACGACAGGTAGGTGATACCGGTCAGGGGTGAACCGGCAGCATCGGGGTCGGGCCTCTCTGATAGGCCAATCACTGTGCCTCCCATCCAGTCCCTTGCGATGGGTGGCGGGACTGAATGGGTAGCGCTGCGCAGCAAGGGGGGGGGGCTAACGACATATCTCTAAGCAGCGGACTGCGGGGCCACTACTGTCGGAGGGGACGCTGGCCGGAGAAACAAGGCGGGGTGCCACAGAGCGAGGCGGAGCAGCGAGCTAAGGAGAGTAGCGGGGCGCAGCGCTAATGCTGAACGAGCAGAGCGTGAGGTGACAAGGGAGACAGGCCGTAGTGTGGCCAGGTGCTAGGACCGTGCGGACAAGCGATAGCGTAACGGGTGACGGGCGCTAGCACGTTGAGGCAGGACGGGGTGGCAAAAACGGGCAGATGAACCTGGACGGGGAAGGGCGCAGGATGCATGCAGAGCCAAAGAGATAGCAGCGAGTAGGCAGCAGCGCGACCAAAGTGAGCGCAGAAAGGAGAGTAAAGGAAATGAATCCGGATAGGTGAGGTGTCGGGTGCATGTGGAGAGAAGGGGGTCGATGGACAGACCGTTGCGGGGCGACTGTCGGACGGGCGTTAAGGCAAGCAGAAGGGGAAAGTTGGGAAGGGGATGAATGAACCTGGCTGAGGCTCTACGCCAGGTACAGCCATAGTTGAGATGGCGGAAACACCAGCTGAGCGCAGCTGTGAGTGGGATTGTTTGCCCAATTCTGCGCGAAATCGGGCGGGGAAACGCATGAGTTAGGGGTTTTTAGGATGGGCGATTTCAAATTCGAGGTTAGTTTTAGTTAGAAGTTAGTGGTATAGAAGCTAGTAAGAAAAAGACATGCGTGGGAGATGGCGGACGGAGGAAAGAAGAGAAGAGAAACGGGCATATCTTGCCCGATTCTCAACAGAATCAGGCAAGGGAAGATTCGAAACTCGGGTGTTGGGCTATGGCGATCTGGAATATGAGGTCAGAATGGTACGAAAGTTAGTGTTAGAGAAGTTAGTAGGGAGAAAGCCTGCGCGGAGTTATGGGCGGAGAAGAGGAAAAACGGCAATATCGCTTGATTCCGTACGGAATCAAGCGAACTAAAGGTAGAGACGGGGGTTTTGGGCCATGGCGGCCCCAGATTAGTAATCAGATGGGGACGAGGACCAATAGGAGATGAGGTGGGGGAGAAATGAGGTGCGTGGTGGAAGCGAGGAAAGAAGATATGGCGGAAACTGTGTGTCCCGCCAGTGTCATAGTGGAACTAAGTGAGAGAAGAGGTTGTGGCCTGTGCAAACCAAATGACGAAGTCAGAGTGTGGTGAAAAGGTGTGGATTCAGCGGCATGAGCTGAAGAATCTGTGCCTAGAAGTGGAGTTTTTTTTTATATATATAAAAATACAATGAATATTCCCACGTTTTTGGGGAAGTTCATTCTCATTCAATATACTCTGGATAAATATTAGAGTAGGTTGCCATTCATATCTTTTGTCGATGCTGCCGCCCGTCTGCGCCGATGGTTCTTCCTCAGTGATTCGATCCTCCTATTCCGATTGAACCTGGCCAGAATGAGCAGCCAGGTGCATTCACACATCAAGGGTCGTCTTCGAGGAAGAAAAATGTAGTCTGCATAGTGGTCGTGGGGGCAGCTTTGTTGATTGGTAAGTTGACGGGCCTCGGCTTGCTGCACATCAGGACGGATCAGGTTGCGTTGATCCGTTGCGCTGAGCTGGAGACAAGCCTATAGACGACGGGCTATCATCCCACCAATTGAAGCGGCCACGAGGAGGGCTGCCTGGCTGCGAATTAGAAGGCTGGCCGGCATGCCCCGCAGCCTGTGGAGACTTACCCATGGCCGACACAGAACCCATCCTGCAGATTGGAGTGGCCAGAGTCCAGCCACGAGAAGGAAGGGTCTGCTTGTGGGTCGACTGCGCCGCCCATTCCGATCTTTGGGGAGTATAAGACAGTCGGAAGCAAAGCAGCGGGGGAGGACGACCATTGGGTTGGAGACTTGTCTGCTGGCCAGGGAGCTGCCCACCGTATCAAAAAGAGTAACTGCAGGCTAACTGCAGGGTTACAGGTTAGCGGTTAGTAGGCACGCTACCCATTCCATCAGTTAAAAGGGCGAGGAGACCAGCCGTGGGGCGAAGGTCATTTGTTGGCTAGTGTGCTGCTCATCCTGCTGATTGAAGGGTATGGCCCGACAGTAAGTAGTGTGCTTGCCGAGGATTGGTGAGGACTACATAGGTCGTACCCACGCTGACTCCGCCTGGTACACAACTAGCTAAGTTGCGTTGTTGCCCCACTACGAAAAGAGAGAAGGATGTACTTCAACCCACGACCCGGGTGTTGAAGTTGGGGCCGATCTACTTTTGAGTCACGAGCGGCGGAGCAGTGACGCTGTGGCTTGACTATTAGCCGATGCGCTGCCCAACCTATAGGTGGCTTTGGGGTGATGCCAGTCGCAGGGACAACAGATTTAGACGCTGACCGGTGCACTATTCATTCGGCTGATGAAAGCTTTACGAGTTCAGTTGTTGGATAGGTACGTGCGTGACCGTGGCTTGACTAGGCCCTTGGAGGGGCCGAGCATGGGGCTTGGAGGGATAAGTGAGCACGGCTACGCCGACGGGTTCTGCATTTGGGGGACGTGAATTATTTGAATACAGCCCTTCTAGGCTAAGCAGCTGCAGTCTTCGTTAGAGATAGGGGCACCGTGATTAAGGGCGATCAACCTTGTCAAGGGGGTTACCGCTGCAACTTAAAGTTTTGTCAGAGTGTCGGTTGTCAACAACTTGACTCCAGTTTGACCAAGTTGCTCAGCCCTCTGGCTGCCATTGCAGGGCCTTCAAGCGATTGAAGGCATCAAGGCCCCTTCCTGTTGAGTCAGTCCCTTTCCTGTATCTCGAGAGTCTCAAACCCCTCATTTTACCCTTCTTACTCTAAGTCTAGTCCGGATCTGAGGGGAAGGCGGCAGGCGGGATTGTAACCCGTAGGACCGCAGCAAGACTCTGTGGGGAGTCAACCCACCGATTGCGGGAGCTCTGCCGGAGCCTAGGCGAAGCTCTGGAGGCAGGGAATTGAAATGTAACTGTTGCTTTCCCTCTATAAACCCAGTTACAACCCTTAACTGCACACCTTGATATGTTTTGATTCAGTAGACTGTATGCATCCCTACTTGGGTTTTTCAGTTTGACTTTCAGGACATAATGCAGACTAAGTAAATGAATGTTTGTGCAATTTCAGTTTCAGTTTTTGTTGATTGTGTGAATGCAGATTGTAAAAAGGGATTGCATCTGGGGGGAGGTTAAGAGGAAGGCAGTTTTGCATGAGAATTGACTGTGTCATTTAAGGATGGGAGATCCCCATAAGTTTGGGGAGACCTAGTGCTGTGAGATTGCTTTGAGAATCAGACCATTCTATAAGTTTAGGTGGTCTGGTTGCTCTGACTTGCGAGGGCTAGTTGTGCTTAACCTTTTCAGGGGCCAAGTGCATTCTGTAAGTTCAGGTGTCTTGGTTGCCTTGTTTATTTTAAGGTTTTCTTTGTTTATTTGGTTCTGAACGAGGAGGTCTGAGCCATTCTATAAGCTTAGGTGACTTATCCTCTTCCTGCTTTTATTCTGAGGGAGTAACTTTGGCAGAGGACAAGGCCATTCCATAAGTTTGGGTGACCTTGACTCCATGCCACACACAGATTGGATCAGAGAGAAACGAATCAGGCAGAGAGTCATACTATTCTATAAGTTTGGTAGTCTGGCCCAATTTCTCGCACATGCTAGAACCCAAAGGTTATAATTTGACTATACTTTATTACTATCTTGTTTAAGAACATGTTAGTCAGACTATTCTATAAGTTTAGGCAGTCTGACTACAGCTTATCACAATTTGAAGAGAGTATAACTAGGAGTATAACTGAAGGTAACTTGGGCCGACTGAGCATTGTTTATAAAACGAATGGCTAAGTCCTACGCCCGCCTTGAAGATTAAGTTCAGAGAGATATATACAACTTGGCTATTAAACAAGTTCAGGGTGACTAGAATGACCTAGTCATATGCCCAAAGAAGAAAAAAGTAGTTGTGCCCTCTTTTCTGTATATACTCAATGGCTAAGTTAGGCATGTCCCATAAGTTTGGGTGGCCTGACTTTAGGCCTTATGTAAGCTGGGTATAAAGGGATAAATCATTGAAAGACTATGAACTATTGTTTGCTAAGTTGATTTTGGGGATGGTGAGAGTACTTACCTTTGTGGTTTGGCCTGCATGTGACTGAGTGAGGCTACTACTAAGTCTGAGTTTCAGTTTGATAGGTAGTTGCTTTAGTTGCTCGCCACGTGCTAGAGCCATAAGAGTTAGTTTCAATTCCTGCATTTTCTGAGCTAAGTTTTTTTACTTATGTCAATTTCTGCATTTTCAGGGATCAGTTATTATACTTGGTCTTGTATAAATCTTAGTAAGTCATTTTCTCTACGGAAAACGCTGTCGAAATTTCTACAGAACCAAGGAGTTAGTCAGATTTTGTTTTTTTCAGGGTCCAACTTTTCTGACCTTTTGGCTTAGTAAAAATTTAAAACACCTCCTTTTCTAAAGGTTGCCCAATTTTTTGTTAATTCAAGGAGTTAGACAACATTGGACCTTGAAAAGTCGAAGTCAATTTATATTATGAACTTAGCTTTGCATAAATCTTGGAATAACACTTTTTCTACGGGAAGCGTTGCCTAAATTTCTACAAATATAAGGAGTTAGTTAAATTTTGTCTTAGTTGAGCTCAGGTTCTGCTCTGAGTTAATATCTGACTTAGTATAAATCTGGGAAGTCTACTCTTTTCAAAGGAAGTGCTGCCCAATTTTTTACTAATTCAGGGAGTTAGACAAAATTTGACTTTCCAAAATTAAGGTTTGGTTTTTGTTCTCATATTTGAGTTATTATAAATTTTGGAAAGACACTTTTCCTATGGGAAGCGCTGCCGAAATTTTCTTAGTTTAGAGCTAGGCTACCAGAGTGGCCCGGGGTAACTTGCCCGGCCGTCCCCCCCCACCAAAAATAAATAAATAAATAAATAAATTATTTTTATATTTTATTTTTTATTCTAAATTTGGTGAAGAATTTCGATGTGACCCTGAGGCAAAAGTTACTCAGTTTATTTTTCTGCATAACATAGTTTGTTTTTCGGATTTGTTTTTTTTTTTTTTTTTTTTTTTTTTTTGACCTTCCTTCGTCCTTGCACGGGCTGGCCACCCGGGACCCGGGCGGCCCGACTGGTAGCCTAGGTTTAGAGGAGTTAGATTATATTTCGACAGACGACGATTTTGACAATCCACCCTGAGTAGGGGAGATTCTGCCATTAGTCTACCTTGCTTTGGGCACTGGCTTAGAGGCAGACTAAGGCTTAGCTTGTAGAAGGATCCTATGTGAGAATGTGTTATGGAGTTGTATTCTCCATACACTTATGATTTTAGCTTACGGATTGACCTGTCTTGTGTTACAAGTCTTCTTGGTCGATTGATTAAGGATTTGGGCTAGATTCAGCTTGATCCTACGAGGATCATCTTCTGTTATCACTGATAACAGGTCGGTTGCCGATTCGTCGGTCTATAATTCAACTCCAATTCAATCCTGCCACTCAACCTAAAGGCTTTAGCCTTGTGATTTGAACTGTTTTGTTGTGTTTTCACCCGGTCTTTATTTTGAATGGTCATTTAAAGAAAATTACTAAGTATTTTATTTTGAGAGTTGCACAAAGAGTGAAGTTTGTATGGCTAAAAGCAAGGGGTGTGAGTTAAGAGAATGGTTGAAGTTGACCCCGTGATGTGATTGCATGTATATTTTGGGGATTCGGACTTTGGATTTGACTGCCTGCGTTCACATATATTTATATATGGCTGAGAGGAGCCCCGCTGTGACTGTGAGAAGTGATCGTCACATATTTATAACCCTTTATATATATGTAAATATATATGTCTTGAGTGTTTCGCGCGGCCTACTGTGACCGCACGTAAGGGTTAAACAGATTATGTTTTTGAAAGAAAAGAGAAATCCTCCTTTATCCCTTGTTTTTTAGAGTTTCTATGGTTGGACGTTGTGGTCCGTGGCAGCTGTCAAAGTCAAACCCCTTGACTTCTCTTCAGGCCCTAGATGATGGAGCTGGTCTCCAGGGCAATAAGAGACGATTGCCACCACAGGTACGAACCTGTGTATCACCCACTCTTTACATGGTGCAGAAGAGGGTGTGGTCTTCAACCGCACTTGGAGGTTGTCCAGCGTGGAGAGATTAACCCTCAAGGCGCGTGTCAGCCGACACTTGAGTGTCGAATGCGACCCTCGAGATTAAGGAGGACCGCATGAGTATGGGTACTACATAGTACGCCATCACTGCGACTGCTCGCGTATGCTTGCATTGAGAGTCGATATGAGTCAGCCCTGCGTCCACGTGGTTTTATACTAAGTCTCGCGCACGATGCCTATCCGATTTCTGCATCGAAAAGTTATGGGGTGGCTACTAAGGGACTAGGAGTGTTGTCACGTTGTTTGTTTAGTGTCGTTCTGTATATGTATATGTACGTGCGTGTGTGGGTGTGTTTTTATTTCTATGTTCTTTATAGTGGTGTGCGCGTGGCGTGTGGGATGCGTCCTAGTCGATCGGTGATGAGTCACGCTTGGGACCTCAGCCCCCCAAGATGTCGGTTCGTGTGCGGGTCCGATAGAGGCGTATTACCGCGCGTACCCCCTATGCTACAGCAAACGAGAAACGCCATCGGCTGGTCCACCTCTGCGATTGCAACTGATCAGCTTTCGTACTATGGACTGGTAGCTCGGCGGGGATACGCCCACCGAAGGGAGGTAAAAACTCCTGTAAGGTGGAGGTAAGTCGTGCCTCGCGTAGGCTCTATCCTGTCGTAGGGACTCGCGAGAGGTATGGCTGACGCACTCGGTCGTAGCGGCTTGTCAAAGCTCCATGTGTATATTCGCGACAAGGATTCGGACCAACTCCTGTGTGACGCGACCAGGAGGGTTCCGCGCTGCCCTCATGAGGTGCCGGACCGATGCGCTCGACAGCGCTAGCCGACGTGTTTGAACTAGGTGTGCAAAGCGGGAGGCAGGTACGATGAACACCGCTTTTTATAACCTCAACGGGAAGGACCATGGGAAGTAGTCGATCGACATGACACCGTCTCTACGAAGGAGATTCCTGATCCTAAGAGTAAGTCGGCATAACAGTGAAGGGCCTAACACTTGGATCACCCTAAATATTTTCGATAGGGCGATGAGATGCGGATGATGTTAGGCCTACCTTTCCAGGTTTTGACCACCCACTTGAATCTATGGAGTTCGAGCTAAGGACTTGAGACTATTTTTTGTAAGGGCATTTCTCTTGAGTTTTATGTTGAACTCATCCGTGCCAAAACTAGATCTTATTTAAGTAAAGCATATTTAGTACCTGTTTATGTGAGACTATGTACTGGATGTTATTTCATCTGATGGTTATCCTTGTCAGAAATATTCGCATGGGCTACTTATCTAAAGTACCTATTTGAATTTATCAGTCTGCAATGAGTTATATGAGTTCTCAATTCCAATTATTCACTTATGTTTTTTTATTAAGTTTGTGCGTTTTGATTGCTCTTCAAAAGGGGTTAGAGACATTGTGCAAGATTCATGTCTAATGCGGATTTAAAGGTGAATGGAGTGACTATTTTATTGAGATTAGTTTTTTCTCATAAAATGGTCGATGTGCGAAGGTCTACCCCAATGAGGGGTGCAATCCTATGTTATTCTCCCCCTAACAGATGACTTTGAATAAGTTATAATTTTGTATTGTAAGTAGTAGTGAGACCCATGCCGGAACTATGTTCCAGGTCCATAGTGGGGTGTTGTTGTATCCTTTGTGATAAGAAGACTACACTACTACTGAATAGGAGGAAAGTGTTTGAGCCTTGTCGGACCAGGGTCTATGAGGAAAGCAACTACTACATGCCGAACAGAGGCAGGGGGTGAATCCCAAACGATTTTTTTGTCAAGTGGGTTCACCAGCACAGGACGGGACAACGCACCCCGAAGCGTGTATGGTGAGGTTGTTTACTTTGTCGGCAAGGGTCTGCAAGGAACGGGTGCCAGAATCGGAAGGAAAAGCAGTGAGGCTTGATCCTTGAGCGGGGCTAAGGAATTTAAGATGCTATCCATTATGAAAAGGGATTATACTGCACCACGACACAGTCATCTTAACTTGCTCGTGCATAATGTTTCATTGTTATTGTGTCTAAGAATGCTTATTATAAACAAACTCATCTTAACTTTTATCATTATGATGTATTTGTATATGTTTCTGGTTATTTGACTTGCTCGTGTATAATGTCTGATCAGTTAATCCTTATGGGTACTATTGATGTCAAATTACTAAGGTAATATATCATTTTCTATGGGTGATTATTATTGGTAATTTTGATATTTGTAAACGTAGTACTACCGTTATATATTACCATTGTTATTTTCTCTAAGCTAGTGTGGTAGTAAGCACTGAAAATGACAAATTTTACTAAAAGATAGTTTAAAGTCAAGGCTTCGATAATTGAGGTTGTAAAAAGAGGTTGCTAGCATAATAACGGAAGGCGTATGTTGAACGTTTGTCTGTGATGGGTAGAACCCAGACAAAGCAAAGGCAACTCAAGATGCCTTACGCTAAGAAGGACCCCATTAAAAGGGAAGATGGACTCGAGATATCCTTGCCAAGAGGAGTCAAGGAAGGAGAATATATCTCTTCCTGCTGGGTCATATTGATACACAAAAGTATCTTCATGAGGATCTAGTCTGGATTTGATGATAATCAGGGTTGTGCAATCGTGAGGAAAACCCTATATGCCTCCTCCTCATTCTGGGTCAAGCATGGGGTTGAGTTGACACTTAGGCATGGAAGCCTACTCTCGAGACCTTTAAGGATAGCTAAGAGCTATGAAACACCCGCGGCCGCGGCCCGTGGCCACGACCGCGAGGCCACGATGACCATGGTCTTTCACGACCGCAGCTGCCGAGGGGAAGGGGGTTGCGGTCGGTCGGGGCTGCGGATTGGGGTACCGGGACCCCGACCCTACCCCCTTGAACAAAAAAAACTTAAAAAAAATAATTTTTGCGGGGGTCGCTTTTTGTATGTTATATATATATATATATATATATATATATATATATATATTGATTGCTTGATTGTTTTTTTATTGATTGATTGATTGATTGATTGATTGATTGATTGATTGATTGATTGATTGATTGGTTGGTTGGTTGATTGATTGGTTGGTTGGTTGGTTGATTGGTTGGTTGATTGGTTGGTCGATTGATTGATTGATTGATTGATTGATTGATTGATTGATTGATTGATTGATCAATCGATTGATTGATTGATTGATTGATTGATCGATTGATTGGTGGGGGAGGTCCTCTCTACCCTCCTCTCGGCACACACA
>BFEA01000701.1:643539-664902 GCA_003427395.1 Chara braunii | reverse complement strand
TCTAAGAAACCTGCCTCATCGCCATATCTACATATATACTAGGCGATCAAGAGAAACGAGGCTCTAAGAAGCCTGCCTCATCGCCATATCTATATGTATACTAGACGATCGAGAGAAGCGAGACTCTAAGAAGTCTGCCTCATCGCCATATTTATATGTATACTAGGTATGAGGAGAGAGGCTCCGTGCGAGCCTGCCTTACCACCATCTATTTTCCACGCCAGATACTATCGAAGTTTGAGTATATCCTGATCAATCCACTGCCTGATGTCTGCTTCCATCTAACTGATTCGACCCATTGCTAACTCGCTGATTTCGGTGAGGAAGGATAAGTGAGATCTTGATTCCGAGAGACTTATCACCCCTTGATATTCTGAATTGATTTTATCATGTGATACCTTTTTGAATTAAATAGATGATATTGCTTAGGGTTACCAGAAACATGGGGCTTGTAAGTAACCTTTGAAAAAGGAGAACTAAGTAGAGTCGCTGGGACGAAGAGGCTGGGAATGAACTCTGTTCGTCGTCTGGACCGACTGGGCAGCGGACTGGCGGTTAGATCAGCGTAGAAGTTAGACAGTAGGTCAATGATAAGCACCGACTTTGGTCACAAGTTTAGATGGGATCTTCCAGATCCCAACGACGGAGAGAAGACGTTAAGATTCTCTCGGACTGTGCTGTGTCTACAGGTTCATCACTCTTGGCGAGGACTACGGAAGAAAATTTGTAAGAAACTGCAATTCTGTTATCATTGAATAACAGGTTGGTAGAACTCCGACTCAACTTCCACATGGCTTGATACCCACACCTAAGACAAGACCTAAGAAGTAAACGGATATATCTTCCCCCTGTATCTATGTCTAAATTGTCCAAATCACACTCGGAGATCTTTGAAAATGTGAAGGGCGGGGTAAAAAGAGTCAGGACTAGGAAGGAATGTTGTTTTCAAGGTTTTGGGGTGTGAGGGTCCTGCTATGAATGGGTTAAAGGTTGACGCTTGTAGCGCATTCTGTGTCTGCATCTGTATGCGTGTATGTGTTTTCCTTGCATCTGCACAGGTGTTGGGCATTGAACTGTCTTCTGAATTTGGGATCATCTGGGATATTCGGACAACAAGACACCGCAATTGTGAAAGTGAGGTCAACCGGTCATTCAGGTCCCCTGACTTATATATATATTTGACGATATATATATATACAAACAGAACTGTCCGGTAAACCGTAGGCAGAGAGAGAGAAGAGGACAAAAAACGAGGGGCTGTGACAAACTGTTTCGTCGGAGTTTCACCGACTCATCATATATATATATATGTGTGACTGAGATCGTAAGTTTGTCTGAGCTTAGGAAGTTATTGTCTAGAAGTCTGTTTGAGATCTTGAGAGAATGAGAGATTACAAAAGGGCTTGACTCTGGCTTTTAAACATAGAGTCATCGTCATAAGTTAGCTAAGCGTGCAAGACTGTCAGAGAAAGTCGACCTGATTAGATAGTCGGTCCGAGGGAGTTAGCACCTCGGGGCATGATATACGGGTCAGTCTTAAGGCGTTCTACCGTGCGTATGCGTATGCTACGACGATCGAGAAAACGCCATCGGCTGGCCTACCTCTGCGATTGCATGTAAAAGCCTTCGCACGTGGGTCAGTAGCTCACCAGGGATACGCCCACCTAAGGGATGGTGACAGCTCCCGCAGGTGGAGGTATGTTGTACCTCGCGGGATCTCTAACCTGTCGTAGGGAGTCGCGAGAGGTATAGCACGCGCGCACGGTCGGAGTGGTGTTTCGTTAAGGTGACAAAAAAAAAAACTCCTGCGTGACACGATCGTGAGGTCCGACACAAAAACTACATTGCGTCTGGGTGTGGGACCGCCGCGCGCGACAGGTGACGCCGTTGCCGGGGATCTCGCTTCCTAGCGGAGGTCCTCAGTGAACGAACTCGGGTATGGTAAGTCGATGATCTAGGCAAAACGACAACTCTAATCTACTTACCAGGGGAATTGACGAAGGATTCTGAGTGGGGAGTATGCAAGGGTGGTCATAGCGTATAAGCCACTTGAGGATTTATAGAACGGAATAGATACTAGGAGCGAATAGATGATATAATTAAGGCGACAGTCATCAACAACTTGTGACAAGGGTCGCCCTAGAAAGTGAAAGAAAAAGTATTTTATTAATAGTAATTAGAGGTTATCTAGAATCTCTTAAAGACCGACAGTAATGGGTCAGATAACTTTAAAGGCTCTATTGTCTAACTATTGTCCTCACAGTAATATGACACCAAAGACCGTGGGACTGGTACAGGAATGGGAAGAGGGCGGCAGACAAGGGAAGGTCGTCGAGAGGCTTATAGATCTGATCAAGGAATGGGAAGATTGGAGGAAGGAAGACGAAGAGTTAGAAAAGAAGGATGAAGGGGATAAGGCGAGCAGGGATCAGGACAACTGGCGCGAGTGTACCCCGACCCCTAGAAGAGATGGCTTATTATTCGTATAAGTATGAAGGACGTTACAACGCGTCTCCTCCACGTATGGAACCACCTAACCATCCTTGCTTCGGACCTTATTCACCGCCTTCTTCCTCTGCTTAAGAACGACGATTAACCGTCCTTCCTCGATCCGGCCAACCAGGGTCTGAGCCAACACCTCACATTCCTGACCCTCCTGTCGTCTCTCAATCCGCATCATCCGACCGGAGATTGTGTCTCTCCCTTGTGATGTTCTTCTTATGTCAACTAGGGATTTGCGGGTTGATCTCCTACTTGTTGTACAAGAAAATTATATGAAGCATTGAACGAGCATTTAAGAGAGTCAAGGATTGACATGTGAAGGTGTTAAGGATAGGTAGGTGTAGTGAGGAAGATGCCAGTATCTCTAAGGGAGTGACTTTAGGAGGTGAGGATAGATGAAAATTGCATATGGTACTTATTGTCAATAAGTGGAGTCCGGTGATTTAGCTAGGAGATAGAAGTTGAAGAAGGTGGTAATGTGCTAATTTAAACATGTATCAAACTAGGAACTTAAAGTGTAAGACAAGTGAGATAGGGGAATAGATGAATGATAGAGGTGGATTGAGTACGTGACTCATGCGTTTGAATTGACTCATTTAGACTTTTTGTTAGTCTAAGTGTTGTACTTGCGAGCAAAGTTACGGGTGAAGGCCTGTTTGGTCAGAGGTCTGGCAGATCCACAAAAAGGGGGGCGAACAGAATGGATAGAACAACTTATTATACCAACTGTAGTTGCTTGCAAGAAGAGGCACATAATCCTAAGTGTAGTCAGTGAGGCAGTAAGGAAGTGGGTGTCAAACCATCTTGTTTATGTTCAACTTGGTGACTACATTCAGGCATGAGGGTAATTGCTTAAACTCATCCACCCCGGACCATCTACTTGAATATACCCAGTTGAATCTGAGCGCTTAAACCCATTATCTTAAGACCATTCATTTGAGGTTATCCATTTAAAATTATTCATTCATGTCAGTCTATTTTATGCATCTTATTCATGGTTAATTGCTTGAGTTGTCCATCTGAGTTTATTTATTCCAGACTATACACTTAAATTCATCCGTCTGAGTTAATCAAATTCTGTTATTCGTCTTTATTTCGAGCTCGTTTGTCTGGATTGCTCTCCTTATAAAGGATAGGGAAGCTACGTAGAATCCACGTCCGACGCAGGATCGGGGGTGAATGGGGTGACTGACTCCTTGGGAGAAGAAATTTTCTCAAAAGGTGGTCAATGTGTAGAGTCTATCCTTGGGGGAGTTACAATCCTAAGTTATCATTTCCCTTATAGATGGCTTTAAGGAGCTATAAATCCGTCTTCTAAGGTAGTAGTGAGACCCGCGCTAGAACTATGTTTCCTGGTCCATAGTGGGGTGTTGTCACCTGACCCTTTGAGGAATGGTGACTACATTACTAGTAAGAAGGAGGCAACTACTGCATGCCGCAAGGAGGTAGGGGGTGATTCCCCAACTATCTTTATGTCAAGTGGGTTCATCACGAGAAAGGATATGTCATCCTGGAACGTGTACGGTGAGGTTGTCTACTAATTGACAAAAGTTTGCAAGGGACGGATACTGGAATTGGAGGGTGAAGCAGTGAGGTTTGGTCCTTGGCGGGGCTCAGGAGTCTAAGATGTTATCCCTTTAAGGGATTACACTGCCCCTTGACACAACATACTCTTGTCAAAGCCCAGAGAGTAGAATGTAGTACTCTTATTATTTTTTTACATCCAAAAGCATTTATCATTAAAAATTTTATTGACTGCAGCATGACTATTGTCTATGATCGTAACAAATACCATAAGTTTTTCGTCATCACCGACGCATGCATATACTTATTAGGCTTGTCTCTTCGCTGCTAAAACTATTTACATACTCAACTATTATAATTATTAACTATTGTGATTACTATGACAATATATCCCCAATATGAGTAACAATCATTTTAATAATTTATGACCTTCAAAAATTGCAAATGCATTACTATCGCAATATACTATTATGACCTGCTTTTGAATGATCTTAGGCGTTGGAAATTAGCAGAGGTAGTAAGGTATGGTTTGAATATTACCTTTCGGGAAGAATATTGTAGGAAGGGGAGACTTTGTGTAGTGATGGGAGGTGCTTGATGGACGTTTGTCTGTATGAACAGGACCTAGGGGTAGCAGAAGAAGGACACTTCAGGGACGATTGTGAGATTTTTGCCAGAGACATTAAGGCAGGGATGACTGAGTTTGATGCACGATGGAGGTTCATTGCCAGCGCTGGACAGACAATCCCCATGACATCCAAGGGTGACAAAGTAGTACTTCATCAGATACTGGGGTTGGATAGCACCTTCCGAGTTTAGCAAGAAGTGGAGATATGAACTCCTATGTAAAAATTGAAGTTTTGTTGGGTAAGAGGGAACATGGGTGAGTAGAATGCAGTCTGGGAAGGGAGCGAGTTTTTCCCTTAAGTTTTGATAGACTAAAGGTTAGAATAGTATAAGAAAACGCATAAACATTTGAAGATAGACAGTGATGATGAGGGAGATGAGTCGCAAGTCTGACTCATTTTAAGATACATTGTACTTATATATGTATCCAAAGGGGATGAGCTGGTGACCACAAACACTTTCACATTGTGAGTGAATCCTTCTCTATGGTCTGAGTCTTTTGTGCGTCAGTATCTCCCTTTGTCTATCACTATTGGACTCATATGAGACCTAAAGATGGTGGTAGAGGAACGGGCGGATCAGTACCTTGTGTGAAAGTCAGTAAAAGGGTGTATGACCAAGATGTTGGAAGGATTGATTATATGTACATGTTTGAGAAACCATGCTACGACATGGACAAACTCGTTTTTTTTCAATAAGTTAAAAGGTTTTGCAATCAATTTTTTTGAATGGGATGTTTATTTTGGTGGTTTCATACAAGCAAAGAGTCAACAATCATTAATTTCATTTCAAATATTGGTTTTTATATACAAAATGACCCCGAGGTGCGTGCCTCACCGAGCTATGATCAAAGACTTGGATAACACAACCCTGAATGGCAATCTGACGATAGCTGAATTGATTTTTTTTGAAATTTTTGTCTATCTTTAAAAGAACCATCGTTCATCCATTTCAAGGGTTAACCTTAGGGCATAAATTACCAAACCTATGGTGAAAAATTGGCATCGTTGGGACGTAACTCTCAGCATGGGCTTCTGACTTAGCATAACCAGGCAGCGGACCCTTCGACTATGGCCTCGAAGAGAAACTAGAGGGGTGACCACCCCAATGAATCAATCTATTCAGGTGGATGTCGAAGGGGTCGAGATTAGTCTTGAAATCTATGAAATTTTGAAAAGATAGGATGAATATCCCATCGTTGCGCGACCAACGAGGGTAACCACCGATCAGCAACAACGAGGTGGGCCGCAGCTCCGGCCTGATCAGCACGACTGTGGTGGGTCATGATGGAGACCGTTGTCCTCCCGTATTAGGCTTCGGGCAGGACAGCAGATAACTTTGGACTATGATAACGAGAGTTGAACACCCAAGGTCTCGGTTAGGACCCGCGCTCGAAGGGATGCGTACGCACGCGGACACCAACCCTGAAAGCAACCAACGAATTCCTGGGTCAAAGTTTAAGGGGTGTGGGGAAGGAAAGGTGCGTTGTCATACTTAACTATTTCATATACTGTAGTACGGATCAAGTATCCCCACTTCAAGTCATTTAGTTATTTTACAATGTGGGAGACCCGGGTTAAAATCCGGGCAGTAATAATGAAAAGTGAGGTGAAGACATCAATCCTAAACCACATTTCATTCCAGGATTCGAATTTGACGATTTGCTTATCGGAAAACATCTTTTGTTTGCATATAGTTCTCCAGGCGACGGGGATGTCGCTTAATGGGATACTGTCAGACCAAATACCCTTACATGGGTATTTGGCCATGTTTTTGCATTCGACACGGCGACGACGTCGGCTACCATGACGGAGCCAGTCTGGAATGGAAAGGGTGTGCACGCTTGAGCGTGACACTCGAAACGAATTCATCGGCTAATGAGGACGGGGCGAATCGGTGAGAAAATTTCGAGAGTATGAGCACGCGTTATTATGACGCGCACTGTGATGGTTAGGATCAGTAGTAATACCCCTCGACAGAAGAGGTCGAGGGGTCAGTTGGGTTAGTATTGTGTCAACTAGATCTACGATACACACTGAGATTTGGGTCGGTATCTGCCTACCTACTGGTACTGCGCGTCTAAAAGTACCAACTTTTGTCTTCTTATGCTCGGCCCTGAGTACCCGGCACATCTACCTCTACTTGGTGAGGTACCGGCATGCCTGCTACTTGAGTGTTTTCCGCTGCCGCGAGCCTGTTTTCCTGCCACTTGAGCATTTTCCCCGCTGCGACCTTCAATGTCCCGACCACGGCTAAGTACCGGCCCTTCAGGCCTTCTAAGCAACCAGGTGCCCTTGTGGGTCACGCACGCACTCAAGCCGACGAACACTCAGACAGACGTGCAAACCGGCAGGCGTGCACTCAAGTAGACTCGGAAACAGGCTCGAGTCACTGGTCGAACTAAGCCCTTACACTACATATATCTAGGCTGCTCTACTTCTATCAGAAGTAGACTTCTATCAGAAGTAGGAGCTAGCTCAGTAGGTTTGGGCACAAACTGTCAACAGGTTCGGGGATCAAGTCTGCCCGACCCCTGAACTAACTCCTGTTTACAAGGAGCTCCTTAACGTTTTCACCCGGGCTCAGTCGATTGGGACTTGAACCCGGGACCTGAGTGTTAGGACTAGTTGTAGTTAGTTGAGCCCCTGCTTTAACGGGGGCCCGACACTTGGCTCGTACAGGTAGCAGGGAGTTAGATTCCATGTTTGCACGAGTAGTTAGAAGTCAGATCCTGTTTAGTTTCTTCTTTTTTTTTTCTCTCCTCTATGTTTTTGGTTGTTTGATTTCTTTTTTTCTCTCTCTTATTTAATTTTCTTTGAATTATTCTATTTCATGGACAAAATGCAAGTGCAGTTTCCCCGATGAACCTACTTGCAGTTCCGAGCAGATTCATCCGGGGAAATGGCCGAGCTGCTATAGCAGCTCGATCGTATCGAGTTCACAGTCGGGCCAACCCGTCACGGCTCAGCGCAGGTCGCGATTATGGCATTGAGAAGCGAAGTGCTGGGAGGTGGTTTCGAAGAAGGTAGTTGCGCAGCGGAGGATGGAGGAGATGCGCCTAAGGAGGAACGAGCGCGGGCGTCAGCGGGACAACAAGGAGAGGGAAAGGCACTTCGAGGGACAGTAGAAGGGGGAGTCGCGCAGAGATGATAGTGCGCGCAAGCAGGAAAGCAAATAGTCGTATGAAGGGAGGAGAAAAAAAAAAGAGGAAGAAGATGGTCGGGCGCGGAGAAGTAGTGTAGGAAGAAGAAGAAGAAGAAGAAGAAGAAGAAGAAGAAGAAGAAGAAGAAGGAGAGGAGAAGAAGAAGAAGAAGAAGAAGTGGGAGATGGGAAGAAGGTTAGTCGCGACGGAGGTAGATTGTTGTAATTATCGATCTTGAGTGAGGGAATGCCTAGTAACCGCGCGTCATCAGCCTGCGCTGATTACGTCCCGACCCTCCGCACACGCCTCCATCGCTCCTACCGATTGAATGGGCCGGTCAAGTGTCTGGATTGCGGTGATCTCGGCGGTTTGCCGCTGGGGGTGCTATGAAAGGTTCATTGAACCTTATCACGAAGGGGGAGAAGAGGAAGAAGAAGATGAAGGAGAGGAAGAAGAAGGAGAAAGAGGGAGGAGGAAAAGGGATACTTACCTGAGTCGGCGATGATGACGATAGCTGATGACGGACAGACGACTCCGATAGACAACGGCGACGACGAAGCGAGAGAGTGTGAAGAGGTAAGTCTTAAATCATGCGACACACCCGACACTATCAACGATCGAAACAAGCAGGATAAATAAACAAATAAATAAGAATATAAATAAGCAAATAAATAAAGTAAAATAAATGAACCTAACGCTAAAAACAGGGAAGATACATTGCACTACACGTATGCGTGGATGAGTGTGTGTATGTGTGTGCGAGTGTGTGTGTGTGTGTGCGAGTGTGTGTGATAGAGAGAGAGAGAGTTTTCTCCTTCCCCTCTAAGTCCACCATCTCCCCTCACCCTCTGGCTACCCAACCTTGGCCATCGGCTAAGTCTCGAACCCGCGGTTCACCTCGCGCTACTTGGATCGATAGAACGAGCAAATCAAGAAGTGGCAGTGTATATTTCCCCGTTTCAGCAGAAGATTCGTTTCGGTTTTGCTCGTCCAATCGATGAAATGTGTGTATGTGACACATTCATGATTCGGCCAAGGAGAGAGAGAGAGAGAGAGAGAGAGACTATAAGTCTCCAACCTTGGCGACAGCCAAGTCTCCAACCTGCGGCTCGCCGCACGCTACTTGGATCGATAGACGAGCAAATCAAAAAGTAGCAGAGTATATTTTCCCGTTTCAGCAGAAGATTCGTTCCGTTTCTTCTCATCCTATTGATGGAATGCGTGTGTGGGTGTGTGGGTGTGAGTGTGAGTTTCCCGCGATTAGCATCCCGCTTCTTCCATCGATCGGATGAGCAAAGTCGGCTAAGTTTTCGGCTACTTCCATCGATGGGGTGGACAAAAATCAATGAATCTAACGCTATAAAACGAATGTATACTTTACTACTGTGTGTATGTGTGCTCCTATCGCGCAACGAACCTCATAGTAGTTCCATCTATAGGATAAGAAAAATCGAATGAATAAACCACTAAAAACTGAAAAATACACTACCACACGATTGAACCTACAACAAAAACATGGAAAGGTGCATTACTATTCATGTGTGTATGTGTGTGTGTGTGTGTGTGTGTGTGTGTGTGTGTGTGTGTGTGTGTGTGTGTGAGTGTGCATGGGTGTGAGTGTGTATGCGTCTTTGTGAGGGGAAGAGAGTGAGAAGTAGAAAAAGGGAACTCACCTCGACGATAAGTGAGGCTGGATAGGTGACGTAGGGCAGTGAACCACAGCGCATTTTCTTTTTGTTTGTATCGGACCGGAAAACTACCTTGTATACGTCCACCATCTTTGTTTATTATTAATATTATTATTATAATTATAATTATTATTAATTTTAATATTAATATTATTAATATTATTATTATTAGAATATTATTATTATTGATATTATTATTATTGATATCATTATCAGTATTATAGCGATTTTAATCTTAGCCGTGAGTCTGGCTATGTACACGAGAGGGCCAGGAAGAAAAAAAGCCTTGCGATGATGGAGGAGCAGGCACGCGATATTAGAGAAAGTGGGCGCATCAGGAGCAAGCGCTCGCAGAAAAAAAGAGGAGGAGGAGGAGGGAGAAGACGAGGAAAGGAGGCGATGAATGGGGGCGCATGGTGGTCTTGGGTGCATGTGGCATCTGTGAGTTGGGAAACGAGGCAGTGAGTGAGGCGAGAGACATACCTGGTGAGTGACGCGTTGTCGCACTTTTTCCAGTCGGACCGCTTCAGGCGACCGGAAAGCCAACAGGCTGTCACGAAGGATTTTGTTGTTGGTTGCAGTAATAAAATAAAACTAATTAATGCAAATCCCTTCCTGTTGTGTGCGTCCGGCTTCGAGCGAGACCCTTCAATTACGATCTTCGCCGGACCCCGGTGTTAGGAATCTTTTATTTTGATTCGGAACAACAATGATAATGCAGATAATAAAAATTAAGTTAGATATGCCATGTGTGTATCAAGATGCCAATTTAGGAATTTGAGAACTGTGACATAATCAGCAATGAAGTACAATCATCAAGCAATGCCAAAAGAGAGCATCAAGACTGATTGACTCAAGGCGAAGACAGGACGAATGAGGGAAGAGTGAAAACTCATAAAAATCCCAGAAAATACACATAAGTAAGCATGGTCATCACCTCTCAAGAGTCCTCACTCAACCCTCTAGATAGTCATTCTAAATCTCTCGTTCCATTGCTTGTCTCTAGTGCTATGACCCACGCCCACGTACAGTCTGAGACTGAGGCCTCGTGTCAAAATGCCATCTGAAGGCAACAAGCTCTGAGCAAGACCATCCAAGATACATGACACGAAAATTAACCATAGAGCAGAACTCCTCCCACAACGCAGGCAACCCGTCCACTGAGAAGACTCCTCGCCTGAGGTATGGGTACTCGGTTGGCTCTGTCAGTGCCTCAATGTCGATCACCGCTGGAGAGATATACCTCTTTGCTAAGCCAACCATATCATGCCAGCCCATGCCATCTGTGAGAAGGGAAGGAACGGGAGGCTTAGGATAGTCCGTATAAAGTTTGGGCCCAAAGCTGCGAATCAGTTTGGTGCCACTCTCATCGATTTTTCTCTCCCTCTGCTCGAGATACCTCGTGGCGGAGATCCACACGGCATCAAAATGCTCATGAGCCTCTCTGCCCTTCTTCAAATAGGGCCTCAGATCGTGGATAGTACCATCAACAAAACTGGTCTGGACAACGAAGATTAACAGATCTCCTTGTCTGAAACCAATGAC
The DNA here is from genome assembly GCA_003427395.1 of Chara braunii. Lineage (NCBI taxonomy): Eukaryota > Viridiplantae > Streptophyta > Charophyceae > Charales > Characeae > Chara > Chara braunii. The sequence continues at coordinate 653,874 of BFEA01000701.1, read as the reverse complement.
ACTAACATACTGATAGCGGAATGCCTCTTTGCATGAAATCCGATTGAGACTGGCCAGCACTGACTCACTGACCAGCGTAGACTGAATTGTGCTCATGAGTAGACTAGCCGGCGCAAACTGACTAGATGATCACTGAGAACTGATTGCCGAACTGATTGCTGGAAACTGATTGCTTTTCTAATTACCTGCTGGTCTGACTGCTTGGTCTGATTGCTGATCTGAATACCTTTTCTGAATGCTGATTAGGATGCTGATCGGATGTAGAATGACTGCTGTTTGATTGCAAATTGAGATCTGAGCATTGTTTGAGGGTGTTGACTGAATAACGCTCTGAAAGATGATTAGCTTCAGATCAAGAGGCTAAATAATTGCTGACCAGAAAAGTGGCTGATTACTGATTAAAAGGAAACCGACTGATTGTTGATTGGGAAAAACTGTGGCTCACTAGTCCCTTGGTGGTAAAATTCTGAAATTGTTACCATCTGCTGGAAAGTACATTTGATTATAACTATAGAACAGCTGATTTCGGATTCATTGGCTTTGGCCGTTAGATGCTGAGCACAAAGTCTGCAAAGTGCGAAGTCTGCTAAGGTAGTTGTCACTAAGTAGGGTACTGAGCACCGTTCCGAGCGTGAGCGGCACACTGTCAAAATATTGTCCAAATGTCGCCTGCGTATCGCCTTGTAGTCCCCTCTTTGCTAGTCTGTCCTTTTCTGTATCGTGTGATCTGCTCCCGAAATCTCTTCTTTTTTCACTCTCACCGTCGGCCACTAAAGACCCCTCGAGTTCGGTCCATAGTTACAGCGAAAGAGAGCATACTGCAAGTTCAATCGCTGGCTGAGTATTGACCAGGCATGGTTTGGACGCTGATTGCAGGTTGCTTAATTGTTGTTTGATGAGACGGATTGAGGGTCACCTCGTCGCTAGTTGAATGCAGTCTGAGAATTGGTTGTGCGTTACTTGATAGCCACCAGCCGCATTGAGTACTAAAGTTGCATGTCACTTTCTGACTAGATCCATTGGCTAAGTCATTCAGAGAGAAGTCTGTAAGTGCTCATGCTCTCTCAGCCTTCGCTCTGGCCAGTTCAACCGTCTCGGTAAACGAGTAAGTACTGTTTAACTTCCCGTCTTGTCCGTGGATGTAAAACGAATACTCAATAGATTTCTAATCCCTCACTAGCTCTAGTGCTTCTCTTCTCACTAGCCCGCAGATACGCCGGATATTGCTGATTATCCTCTCCTCCCAACTGTCTCCCCTGTCTAAACGGAGAGAGTAAGTTATCCTCAGTTTGCGTTCATTCCCCATGATTTTCTCTTTTCTTCTTTACAGTGACCCACAACCCAGGTAGATAAAACTTAACCTTTCAGTTTGTCTCTACTCGTTTGCCATTCAGGGCGTCCCCTCAGGTTTCCAAGGGTAGCTGTGTAAACGTTGGATTTCAGTTTTTGACTAGATCGGCGTCCTTCTGAGTTAGGGGTTGTAGGTGACCCGAATGGTTGTTGGCGGAGGACAGCACTTAACACTCCCTGACTCAATCCCTCATTCCGAGTCTAAGCACTACCGTTATACTAAGCTTCGTGTCTCTGGGTCTGTTATTCTCAGTTCGGCCTGACTCAAGTCACGAATCCGAGTATGGCTAATTGCTACGTGTTCTACCACTTATGCGTCACGCGATATCAACCTTAGCACTTTGGGCTCAGTATCTCAGCCTCGGATACAGTCTGTCAGCTCCTGGTCCGAAGACTAATCACTTTCATAGTGTTGTTTCAACTAGAACCCGACAGAGCCAGAGTCCAGAGTTTGGATTTGACTTAAAAATTTCGACACCTGGTTCGCGACCAGTCCCTACTCAAGCTCATTAACCAGATCAATACTTAAAATTATGATTACAGAAAACAAGTTCTGTGTCCTTCCTGTTTTCACTTGTAGAATACGGGTTTACTTTGCTCCCGTTCAAGCCCTGTGTGTCAAGGCGACAAGCACTGGATAATTTTCTCAGATCAGTATGTCACGACAAAGGATACACCCATTAAAAAAAAGGGCAAGCTAGAGTGAGGACCTGGCACCATCCATTCTGAAGGACATCCCTGTATTCCGTCGCCGAAGCAGACGAAATAAACAGCTTCCTTTCGAGAGAACAGGGACCAGATCTCCAAAGGAAAATGCCTCAGGGACACGCACCTCTATCACCCGTGTCCGGGCCAACTATGAACGAAATTTTTCTAGAGTACGGGTGAGAGGCATGCATAGGGTGTACCTGACGAGAAGCCCCTCCACACGACTAAGCTCCTCGCACAATAAGTGAAAGATCAAATTACTCTTCTCTGAGTCGAGATATATTAAAACGGAACGAGTAGACCGTTAATCACCGTCAAGTAAAAACTTAACAAGAATGTAAAAGACTTTTCGCAACACTGTCCTTCTTTTCCCCATCCATTTAGGAAGGACAAAACCTTTGAACATTACCAAAATTACCTCTGTGTTTTCTTGTAAAGACGAGTTCGCGCATTGAGCCCCAAAAGAAACAGACCTGAATACGTGAACTGCCACCTGCACGCGCTGTTCTCAGCCTTGCGAACAAACTCACTATTACACGTTTATCTTGATCGGGTACATGCATGCTCACACGCGCCCATACTCAATTAATCACAGATCACAGCAAACTCTTGTGACTAGCTGGCGAGCGCTTGATCAGATGTACACGTGTAAACACACACGTTCACACACTCCTGTTTTCATAAAAAGAGGGGAAAGGAGAGTCAAAAATCCAGACGACTCTTGTGACCTCTACTCTCACTGTTCTCAAGTAAAACGGCAGAGAAAGGATGGACCAAACTCGATCAGTCGTCCTACGAGCCCGATATCAGGCACACAGTACAAGAATTGTATACCCCCTTTGAATTGACAAACAGTTGAGTAATCAACTCTGCATGAATATCGCTTCCGATCAGTAGAGAATGAGGCCGTGCCCATTTATGGACAACTCCACTCCCTCAATCTCGCGAATCATTTAGACCACCCACTCGTATGCTGGACTTTCTCCGGGGCTAGTAGGCCTTCAGTCACAGCTATAGGGAGGAGCTACTTCCCTGATCACCTGTTCATATAATTTGCAGTGGGTCTGACCCTTTTTGCGTCACAACCAAACCAGTCAGCACTAATCAAGCAGACCAATTAACCTGCTTAATAAAATGAATTAATTAAAAGAAATTGGGAGAGAAAACTATTCGTAATAACAAGCTTCTTATCTGGAAATTCAGCCAAGATGATTGTTGAGGAAAGCTCCGGAGATCCGTGATAAACAACATCAGTTAGCTGTTTCACTGTCTGCGACTAAAGGTGGAAAGGGGCCCTGCCCTTTTCCCCCGGATGTCTTCCTTGATCCTCCATCTCAGGCTCTCAGGCGTCCTCTCCTGCTCGTGTATAGGAAAACTAGACCGAAATGATTAACGTCTTCGAGGAAGACGATCTAGCTGCCAGGATAGCGCCGAAGCTAGGGCGAAAGAACCAGATGGAAACGAAATGAGTGACGTCAACTTCCGGCGAACTACTGATACAGTTACCCGCACTAAAACCGACTCAACTTTTCACCAGCTACACACTGACCAGCTAGTGACTACAGCCGCACACGCAAGTGAAGAGTGGCCGATTGGTGTCCAAGAAGACGATGAAGAAGTCATAGTTTGGCGCGCTGCAAGCGGATCTCATGGCGGCTCCTACTATACCTTGCACAAATACCTTCTCTCTCGATGGCCATTACCCATGTCATTTCGGACACGATCTCTGTTTTTTTTTTTTTTTGCCTTTTCCGCTACTGCAATAGGAGCAGGAAGTCGCGTGAGCGTATGCGCAACTGTTGATGTCATTCGCACATTGCAGGCCCGCATCCTACTTTGCTCACGCAGTCTCTCCCTGCAACCATCCCCCTGTAACCGTCTCGCATACCGCTGTTGACGCGCGTTACCCTGCTGGGTTGACCCCCGCGTGTCACCTTCGCGGTACCCGCTCCCCCTCGGCTCCGTCGACATAGCACTTCTTCGTCCCTAGGGCCCCGCAGCTAGTAGTGTTTCCATGGATTGCAGCCGCGCGCTCTCGCAGTTTGCAGGCTTCCGTAGCTGGCTCTCACTGGCTGCGTCACACAATGCGACAACCAGGGCGGAAAGGTGTCGTCAACAGAAAACTTTTCACCTTCCCTCAAGAATGTCTGACTCCCCCCCCCTTCTCGCACGCTCACCCCCGTGCCACTTAGCTCGCCTCTCACGCGTATCCGCCTCGAGAGTCAGCCCTCGCGTCTCAAAACTGGCCCATTATGACCTTTTGCGGCTCGGTAGACACAAGACGCCGCGAGTGAGCGTGGAAGCAGCGGTTGACATCAACCGTATCTAGCAAGGTCGCCCTCTCCTCATCTACACCGCCTCTCCCTTTCGTTGACCTTCTACCTCACGCGTAAGTCTTTCTTGGGTTGCACGCGTCGCGCACACGCTTTTTCACACATGTCTCTTCCCCTTGTTCTGTTTTTCTCCCGTCCCGCGGCCTCTGGGCGTCATTTGTCGAGAGCTGACCTCGGGCCCCTCTTCCACCGGCTTCACAGCTCGGTGATACCTTTGGATCTTACCCGATCTATTCCAGGACCTGAGGTCTGTCTCCCGGTCCCCTGCTTCACTCATTTCGCTCTCCCCACCTGAGTCCCTATCCACGTGGGCTTGTTCCAGGTCCGCCGTGTCCATTGAGGTCCCGGTCTCATGATACGAGACCGTTACCTGCAATCTTGATGTCACTCCGTCCCTCCTGCAGCGCCTCTCCGCACGGTCTTTCGCCTTCGTAATCGCATCCTGCAGTTTTCCATCAGTCCGCATCTCCACCTCTTTAGCCCCTTCCACGTTAATTTTAATCCTCACTTCGTCATCCCCATCGTAATTGAGCATGACTGTGATCCAGGGCCCTTCCCCAGACATAGGCTTCCACCGGGCCTGATGGTACCAGTAACCAGGCCTATAGCCGTGCAGCGCCATAATCGCTCTCAGAATAGACAGAGTCTTGGCCCTAGGCGCAAGCAATCGACACCGCTGAACCCCTGCTACTCCGTCCCCTTCACCTCGGTTGACTGGCACTGGAATCAGCAAAGGGGCTCGTGCGTTGACGCCGCAAAGCAGTCTGCCAGCAGCCTCTTGATCAGCCACTGGATAGCCAAGTCTCGGCCCTCTTCCCCCTTTTTATACGATCAACTGTATGCCGTGACCCCAACGTTCTAAATGAGGTACCCTCTGAGACTCCGCTCATCAGTAACCTGGCCATATAATTAAATAAAAGGAATAAAACAATAAAATAGAAACGAATCAAAATAAAAATAGCAAAGTCCCAGCAACCACCGACGACAGCAGACTTTCTGCTATCGGCCACCGTCGCTTCGCCTCACCGCGAAGTGACTGCAACCCTGAAGCGGTGGTCCCATAACGGGATACCAGCTTGCGTACTTCCACTTCCAAAACCCGCCATCGACCCGTTACTGTTGGGTACCCGTGTCCGATGGCAAGGAGGGGGTTTATGACCCTCTATAGGGGGTGATATTCCTCCTACCAACACGGCCGCAAGTGCTCCTCTTTTGAGGTCCCACAGCGCGACACTCAGCAGAAGAACAGGCTCGGTGCATGTTGTATATGAGGGATCGGCCCACTTAGGCCGCACAACATAGCTCAAGCCCGGATTTCCTACCGTTGACTTTCCTACGAAATGACAGGCTGAAAGGTAAACCGAATCTGACAATCGAACGGAAAGGGAAACTAAATAATAATATCAATAAACTATAGCAATAATAATAATAATAAATGCAGAAAGGAATGGATGGCGTTTCGACCGAACAGCACCCTGCGTTCACGCACAAATCTAAAACCCAACTTTCGCGCTCATCCCTTTTCTTTTCTTTTTCACGCACCCACCTTTCCAGAACCCACTGTATTTGTCCTCTAACACAGCTACAGGGGTCCTACCGCACGGAGCTTAGATGTGCAGACCCGATATAGGTGATATACGAAGGGTTGGGCCTGCCGAGGCCACAACACCACCGCCTGAACTCGAAACCCGAACCGTCGGCCTCCCTACGAAGTGACGGGACCCAAGAAAAGGGGAATCCTCGCTTGAAAACTTGTAAGTCAGTAATAATAATTGTAATAACAATTATAATAGTAATAATAAAGTAAAGAGAAAAACTCAACGGTATAATGACCCGATATCACTAGATTATCCCAGATTAAAGCAAGGGTCACGATCTAAGTGCAGTTCCGACGCTCAGCTGTCCTTTTTACCCCTGCACATTTTATTTTTCTTTTATCCCTTTATCAACCTTTTTCTTTTTGACAGCGACTTGTCCCGCATGCCTATCCCATAACCCTGTACAGGGGCGCTTGGTGCGTAGTTGAAAAGACTGAGCCAGTCTTCTCACCACCGCGTCCCAGGGCGAACCCGGCGGCTACCACGGCCACAGGCCGGTTGTGCTCTGTTGTACAGCAGGGCGCCGAGCCTGCGTGGACCAATGGAAGTCCTGTGGCGCACCCCTTTTGTCAAGGGCATAGCCACCAGGACTGGTTTGAGCTGAAGCACGGCCTGGGCACTAACGGCAACGGAAACCCAAGACACGTCTACAGACTGAGGCACCGACGCGAGGGACTGTACCAAGCAGGGACTTGGTACACGGAGGAGGGCCGGGACACCGCGCCCTCCGACAGCGTGCGGCATGGGCCGAGATCTGGTCGTACTTGGGGAACTAATGACATCATCAACGGCGTTGTAGATAGGCTAGATAGGATCAGCCGCATGTAGTCTGGGCACCGTGCGCCAGATAGGAAGTCGACATTGGTCCTGCGTTGATGATGATGATGATGTAAGGGCACTTACCTTGTATTGGCGATGGTCAGCATGGGCGACATCTTCAAGTACTTCGGGTTGCCGCTGATGTCAATAGTAGCATTGTCAGTTCATAGGTTGCAGTAGCTGTGTAGGAGTAGGCTGGGCGCTGAATGCAAGTACGAGAGTGAAGGGACTGGACTCTTGTGTTAGTGGGGGGAAAGTATGCTCTCCTTGACATTGGTCTGCAGCGCYACGAACCCCCATTAGTATGTTACTGGTGCAATGCTGCTCTCTGGACATGATTTGACTATCTGGCTTTCAATGTGATGGTGTAATATGGGATTGTCGTCTCATTGTTGCTTATTTTCGATTGCTTTATTATTATTATTATTATTATTATTATTATTATTATTACTATTATTATTATTATTATTATTATAATATTATTGATTGCAATCAGACTCGTTCTCAGTCACACTTTTCACGCATGCAAACAGTAGCGCAGCAAACTGGCGACATGCACCTGCTCAATGCTCAGAGATACGGAAACCCGGGTACAGGCTCGCTTTCAATGGCTGTGACGACTCAAGACCCGAACAACTCTTTGTTCACATACACCTGACCACCCAGGATACTACACACACGACGGTGCAATCAGACTCGTTTCGTTCACACTTTTCATGCATGTGAACAGCAGCACAACAAACTGGCGACATGCGCCCACTCAATACTCAGAGATAAGGCTTTCAGGTAAGAGTTCACTTCCACTAGCTATGGCGACTCAACAACCCACTGTTCACACACACTGGATCACCCTGGGTATCCCACACGCGACACCCTGAACACTCACACAACACACACACACTTAGCCCTAAGCTATAGCTACGGCAGCACTGGCTGCCTCCACCCTATCGCTATGGCTACCTTCGTCTCTCTCTTGCCCACTTCGACTCGGGCGCTACTGCAGACCGCCTCGCGTAAGCCGCTGAGACAGCGCTTCCGCATGGCTTCTGCAGGAATGAATGAATGGTTGTGCACGGCCCTTGATTTATACTTCTGTGACTCGTTGGTCTGCCTTGTTTCCCTGGCCCACGGTGTACACAGTCCCAGACAGTACTTGCTTGACTGGACCGGACTGGCTGGACAGGGACTGATTGAACCGTGCCGCATCCCCGGTGAGAAAAAAAAGAGGGGGAGGCAAACAGGCACGGACATACAAACTGTCGAACAGACAGGCAGTCTGAAGCAGACAGACTGACTGAGAAAGACAAACAGACAAACATGATGAAACAGAGACAGACTGAGAAAGACAGGGAGAACAGAGACAAACAGACGAACAAAGCAATTAGACAAAACGAACAGACAACGAGACATCGGCAACCAAACAAACTGCGACAGGTAGACAGGCTCAACACGGACAGACACAGACCTACCAAGACAAGCACAGATGTGCAGGCAGATAACGCAGACAGGCAGATGGAAGACACACACGCACACTACACGCTAACGCTAGCTACGGCGGCTATAGCCGCAACTACCCTATCACACAGCTACTATGACGCACACAGTCACGGTGGCACGCACATAAGCAGTGACACACAGCTACTGTGACGCACACAGTCACAAGTGGCGCGCACATATGCAGTAACACACAGCTGCTGTGACACACACAAAGAGCTGCGTGTACACAGACAGTCACACACACAATCATGCTGTGACACACGCGCAAACACGAGAAACGGGCACGATGTCACATACATATTGTACCGACACGCAGTACACGGTACACGATGCACAGTGAGAATACGGTACACAGACATAAGGTGCGCAAGTCACATACACAGTCACAGTCACATGCACATACATAGGTACCGTGTGACATATACAGAGCATCGTGTCAATCACACGGCCACACTCACAGGTGCGTAGTGACACACTAATGTTGTGGGACACACACGCTACACTCTACCAGCTACAGTCGTTGCCACCTACTACAGCTATGGCTAAGCTCTCTCCTTGAGCCCACTTCAACCACGGGTATCTGCAGGCCACCTTGTACAGCAACGCTTCCGCATGGATCGCGGAGCAAAATCAATGAATGGCCGGATGCTGCCCCTTGATTTGTACTTCTGTTCGTTGCTGGTCTACCCTTTTCCACTAGGCCCATGTGCACAAAGTCCCACATGGCCCTTGTTGACTGAACTAAGAGGAACTGGAACTGGGCACGGCGGACTTGGCAAGGGTGGACTCACCACTTGCTCACTTACTTCTAGTCTACTGTGAGCAACGTTTGAAAAGGCCACTTGGACCTCCCGGAAGTCTATCGGTCCGGCTTTGGTACTGCAGCGGCTACGACCTTTCCTTTCACCGTCACACTGTGATGGACGCACAAATACAGTGAAACATACACAGCGACACATGCACGGTGACGCGGATACGCTGTGACACACACGGAGAGAAACACAGAGAGAGGCCAACAAGACTGAGACAGACAAACCGACAGAATAGGTAGGCACAATCAAAGAAAATTGAGAAAGGACAAACAGGCGACGGTCATGCACAGACATACGAATACGCAGTCACGGTAGCGTGGCATCAGTAACGTACGCCGGTACGGTGACATAGGCAGACCCTGTGACACTTACACAGTCGTTGTGACAATCATACATACACAGTAACATACCTACACAGATACACTAGGGCGCTGGGCGCCAGGCAGAAAGGAGCAACCTTGAACGGTGTGTTGATGTGGCCCATGGGCACGAGTGTTGGTTCATTACTTATTTATGGTGCCCCATTTCGACGAATTCTAGGGGCTATTGCGCTTTGCCTGTATATCTCTACTCGGATATCTGTGTGATTTTGCAACTTGGTTTCTGTATATCGTCACGCTCGTATGCCTCGCAATTATTATTATTATGGTTATTATTGCTATTATGTCTAATACTATAAAGGAAATAGCGGGTCTCGCGTGACGGTCCCACGCGAGCACCCATCACCAACGTTGGGAAAAGTCGGAAGGGGCCCAGGGCCCATGTCGGGAGCGGGCGACGAAACGGCACGAAGGCCAAATAGGTCGGGAGCGGGCGGCTAAACGGCGCGAAGGCCGAAGGGGTCGGGAGGGGGCGGGGGAACGGCGACTGGGCGGGGAAACAGTGAGCGGGCGGGCACGACACGCAGGGGAGTGTGGCGAACAGCGGGCGGGTCCGGAGCGGGCGGCAAAACGGCGCGAAGGCCGTAGGGGTCGGGAGGTGGCGGGGAAACGGCGACCGGGCGGGGAAACAGTGAGCGGCCGGGCACGGCACACAGGAGCAGGGGAGTGTGTCGAACAGTGGGCGCGTTGAATGAGTGGAGCTGCGGGCGGGCGGGAAGATACAGCGCTCTGATTCATTGGATGTTGCTCATCCTATCGATGGAAGTAGCGCGAGCCGCGAGGTCGGAGAGTTATCGTTTCTCTCTCTCTCTCTCTCTCTCTCTCTCTCTCTCTCTCT
>BFEA01000701.1:598228-617437 GCA_003427395.1 Chara braunii | reverse complement strand
TTTTTTTTTTTTTTTTTTTTTTTTTTTTTTTTGCTGGGACTTTCCCTGGTCCTCACACGGCCAAGCCAACCGCCTGGTTGGTAGCCTAGAAAAAAAGCAATTCATAGCTACTGATTGAAAATCTAAAGAAGGATTGTACATGGAAGAAAATCATAAATTTTGACAATGCGCACAGTGAATGACAATCTTAAAATGGTGTGTTGTTAACATGATGAATGCCTCTAGGGCATAAAAGAGCTCACCTTTACAGGAAAAATCGTGACATTTCGTGTTGCATGTTCTTGCGTTGCAGTTGACCACATACATAACTGCTACAAACATTGGTGACAGACATGAGCACACACACATACACAGACAACGAACAAGAGAAACAAAAACAGGTAAGTACTAAGTAACAAGATACACATTTGATTCCGGTAGTACACATCTTTAAATAAAAAGAAGAATTCGCGTTCACCTGGGGTAGGATGCTGACAGCAGACACATAAGAAGCAGATGAAGATACCTGCATCTGGTAAAACTAGCCTCGGCAGAACATAGAAGCATTGAAACTGTGAATAAACCAAGCCTGTAGACAAGATTGTGTTCCCTTGCATACATTGTCACATTCCGTATCGCACCTGTCCAATTTGAAAAAGTAAAGTTTTCAAGACTGATAGAAAACACAGAGAAGCAGGGGACATCACCCACAGTGAACTAGACACAGAGAACCAGGGGATAAAACCCTTTGAAGAAAGACAGGAAAACAGCCCAGCAAGTAGCCAAACAAACGATACTGTAGAAGGTGTAACAGAAAAACATCGTCCCATCCTAAAGGTAACCTACTCCAAAATCAGTCATTTCTCCCCAGCACTCTAAACTTTCCTGCCAACCCAAACATGTCAGTTCAGATCTACCCAACAAACCCAAAAGTGGCAACCAACCCACACAACAAAAGGACAAAAACCTTGTTCCCCCACCATCAACACCCCCTCAGAACCAAGGCAACACAATATCGCAGTAGCACATGCATAAGATTAACAGAAGGAGCTTGACAGAATACGGAGCCAGCAGGTTGCGATACAGGAAAGTTTGTCAGGAGCATAACCAACAAAATATACGTGGGAGCCCCACAAGGGTTAAGGGTTTTAGCAGAAAGCGGCTTTGCACTGTAGACATGCACCGAACAAAACAGTTGTGGCACCACATCAGAGGTTGTGGTTAGCTCTTACCTCACCTGTCTGGGACCTCAGGAAGCTGGCAGCTAAAAGGTTACAGACAAGACAAGAGGAAAAAGGAAAGACCCAGGAGTAGATAATTTAGGCTAACTTAAAGAAAACCGTTCGTGCGAGTCCATGGTTACTCTTCATTTGCTGGCAGAACAGGAACCTAACTGATGCTCCCCTGAATGGAATTGGGAACAGAGCCATAACGCCTTTTTTTTTTTTTTTTTAATTTGAAATTAACCTTATTCGGGAAGAAAAAAATTAAGATAGAAAACTTACATGTTTCACCAGGCAATGGATGTTGATTTGCAAGTTTCAAAACAAAATCATTGAGTGTCGGGAATGGTGACAGCACCATCTTCGTCAGAACATTGCTTCCTGAATAGTCATTGAAAACCTCTTCAACAGTCCGTGCTTTCGATGCACTTTCTGCAGAACCTGGAATTTGTTCCAAACTCCTATCCTGTTATTGAAAGAAAAAAAAAAAAGGAAAAAAAAAAAACCAGTTGCTCTCGACGCGCTGCAACAACGGCAACATGTAACATAGACACATGGCTATGGACCAGGCACAGGACAGTTCTGCCCTTTGTCTTAGATAATGCAACCATTCAGAAGGGTACTTAGCCTAACTCCCCCTTTGATCGCTCAATGCAAAGAACCCACCTTTCATAAATGACGGGGACAGTCTACTCTGTCCTTTAAATGGGTGTAACTGATTGGTTTATCTGAGGTTTCAATAAGTCAAAATTTCATGATTGGAGCATGCTAGTGCGTGCTTATATGACGGCATGCTCACATGAGTTGTATATTAAGCTTATCTGAGATAATCTGACAACATTTACGCTCTGGGTTGGATGTATATGATTGCAATTATGTCCATGATTCCATAAACAAACACAGGTAAGTGCTTCAAATGCTACTCGGTGGCATAATGCTACACCCCGAGTCCCGCACCTTGTTTTTAATTTTCCATTGGTGTCACCGCCGAGATCTCCATGAATCCGCAAAGAAAACTTTGCACAGAAAAGTTTTCTTTGGGGGTTTGGGGGTTTGGGCGGTTGGGGTATTTCAGGGGTTGAGGGTCAGGTGGGGGGGGTTATGGTGAGGGTGTTAGTGGTGGGGTCTCAGCAAGTACGGGCTTCAACAGACATTGACACAACGTACCTGGCTTTCAGCAAACGTCTATCATCCACCAAAAAACTTTGAAAAGCGGGTTGGGGTGTGATAGTGTTAGGGGGTGCTTGTCACTGCCGTCTGGTCCAAGTTGCCCCCGATACTGGGAGGGTCATGGTCCTGATTGCCGGTCACACTGAGGTAGGATAGTAGGGATAGGGGGTGCACTGGGAGAATTAATGTAAAGGGTAGGGAAGGTGGCCTATGCTGCTAGCGATCACCGTGAGTCTGGTCCTTGGCCTCAACAACACCCTGGGGTTTAAAATAAAATTAAAATTAAAAAAAAAAAAAAAAAAAAAAACCAATTTTATGAATTTTTATCCCTTAATTTTTACCTTGTTTGTGTGTTTGATGTTTGTAAGCATTAGATGTCCCTGTTTGTTTTTTGATGTTTGTAGGGCCACGGCCTGACCGACCGCAAGTAAATCAGAAATTCATTAAGCAGGTTCCATCTGTATTCAAACTCACATGTGTACGTCAGTTCACGGGTGTATCGAATGAGCTAGGCCTGTTGGTAACTTGCGTGAATGTTGCATTGTTTATATTCCTACACTTGGTGCACAAGGATGCCCTGAAAGTGTCAGGGCATGTTATCTTCTGGGCCTGCAGTTGTGCGGTCTTTTCGACACACCCTCAGGGAGAATGCTCGCATCCTGTGGTGTGGAGGGAGGTGGCTGCCTTCGTTGCCTGTTTTAGCTGCTAGGCTAAATGCAGGGGTATGATTGGATCGAGTTTCCAGCTCAATCTTCGTTCCTCTCCCCTCACCGCCCCCCCCCCCCCCCCTCCCCATCCTCTCCCCTCTCGCTTTCAGCAAACGCATTCACAAGTGGCTCATAGTTTTATGGGTCTGCACTCCTGGGTGAAGTCTTTTTTTTTTTAAGCTATGTGGCTGTGTAAATGGAGATGTCATTGTAATCAGGGTAGTTAGTGTCTGGGTATTGGTTTCAGTAGCAGTTCAACCCCCGGGGCCTTTCACCTGTATGGTGCTGGGTAGAGGTCGTCGTCAGCGCGGGCCCTAGTCTTGGCCAACTGTCTCCTCTTGCCCAGATACTTTGGTATGCTCTGGATCGGCATGTTCTATACTTAGCCCTGGGTGGTATCAGACCACGTTTTTATTTTCTCGCTTTCTGCCTAGTGGTGTCAGACAAAACTGTTTGTCACAGCCCCCCCGTTCCTCGTCCTTTTCTCCCTTTCTGCCTATTGTTCACTCCTGCGTGAAGCCTGAGTAAGAATCTGAAAAAATCTAAGTACTCAGACTGCACCAAGCTAAAAGCGTTGATGAAAATAGGGTTCACATTAGAGAAGACTTACCAGTTTGGGAAGTTCATTTGAGAAGGACTCCTTGTGTGCTGTAATGAAAACCTTCTTCATGTCATCGAGATCTCCAAAATCTGTAAAACATGGAAAGGATTTGATGTTAGCTGCACATATACAAAATTGATGTGAAAATCTAATATACATTGCGAATTTGGTTAAAACACGGTCAATATCAGTTTGAAAAAGAGAACATACCATGAACTTCGGAGTCCCAAAGCGACCTGTTGGTACCAAATGTGAGGAAAGACCATCTTTAGTTGAAAATGTCAACCTCATCAACTGCTTCCTCTTATAGACCGAGAGATCAACGAACAATCTAGAACCTTTGTTCGTTTGAACAAAGAGTTCATTGTAGGCTTGGAACTTTGTCTTGTTGAGCTCAATGTGCTTGCAAATCTGTGTACAAGTATTGGACAAAAGATATCAAGCAAATACACATACCGTAAGTGAAAACCGACAAAAGAAGTGAATTGAGATTCAAACCATGGTTGCACTGGACCCGGACAGTCCAGTTTGCTGTGTCGGTGTCCGCTTGTCCAGGGGAAAAAAAAAAAAAAAAAAAAAAACACAGAGCTCAAATGCACCAAGATTCCATCCAAACTAGAGCAACGCAGTGAACTTGTGTGTCAATGTCGCTCATCTCTGTCCGCCGTCATCGCCCTCCCATCCCTGCTCCCCCCTCCCATCCTTCATCGCCCTCCCATTCTTCATTGCCCGCCCTTCCCATCCTTCATCACTCTCTCATCCTTCATCGCCCTACCATCCCTGGTCGCCCCGGCCTGACCCTCCTCCCACGTCGTTAAATTGCAAGGAATATGAGTGAGAGCAATAGACAGAAAATCAAGTTGCAAAATAATGCAGAAGTCCAGATAGTCATGTACCAAGCAGAGAACTCGAATGCACCAAGATTCCATCCAAATAAGAGCAAAGCAGTGAACTCGTGTGCCAATAGTATCATGCAGAGGGTACCGGTTCTCAAATAACATCAGCATTATTTTTCCGGGGTACCCCAGGTCCGGGTAAACGACCTGGGAACCCCCAAAAAAAATTCGAAGTTTTTGAAATCGGGGTCCAACCAGACCCTCCGAACCGGACACCGGACCCGAACACCGGATTGTTTGAATCCGGATCTGGATGTCTGATTGGTAACCATGATCCAAACCACAGACAAATTTCTGAAAACAATATGCCACCTTGGTGTCATGAATGGAATAAGATCACAAGTTTATGATATATGAAAGACCTGAAATTTTAAATTTTTCATTGACTCAGAGTGAAAGAAATGGGACATAGAGTAAAATCCTGGATTATATTTACCTTCGACACGAAAGGCAACAATTCTTGATTATTGCGGAACAACAAACCAGAAACTTTAATCAACAGATGTCTGGAGAATTTCTCCTGGCGTGAGGAGTCTGTCTCAAGTATCCACGGACTCTCGTGACACACATGAGGAAATTCCGATGCTATCAGGATTGAAGTGATCATCAATAACGTGTCCGGACGGGCCAAAATAATTTAAAAAAATGAAAATAAATAAAATATTTTTAAATTTTATTTTCTATTTCGAATTTGGTGAAGAATTGTTTTTTTTTTTTTTTTTTTTTTGGAAAAAGCACCCTGGGTGATGCTAGCGGTGTTGATACAGGCAGTCACCGCTAGCACCCCCAGGCAGGCTCCATCTATTGGTGGGGAGCAGCACCTGCTGGAAACCGGGTCCAGCGTCCCTTACATTTGGAAGAAGATCATAAGGAATCATGAGATAGCATGCTAGAAACCGGGTCCAGCGTCCCATTTACTTTCCAAAACAATGCCTTGGGCTGGGGCCCATCAGGACCACTGGGGGGCACCAGCGGCCCTTGTCTGTTCCCAAGCCCTCCTTCCAGCTGGAAACCGGGTTCAGCGTCCCTTTGCCAACTATCCTGTACTTTTCCAAGCTAAGGCCGCGGGCAGGGGACCAGCAGGGTCACTGAGGGGAACCAGTGGTCCCTGTTTGTTCCCCCATCAGCCCTCCTAGCCTCTCCCTTCCACGCTACCATAGTATCCTTTTGAGGGTCTCTAAAAATGACTGAGAACTGTGCAGAGTGATTCTAAAACCCATCCAAAAGAAAAGGCAAGAATAAGAGAAAATTGAAAGAAAAAATAAAGGAAAGGAAAAATAAAAGAAGAGGGAAACAAAGCACCCAGCAGAGAATCTGAAAAGACCACCTTGATTGCTCTGAGTTTCTCTTTCCCTTCCTATAAACTTTCTTGCTTAATTTGGTGAAGAATTTCGATGTGCCCCTGAGGCAAAAGTTGTTCAGTTCATTTTTCTGCATAACGTAGTTTTTTTTCGGAATTTTGGGAATTTTTTTTTTTCCTGGGACCTTACCTGGTCCTTGAACGGGCTGGCCACCCGCGACCCGGGCGGCCCGGCTGGTAGCGTAGTTAAAAACTATATTGGTTTTAAATTTTAAAATCTAATATTCCCCCCCCCCCCGACCCCGACCGGGGAAATGACCTCGGGCCACTCTGGTAGCCTAGGATGTCATCTCTGTTGTTTGTTTTTTTCCTTTAAATAAAAAGAATAGACAAAAACTAAGACAACAGGTGAACAAGAATTTAAAAAAAAATAAAAAAAATTGAAAACAATTTGTATTAAAATTTTTAGGTTATTAAAAAATTGAGTTATTATCCGTCTACAAAGCCCGGGATGCTGGCACGACCTCACCCAGACATCGGAACGGTCCTCGCCGTGTCCTGCGCCAGCTTTGGAGACCCGCGCGCCAGTCCTGCAGTTGTAGACGAGTCAAAAAAAAATTATGAGATTATTTAAAAATTCTGCAAAAAAAATTCACTTTGTATCATGTGTATTACATGTTGATGTGTGGATTGATGATTTCAAATTCTATGAACGACCTCATCCAATCAGGTTCCCCAGGTTGGTAGGCAAGCATGGAAAGGCAGATCGTGCCACCAGCGCAACCTGCAGATTTAACCAGACAGTTACAGAGAACAGAGAGATTTTTCAAGCGACACATTTCTTACACAAAATAAACAACTCTCAATAGAAATGGCATGAGACAATACCCATCTTGATGCTGCTCGCTGTGCCTGTTCAAGGGCAATTCGCCCTAATTCATCCCAAACCTGCGAACCAAGTTCTTCATTGTCCTGCACATAATCCAAGAATCAAGTAGTTTCAAACAATCAAAGTATGGAACCATTTTGGAACTCTGGAAGGAAAAACAATGAAATGCAGAAAATAGACCACCTTTGGGGACCCGCGCGCCACAGTCCTGCAATTGTAGACGAGTCTTTTTTTCATGGGTACACCGGACACAGACCCGGACAGAGCATGATGTCCGGCCGGACCTAGACAGAAAATTCGGAAAAAAAAAAAAAAAAAGAGAAAGAGGAAAAAAAAAGTAAATGTTACAGAAAGTATATAAACAAAGAGAAAATATTATCTGCCTAGAAAGTCTGGGACGTTGGCACAAGCTCACCCAATCAGGTTCCCCTGGCTGATAGGTATGCATGCAAAGGCTGTTCACGCCACCAGCATAACCTGAAGGTTTAACAAGATAGTTACAGAAAACAAAGAGATTTTTCAAGCAACACATTTCTTACCGAAAAAAAAAAACTCCAAACAGAAATGGCACGAGACAATAGTATGGAACCATTTTGGAACTGTAGAAGGAAAAACAATGAAATGCAGAAAATAGACCAGCTTTGGGAACCCTTCCACAACGCTCCTGCATTTGCAGACGACTTTTTTTTTTTTTTTAAATAACATTATTAACTGGAGAACGGAAAACAATGAAATGCAGAAAGTAAAAACATTAGATTGTGAGAAAAACAGAAGGTTAAAGAATACCTCAATGGCTTCTTCAAGCTCTTCTTCATCCTCCACGTTTTGCATCTTCAGAGATGGGTCTTCTTTATCTGCATCAGGGTTGTTTGCAGAAACTTTTTCCAGTCGAGGCAACTGCGACAAATCTCTTGCGAACTTCATCTTTTTTGATGACTGTTTAGTCACCTAGAATGAAAATTGACAGAAAGTTCATGAAAACAAAGCTTAGAGGTCAAGTGAACATCAATCAATAATAACACATTAATTTTAACAAGTGATTCAGAAACGGTTTTCACCGATCTGCGACAGTCTGCACCACCCAGGGTTTGATCCTTAGACCTACCCCTAACCTGTGTATGATGCCCCGTGTGACTGTGTGAGTTTGAACCCGTGACCTGTTGCCCGAAAGTTGCCTGTTTGGAACTGTTGTAGATATGTGGGTAGCATGGGTTTGATCCATAGGTTTGTAGCGTAGGGGTCGTAGCTAAATTGAGTCGTGGCTGCTATAGTACAAAAGAGTCACACGAGTAGACTGTAGGCCTGTCTAGAATAGTCATAGGTGGCACTTTGTAGGTCCTAGCTGTCAGTCCAGTGTAGAAACGTCTAAAGGGCAGTCCTACCTGGCAATACCTACCAGTCCAGGCAGTAGTATCTGGAAGCATCCAGTCAGCAAGTACCAATGGGACTGTGCACAACTAGGCCACGGTCCGATAGGACCGGCCAACCAATCGACGAAGTATAAATCAAGAGGCAGCGTGAACACATGCATTCATTCTACCTGTGAGCCGTGTGGAAGCGCTGCCAAAGTAGTGGCTTGCGTACGATGGTCTGCAGGTGCCCGTTGGAGAAGAGGGCTAACAGAGGGAATCCACCATAATTGTTAGTAGGAGGTGTTAGTATAGACGAATGTGAGTGTATGTGAGTGAGACATCCAGAGTAGATCCAGATAGTGAGTGAGTGTGTGTTGTGTGTGTGCAAACAAGTTGTCGGGATGCAGCGATCGGGAGGAGAAACTTGTTGGGCGCTGTGCACCATAGCCATTTGTGTATAAAGTTGAATCTGACTGTATTCCTGGTCAAGTTCAAATTTCTCAGTTTTCTGTGTGGGCGCTGTTGCGCCAGCCACATCTGTATCTGTTTGCATGCATGTTGAGCAGAAGAGAGCACGTCTGAATCAACAATGAATACGAAAGACAAATAACAAAAAATGCATAGACAAAAACTGTTTTAAGTCCAACCTACCAATACATTGTTCCGAGTGCTTGGCACCCAGAGTGTTGGAAGAGACATGGAGTATGTCAGGTGTGTGTCATCCCCGAACTGCCAATTTCTTGCAATTTTTAGTTCCACATCTTTTCTCACATGTCACCCTGAATGTGCTAACTCACAGGAAGTCCGGGATAAAATTTGTTACAATTAGGAAGGAGAACCTGGAGTACCAACTACATCGAGACATGGAGCAACACCTGCAACAGGTTCTGCACATCGCATTCCTGTACGAATATATGCAGCACCAACTGCTGATGCTTTTGCAACATCAGTGCCTCCAGGAGTATCAGCAGCAGCAGAAAGAAGAGCAGAAGCAGTAAGAGCGGAATCCCCAGCTGCTGCTCATTGGTTGCAGGCGGGAAAAAAGAAAAGAAAAAAAACAGTGAAAATGATTTCACGCTGTAATTAGTGTCGTCATTGCTGGTCCCAAAGTCGCCTGTGTGCCAGGTGGACCTCCTTGTTATAGAGGCAGCGTCCAGCCATTTATTCATTCGCCTGTGTGCCATGTGGAAGTGCTGCCTTGGTATCTTGTGCGTGGAGGTCTGCAGGTGCCCGGCGATGAAGTGGGTTGTGAGAGTGACAGCGGCCATGGCCAGCCAGTGAGGGAGACACCGGCGACCATAGCCACCAGGAGGAAGACGACGACGGCCGTAGCCGCCCAACTACGGGTGTGGACGAGTGTGCAGAGTGTGTGAGGCTGTGCTGAGTGTGGACATTCAGGGTGATCCTCGTACGTGCGTGCATGCGAGAATGAGGGAGACTGAGGCTGGTGGTAGAGTCAGTGTTTGGCAGCCATAGCCGCAAGTTGTACAGATGTTCTGAACTGAGTTAAGTGCAAGTTCATTGTTATTTCTGAGTTGAAAGAGTTTGGTTTTGCCATCAGTTCTCAAGTGTGCATGTTGTGAGCAAGTCAACAATCGAGTCTGATTGCATTTCTTTCTTTGACTGCACCTTCGACTATGCCTATTATCTTTTGTATGCTACATTTATTCTTTTGCTGCAGTTAGCTGGTTGTAAAATTGGTTGCTTGCTGCTCCTTGATGATAACTCCAGGATAGGCATGCTGCTTTTGTGCCTCAGTAGAGGCAATGGAGGCAGTTTTGTAGGTTTGTAGTTCTGCGCTGTTACATGTTTGCAGTTTTGGATAGGCATGCTGCTTCCGTGCCTCAGTAGACGCAGGAGGCATTTTTGTAGGTCTGTAGTTATGTGCTGCTAAAGTTTTTTAGTTTTGTATAACCAGGCGGAATTCAGAACTGGTGAAAACACGGGTGTAGTGTGTCTGGGGGAGATAGTACATAGGAGAATAGTATATGACGCTGGCCTGCTTGCTTGTATTGCATCCACAGATTGCTCGTTGTAAACACTGGTTGGGCCCTCTGACCTGTTCAGGGGTTTTACCTTCCTCTTTTGCAAGGGAGGACGGGGCCCGATTCCCGACTTTGTAAAGTAATAAACAGTTGAAAAAAAGAAAAAAAATCTCGGTTTATATTTTTTTATTATTATTATGATTTTTGTATTACTAAGTTTTCGCTACATAAAACAAACCCATGTTCGGGTAAATAACAGAACTTGCATCTCATACAACAGGTATATGGTAGATTGTTCTCAGTAATAAACAAACATCACAGTGGAACACGTGAAGTCGATATCAACATCGCAATCACATGGTGATCTGAGTAAGGGTCGTATGCAAGACATTACTTACCTCTGTTTGTTCGATCAACTCGCCTTTTGTGTCAAGGTCACGATTTATTGAAGTACTTTCTGTAGTGATACTTGTTTCATAACCTGTGATGCTGCTTCTTCTTGTTTTTTTTGTTATGGTCACTTTTTCAATGACTTCCGTTTTGGTGAACATATCCATAACCTAAATATCAGAAAAAAAATACATGATGCATCAATGATTTCAGATTACAAAATGTTAGAAACAAACAATTTTGTCCTTCCCGACATCAGTTCAAATTGGAATGGCACAGAAGATCGGTATGGCCCCTGCACAAGGATGCCACATCAGTTCAAATTGGAATGGCACAGAAGATCAGTATGACAACTATTGACAGAAACTCGCAAAATTTACACAAGCAGTACCTCAACCATTACCCTGCTTGAGAATCTTTTTCACTTAAGGGACAACAAGAGAAAGACCAAAGGAAAAAAAATAAGAACTGCACTAAAAAATCACCTGGAACACTCACATACTTTCTCAAAGAGAACTCTACAATGTACATGATCTTATCTCTCTTCTGCCTGTGAGATTTTAACACAAAAGACATCTGTATGTGGAATCTCCAGGAACACTCACATACTTTTATGCAAAAAATTGAAACATACTTATTTGTCCATAAAAATGTCACCGTTTGCTGGACTCCCTAGATCTATCTGAACTTCAGCTCAGATATATATGAACTTCAACTCAACTCTGTAAGGGTCTGTATTCTACAGTTCGCCCCCCCCCCCCCTCCCCCTCCAACCACATAGACAATCCAAAAACTGAAGCCACCTCGTTAGAGGGCACGACTTTTGGGACAAGCGGACTGGGCCCCTCGCGCGATCACTCACAGTGACTCTGCATTACCAATACAAGCGTACAAAGCACTCACTCTGCAGGTCATGTATTACTAATACAAAGCGTACAAAGTCACTCCGCATGTGTTCTACAGAACTCCTCACAGTGACGGTGGACAATATGTGAGATATCTATATTGTGACCGCAGTTATTGCATGTCACATTTATTGTTGTGGGCTCTATCTGTTGTTTATCTGTGTTTCTCTTTTTTCCTTCCTTCCTCATAGAAACACCCTCTCCTTCACGTTTCTTTTTTTCCTCTCTGCACGTTGGTGAACTGCCAATATCTCCATATACGATTCTGTTCAACCGATGTGGTCTGGACCCTCTGGAGATAAAAGGAATCTCAATAGTCTCTCTCGGATTCTCGAAAGTGTCAGAGTAGTCGTGAAATGCAGTGATAGACTGAGAGCTGGTCACTATGTCTCTCTTTGTCCTCTCACCAACAACATGTCCAAACAGATGCAACACTCGCCCTCTTAATGAGATAAATGTTTTGCCGAAGAACTCGCCCCCTCCATAACTCTTCATGCAAACTTTTAGATCCTCTGCATTGAGATGTTCTGCCCATGATCTCATTCTGCAAATAAGCTCAGATTGGTCATGATACAATGCCCATAGTTCCCAACAGCAACCGTCATGATGCTGTACCGCCACAGTCATATCTAGTTTCCTTAGTGTCATTGCCATTCCTCTTTGTTCATCCACCATTACCCTGACGAAGCCATCATCCAGATGTGGCAAACAAGGCATTCTCGATTGAGAAGAACTTGCCATATCTTTGAAGCCTTGAAACCACACTGTTAGTGTCAGATGTGAAGTATGTACTTCTCTGACACATAAACTGACCCACTTCTGTATCAAATTTACCTTCGGTGCAGTTATGACCTGTGCTCGCTCAGAAGCACTTGTCAACAATGGGATATCTTGTGTAGTCAGGTACCTGCATAAGCGGATAATCGCATACCAAGCGTCAAAACAAAGTGGCATATTAACAACAGTTAGCTCAATACGAAAACTGATTGGGCTTCATTGGAATTGGTGAGTAGATCCATAGTAAATGCATACCACCTGCATAGCGCAAAAATAGCACATGACACAGAAACTAGGCATAAATCACAGCAAAAGAAACATTAAAAAAGCAAACAAAGGCACACTTCAAGATCACAGAGAAGTAGCAGTCATCTAAACACAGGCAGAACAGAGGGATATACATGACACACACAACGAGGTCCCATAGGAAAGAGAGAAGAGAGAGACAGATATAGGACACAGTGTTTGAACAAATTCAGGAGGAGGTGGAGGAAGAGGAGGAGGAGGAGGACATAGACAAGACCAGAATGAAACAACCCAACTCTATGTAGGGTTAAAGATGTCAGAAATCCATCTCTGTTTGTGGCAACTTTCAGTCTATGAATCATTTCCAACCGTTCAATTCGAATACGTAGGGTATTAAGAGAGCGAAGAGTGAACACTTTATATCACTCATGGAATCTCCTTTGAGAATACGTACGCATTCATAAGATCCACACACTTCCGCATTTAATTTAATCTTTTTTGTATTATCGAATTTCAAATGGAGATTTTCTGAAGATACAACAATATTTGTATAGAGTCAGGCCGGTGAAATGACATCATGTTATGATATTCTCCAAATTTCATCCAAGTGCTGACGTGGCATGTTGACGTGGGATACTGTTGTGGCCTGTTTGGAGTGAGAGCGCAACACCTGTTGAATGAGATGAAATCATGAAATGCTGACCTGTAATGCTTGCTGGGATGGAATTCAGAGTGTTAGATCCTCGCTCAGAAGCACTTGTCAACAATGGGATATCTTGTGTAGTCAGGTACCTGCATACGCGGATAATCGCATACGAAGCGTCAAAACAGAGTGGCATATTGACAACAGTTAGCTCAATATGAAAACTGATTGGGCTTGATCGGAATTCGTGAGTACATCCATAGTAAATGCATACCACAGGCATAGCGCAAAAACAACACATGACACAGAAACTAGGTATAAATCACAGCAAAAGAAAATGAAAAAAAGCAAACAAAGGCACAGTTCTAGATCACAGAGAAGTAGCACTCATATAAACAGGCAATCAATCAATCAATCAGTCTTGATCGATCATCAACCAATCAATCAATCAATTCAATCAGTCAGCCAATCGATCGATCAATCAGTCAATAAAGCAATTGACCAAAAATCAGTCAATCAACCAATCACACAGATACAGAGTTGTCATGGATGAGTGACAGCGATCAATCTGCGATCTACTGAACAAGCTGTCCACTACCCAGCGAAGGAAGGTGGCTTGGAGAGCAGAAGCCATGTATCCCCATGCACATAGGCATGTACGACTGAAGGGCGAACAACCCACCGCACCCCCCTCCGTTGGAAGAAAGCACATGCGCACAGAATACCCCGCTACATCGTAAACAGCAACGTCCCAGCATCTCTCCCCTCTATTTCCGTTACACTCTTTT
Organism: Chara braunii; assembly: GCA_003427395.1. Classification (NCBI taxonomy): domain Eukaryota; kingdom Viridiplantae; phylum Streptophyta; class Charophyceae; order Charales; family Characeae; genus Chara; species Chara braunii. Next base: position 603,586 of record BFEA01000701.1, on the reverse strand, counting down.
TTTTTTTTTTTTTTTTTTTTTTGTTCGTGATGGGGAACAGGCAACTGGGATTACCAGTCTGAGATTGACGCTACGCTTGAATGGCTGGTGGGCGATGTGGTGTAGTTCCCTGCAAGAGGAAATGGCGGCAGCGGTGAATCGCCTAGCCATCGGCCAACTTGTCTATGGAGGAGGAGTAGGGGGAGAAGGAGGAGCACACGGACGAGGAGGGGATAACGTTCAGCTATTTGAGAAGATGCAGGCATTGGGTGTAAAGCTGAAAGCGACTGCCCAGAGAGCATGCCACGTGGTGAAATGGGATGACCTGACCGCTGACCCAGAATTCAACGATGAAGATCTTCGGCATGCTTGATACTGTGAACGTGGCGAGAGTGGCGCGCACGTGCAGGATGCTTCGACGTCTGGCTATGGAGTTCTCCTTGTGCGGCAAAGACCACATCCCAGGTCGCCCAGTTCTTTAAGCGGGCAGGTCCTTGCCTCAGGTCAGCAACACTGCTCTGCAACTACACTTGATCAGTTTAATATCATCAATCTGCTATCTACCGAACAAGCTATCCGCTACCCAACGAAGGAGGGTGCCGAGGAGAGCACAAGCCATGTATCCCCATGCACATAGGCATGTACGACCGAAGGGCGTCACTTACTTGCTTCCCGAAGCAGTACATGAAAAAAAAGGGAAAAAAAAACGAAGTACTGATCACTCAGTGTGTTCATGAAAAAATGACAACTCTAACTAATTCGATTAAACGGCCAAGAAATAGTGAAATCAACATAAACGAGAACGAGAGAGGAGGAGCAATCTTTCATAGAAGTGATGGCTCGGTCACACACCTTGCTTTGCTAACTAACGGGAAGAAGAGGGCGACCTTACGGCCTCAAACCTTTTAGACAGTATTTGTCAACTTTCACTTTGCTTCGAACCTGTGCCTAACTATTTGGTCAAGAGTTCAAATCTTTCAGACAGATGCAATAACAAAGCAGCGGGAATATTATGTTCCGAAAAATAGACCACAAACATCTGTTTCGTCTAGTGTCTTTTCGACTGTACACCATAGCTTCGCAGGGAATTAAAACGTCGTTGCCTACCATCCACAGAACACAGTCGTTCAGACGGAAAAAGCCTCTCTCTCTCTCTCTCTCTCTCTCTCTCTCTCTCTCTCTCTCTCTCTCTCTCTCTCTTTCTCGAAGTGTCTGTGTGTTTGTGCGTGTGTGTGTGGATGAGTGTCAGTAAAACAGGTGGCCACTCATCATCCACGTGACACAATCCTACAAACTGAAATCCCTTCTCTCTCTCTCTCTCTCTCTCAGATTTAGTAAGATGACGAGCATACCTATCATTCACGTTGTCCATGTGGCATAGTGGTGGACATGAAAAAGATGACGAGCGTACCAATCACTATCCACGTGGCACAGTTGAGCAGACTGAAATCCGCTCTCCTTTGTTCATCACATGCAGACATATAGTGGACGAGAGAAAGAGATGGAGAGAACGTGAGCGACAAAAGTGAAGGAAACAAAGAGCCGCAAAGATAAGGGGGAGGACAGAATGTGAGAGAGAGAGAGAGAGAGAGAGAGAGAGTGAGACAGAATGTGAGAAAGGAATATGAAGCAAAGAAAGAGCATTCAAGCAAAGACGGTAAAAAAGAGCGCGAGAAATGACTCCCTTGGTTAACCACTCATCATCCACGTGGCATGATTATGTAGACTGAAAAGACTTCTTCATGTCTATTTCGCTCTCTCTCTCTCTCGCTCTCTCTCTCTTTCTCTCTCTCTTTCTCTCTCTCTCTCTCTCGCTCTCTCTCTCTCTCTCTCAGAACGTTGCGTCACTTCAGGAGTGCGGCATCCGAGAGAACCAAAGTCTTGACGATTATCGGTACATTTCATCGAATGGTAGCGAACACATACGAGACGGATGATCTGCCGCCCATAATCGAGATGTTCGGACGGGAACTCCGACTCATGGATTACCCATGGAGGATAACCCGGGCCGCAATAATTTCGTTTATCAGAAACTGCAGGGACGCGGACATCCGAGACAAATTTCGAGAGTACCTGGAAAGACAGGAGACTCCAAACGATGAATATAACCCCGAAAGTCCAAAGTAAAGATTGGCGAAAGATGTCGAGCAAAAAAGAAAGGAAAAGATATAAAAGACGAGACTCAAAACAAACATATAATTCTGAAACACAAGAAAATATTTACAGGAACAAAACAGACATACACGAGAAAAAACGGAAAACAATCTACAAATATAATGACATAAAAATGTCACCGACATTTCTCAAACATGCGAATCATATGGAGAACCAAGAGAGTGGGAAACAAACCGATCAACAAGGAAGGAGAAACGAACTCACCTGGAAATGAACGAATCCACGGCCGTAAAATGAACCAAAACAAAATGACACACGAAGACAAAAATACGAGTCAGTACACGGACTGTGAGATTATAAGCGTAGACTAAGGTGAGATAGGACTGGGACGGGACGATAGTATCGTAATACACGCAGGACAATCATTAGATATGATGGGAGCGTCTCCAGATTGAAGCATACGGGAAATCGACGGTAACAAGGACGACGAAGGAAGGAAGACTAGGGGAGATCCAGAGGAGCGATGATGAGTACACTGTAGGGATAGTGAAAAGAGGTGGTGAAGTACGGGGACCGACAGGTATATATTCTGTGGATAGTGGCTGAAAGGATTACCTGACCAGTGAGGTACAAGGGTAATCACGACTTGGTCGCACGCCATGGACATTACGTGTATGCTGCGATAGTAAAACCTCGTACGTTTTGTCTGTATTTACAAGTGTTTATCTCTCTCTCTCTCTCTCTCTCTCACACACACACACACACACACACAGAGTTACGTCCTTCTTAAAGATAGTTGAAAACTACATTTCAAATTCAACTACATAAATTCCGCACGGAGGCAACTTAGTTAAAATTTTTATTTTTTCTTGATCCGACGTCAACGAAATCAATGACGGAAATGAATTAGAAAATGTGAAAATGATTTTCACTGAAGTAGGCAACGACGCTTTAATTCCCTGCGAAGCTATGGCGTACAGCCGAAAAGACACTAGACGAAACAAGTCCGTTAATTATCGCAATGTCAGAACATAATTGGTGTACGTAGAGTGAATGTTGCCCCAAATCCAGCTGCATCTGGGACAACTTTCAGTATATATACATCGATGATGTTTGCCCGTTCCATTCTTATGGAGAACGAATTAGGAGAGCGACAAGTGTGCGATCACGCGAGCTCGCTCATATACATCACGTACTGAATTTTCCTCGGGAATACCGAGGCAGTCATCAGGTCCAGAAGCTTTTTGAGTCACATCTAGGAGGACGATAATTATTTCTAGATATATTTACATTCTTCTCATTCATAATTTCGTGTTGTATATATTGTTCATGTATTTGTGATCCGATTTTTCAGCGTCCCAGAGTTTTTTTAATCAACCCCCAGACGATGTAATCATTATCATGGAGAATCAAATTTCGCAGGATAATTATAGTAAGTCCTATTACGAATTTCCATTCTATGTGTTTTCGAAATTGGTTGTGGCAGGAAGTGTTAGGAGTTCAAGATGTCGCTCTCGTGCCGCTACAGCGAGAGGATCCGGCCTATGCTCGATATTATCGAGCACAGGCCGACGGAGTTCAAGATGTCGCTCTCACGCTAGGCGACAAGTCCAGTGGCAATTCCAGCGTGTTGGAATCGCTGTTTGGAATCTATCCGCCACGAGGGAAGGGTCTCGTGACCCGAGTGCCCCTCATTTTGCGACTCAAGTCGGCGCGGACGGTCGACGATAATACTAGATGGGAAGGAGTGGTGGCGAAGGTCGAACCGAGTGAAGATGAAGGGGACAAGCAGATGGTTAAACAAGTCATCACCAAACTCATTATCGAGCACTCCTCTCAAGAATCAGATCAAAGAAAAGGATGTGGAATCGGTCGTCAATATCGCGACCGCGCAGTTGGTGGGTTATCACAAAGACATCAAGGACCATAAAATTGCCATGACAGGGATTCGAACGGGTTCGCGTGAATTGATGCTCGTGGATCTGCCTCGCAATACTCGCGTGCCGAACGATCAGCCGAAGAACATCTAAGAGCAGGTCATTAGTATGATCAGACATTATCTATCACCGGAGGAGACAGTGATATTGAATCTCATCTCCACAACCGTCAATTTTTTCACGTGCGAATCTATTAGGATGTCTATTCAGGTCGACCAATCGAACAGTAGAGAACTCCACTATCGTTCCAAGGAGATAACAGAGGGGAGCTCCGGGAGTAATGCAACTCGCGACCAGTGAAAACATGAGCATCGTCCCATGAAGCTTCTTCGTATATAGCCTGGGATGGGAGGACATAGTCATGCAGTGGTAATCTGATGAAGCGGGGTTAAGGCGATGGGCGGACAGTCATAGAGTTGGTAATATGATGAAGCGTCCTTTGTCGGGCAGGCGAAGATGAGAGGAGCTGCAGAACGATTAAAAATGAATGTGAGAAGAAGAGGAAGATCACAGTGATGGCCAACATAGAACCCAAGACATACCGTAGGGAGGGAGAGAGAGAGAGAGAGAGAGAGAGAGAGAGAGAGAGAGAGAGAGAGCGACATGTCCTTCCGTTCTTTTCCTCCTCTTCCTCCTCGTCTTTCTCCTCGTCCTCCTCCTCCTCCTCTTCCTTCTCCTCGGCCTCTTCGTCCACAACAACGATTCTATGATGATGATGCTAAAATCCGGACGCAAACGACAAGGCCGGCTACGAACGCTAGAGGATGACGACGAAAGCAGGGTACTTACACAAACACGGAGACAGAGAGACTCGACCTTTTCTAAATTGGTGGAGAGAATGAGACATCGTGTGGATGATAATGATAAGTTTGATGATGCACATGAGCCGCTACACCCCCACCACCTCCTCCCACTTCACGTTGTCCTCCTCGTCCGCCTCTTTCGAGTACTACATGATCATCATTATCATCATCAGCAGCAGCAGCAGCACCATGATCATTCTCTCCACCAATTTACAAAACACATCATCATCATCGCCTTCAGAAAAGACATCGACTACCTGAGGGGGGGGAAAAAAGTGGACATTATCTTATCCTCTGGAAAAACAAAAAAGAACCACGTGCGGTGCGGAGCTCTCCCCGTAATCGAAGAGGAGCAGATCGAGGAGGAGGCGTCATGACAGGGATTCGAACGGGTTCGCGTGAATTGATGCTCGTGGATCTGCCTTGCACTACTCGCGTGCCGAACGATCAGCCGAAGAACATCTAAGAGCAGGTCATTAGTATGATCAGACATTATCTATCACCGGAGGAGACAGTGATATTGA
>BFEA01000701.1:571736-587014 GCA_003427395.1 Chara braunii | reverse complement strand
GAGAGAGAGAGAGAGAGAGAGAGAGAGAGAGAGAGAGAGAGAGAGAGAGAGAGAGAGAGAGAGAGAGGATGACCATTCGCTGTTGACAACCTTTATCTGACTAATCACAGTTAGTATTAGGTTGTTGCAGCCAAGGTCTGAGTACACAAAGTCAATCTGAGCTCCAAGTAGCCTAAGTTTGAGTACGAAACTTTGCTTTAACTCATCACACCTGGTGTCTCAGTCCATTAAGTCAGTATAACTTAATGAAGTCAAACTTTAAGTGCGCTGAGTGTATCACTCACCTGAAAGTATCTCTTGTTTCACGAAGTCATTGTTAATCAATGTCATAGTTTCACACGCTTAGCAATTATGTGCATTTAACGCATGCATCTCAAATTGAATATCAGGTGAGTGTTACTTTTCAATTTTGCGAGTTTGGTCGACTGTTAAGTGGTCATAAATCAGATATTTAATGAATATTTTTTGTAACATGTTCATCTTTTTGTTATTGTGGATTATCTAACAAACTTATTTTTTGCTTTTTTATTCTTTGTACTCTTTGTTTGCAGAAAACCTTTGAAAGAATGTTTGAAGGACTTCAAGAGAATGTGAATCCTGAACTGATCGCACTTGAGGATGAACTTGCAACTATTTTTGGGAAAATGGACCTTTGTCACAAGCAAACACAAGGTGGAGTAGGTCTCGACAGATCTAGCGTACTCAGTCTTAAATAAGGAGGCAGATGGGAGATGCGAACAGTCAATAGTCCATATCAGCATCTTTCCACTACGCATGTTATTTTCAGCGGGTATATACAACCAGAGAGGTTCCAAATGCCTTATGCAAACAATGTTGATGGGTTAATGAACCGTTTCCACATTTTTATTCCGGAAGTTTTTTTGGAGAGGTATGCCCCACCTCAAAATGGTCCAAAACGGCCACGACACATCACAAAGTCTGGTCAACAGGATGAGATGCTTGATGACTTGGACGAACATCTCTCGGTGCCAAGCGAGACAACCATCCAATTGGGACAGGTAGGCCATTCTTACTTTCATCTTGCTCATATTTATAGCTTTGCAGATGCTGCTTCATTTATTTTTGAAACTGTGTATTTATGAGTCATTTGTGAAGTTTTATGGATGTTTTCGAAACAATTTGATTTTTTTTTTTTTTTTTTAATCGAATTTCAAATGGAGGTTTTATGAAGATATAACAATATTTGTACAGAGTCAAGCTAGTGGAATGACATCAGGTTACAGTATTCTCCAAATTTCATCCAAGTGCTTCATGGCATGTTGACGTGGGATGTTGTTGTGGCCTGTTTAGAGTGAGAGCGCAACACTTGTTGAATGGGATGAAATCATGAAATGCTGATCTGTAATGCTTCCTGGGATGGAATTTCGGCGTGGCATGCTGATGTGGCATAATGACATGGTTGATCACATGGCTTGTTGATATGGCTTGGCTGCAGTGAAAGCGCAGTGCCTGTAGAATGGGACAAGTGTACCTTACACAACACAACAAACAACACATGCAGAGACTCAAATACATGCATAGACATAGCAGGCTACAACACATAAAGCACATGTCACAGAGTACACATAATACATCATATATAGCACACCTCGATATTCCTAGATTGCTTAGCCATGAGTTTCATGCAAGTGCATAGTTCCAAAGTTTCAATACTCAGATCAGGTAAGCAGCAATATTGATAGAATGTGTTTCATTTATAGTTTAGTGAAATTTCTCTTTTTTTTAAATTTTTAACACTAAAACTTGTTCAAATGCTATGTATTCAGGGAGGCAGCATTCCAGTTGCTTGTCATCAGCAAGCTTGAGACAGATAACGAAATGCGCCGCTATGATTCCTCTAGGCAGGAGATCCAAGACGTACCCAAGCGCTAAGTAGAAATATGGACCACAGTCTTGCTGCAACACACGTCTAACTGTCATTGCTCGGTGATCCAGTCAGTGAGCGAGTTAGTCACTCATGTCTGTTAGTTAGTCAGTGAGCAAGTCAGTCAGTCAGTCAGTCAATCAGACAGTCTGCATCCCAAGTTGTTTCTCATACCAGTTCAGACACCGAGTGTGTCTTTACCTCAAAGCAGCGGTTTTGAAATTTTGTTATCCGGTTTTTTGGAATCGGATTTTTGGAGAAAATAAAAAGAAAAATTGGTTGGGAGCTTCAGCCCGGGCAAACAAGGTGGACCTGGGCGGCCCTACTGGCAGGCTAGATTTGCATATAATTGACTTATTTATCTTTCTGGTTTTGTGCAGTTATTTACACAGATTTGGCTTATACACCATGATGTTGAGAACTTCGGCTTGGCAAAAAAACATCAGTACTGGATCGAGGACCGTGCGCTGGAGAACTTCATACAAGAATTCAACAGGATACAGAGGGTTCTTCGAAGCATGCACAAAAGACATTCTCTTGGAAAAGGAGGTAAAATTTTATGAGATGTTCATTCCTTTTTCTTTTTCTTCACCCATTCCATGAACTGAGACCCAATGCTTGTCATTGCACACCATTTTTTTATTTTTTATTTTATTATTATTATTTTTTAATAGAAAAAACAGGCCTTATGGTCCTAGCTCCTTCTATTCTGAGGAACGTCTCCAGTTCCTATTCCCCCGCCAAGTCATAAAATTTTTACATCAATTAACAACTCACACACTCTTACTTCCGTTTGGCCGAAGGACCCCTGAACAACATTGATTGCTCCACAATTGTGGAGAATTGACTGTCAGCTTGCCCTGACCCTTTCTCTTCTCTCAGCTCTGGTGTTCGAGTCTGCCAGATAGTGACTATCAATCGAGAGGGAATCCCTCAATTGTGCTTTATGCCTAAACCCTACCCATTCAGACTTCTTATACCTTGATTGGGATGCCTTTCGACCTTAAACCCTAAACCCTCTTTTCTGTATACAGTGTTGATCATTGTACCTCCATAGAGGGAAGTTAACTGACCGCTTGCCCAACCTTCCTCTCTCCTCTCAGACCTAGTATCCGGGTCTGCCAGATGTAACCGAATTACCTAGAGAGAGTCCCTCCCTTCATCCTTGTTACCTTGTATGCTCGGCCTCAGACTTTCCCCCCCTCTTTTCAAACCGTCTCTCTGTATCCTTTGGGCCATGGCACTCCGTTCAACCTTCTTATTCCGGGATAGTCTACCACCTTTTCTGACCTATTTCCTCCCCTGTGCCCTCATTTAGTAAACTTCCTTGGGACTCTTGAAGCATAGAATCCAATCCCGTTCGGCCTAAACTATGATTGATACCTCCGACCTTGTCTGTTGACGAGGATTCCTTTCCGGAATTGAATTATGTCAATCTTTCCACTGTATCCGGTCCTCACTCAATTCTGCAATCTTGCCCTTTAACAGCCAGTTGTTATAGAACCTCGCCCTTTCCTTCTTCCGTTGGTCTTCGTCCTCTGACCAGTCTTGTTTGATCTTTCGCCATCTGCACATAATTTCCGCTTGAATCATCATTTTGGTTTCCAGCCATACTTTCCCCCTATGGTTGACGTGCCCTTTGATTGTCGTGCTGCATCTTTCCTTCCATATGACCCATAGTGTCACTTTCGTGATGAGTTCAAACCAGATTCTTTCCACCCTCCGAGCCTGATTGGGGATGTTAGTCAAGAGGAGCAGTTGGAGGGGTTGTGTGAGGAAGGAAGATGTGAAAAGGGAATTCCAGAGTGAGGAGGCTCTCGCCCAGTATTCCGTGGCCTCCTTGCAGAGGACTAGACAGTGGACTAAATCTTCAACCGCTCCCTCCGTGCAGACTGCATATAATTCTGAGCTGTCAGGATTTGTGGCCTTCCGTCTAGTGTGCAACCATTGGTTTACAGGTAGGGCAGCGTAAGCTATCAACCACTTCAAGCTTCTGATCTTGACTGGTCTAATTCGTTTGAATTTTTCCCATGGGATTCTTTGGATCCTGTCAGCTTCTTGACCCACTAGTTTCTGCCACCTGTTTTTAATAATGGGGTCTGGGTTTTTTATCTTCAATCAGAGTCGGTACCCTAGTTTGACAGCGTAGTCTTGAATTGGGATTTTTGCCTTGAAGTTGCTGTTATTATTGGGTTTCCATGCCCATTCAGCGGGATCAAATTCTAAGGATCGGACTGCAGTGCCAGGTCTGAAGATTGATTTTGGCCATGTGCGTAGGACCCTAACTTTCCTCAGAAGGAAGAATTCCAGTGTGGAGGATTCAAAATCATGGTTCAAGATGGATGGCATGTTGGTGGTGTTGTAGGAAATCGGAAAGGATAGGAAGGATGCTCTCGTGGGAGAGCCTTGCTGTATATGGGAGAATTGGAAGGCTCTAGCGGGGTTACTGTCTTGTATCATGAGGCCCCATTCCCCTGATCTCCACGACTCATCTTTAATAAGGATGTCTTTCCACTCTTGTGTAATACGACTAATTAGGTACTAGAGATTTGCTCCTCGTCTGTGGCATCCTTTCAATCTGGCGCTTGCTTCTTGTTTCATTATGCATTCTTTCCTTTCCTCCATCCATAGGTGGTCTATCTTCCAGATACAATTTTTGACCCAGGACAGCCATTTCTGCTCGAGGTAGATCGGATTGTCGGCCTCGTTTGTTACCCATTCATTCCCAAAAAGTGGTTGCCTTAACACTTCGTCCTTGGATTTCGGTCTGTTGATCTTGTTAGGCATAATTTTCCTCCACGAGTGAAGCAGGGCTGGCCAGTAAGGAGTGGGAGGTCGATAATCTTCTGGTCTGTTATTCCTCATCCGGTTCCTCCGTCCTGTCGTTATCAACCATTCTTTGTTCATTACCCAGAACAACCCTCACATATCGTGTGGGGAGGGGGTGGGGGCCACCGATCTGATACTATCTAAAGCCATTTAATTCCAGGCGCTGTCCGGGTGCATCAACAATTTGATGATCCATTTGATTTGTAAGGCCTTGGTTTCCGTTCCTGGGTCAACAATTCCTAGGCCTCCGTTATGTGGTCTCCTTGTGACATAATGCCAGGCTATCTTGGAAATGCAGTTGTCTCTGCTGGGGTCGCCTGTCCACAGGTAACATCTGGTTCTGAGATTCAGTTCTTTAACCGAGCTGTCAGGGACTGTCCAAATGGAAACTATGTACCACATCATTGAGAAGATTGAGGTGTTGAGGACTAACGCTCGACCAATCAGGGATGTAAAAGCGTTGCCCCATCTCCCCATTTCGTTAATCTGATTCGCCAACACAGCGGGGCCCATTTGCGGTGCCAGGCCATCTCTCGTCATTAGGATGCCTAGATAGCGAGTTGGGGATGTCGGTGTCTGCCATGTCACCATCTTACAATTTAATGCCCAAAATTTTTGGAAACATAAAATTACTGAAATTTTTCTAACTTTCTAAATATTGTTGCTATGAACATGTTTTTACAGGTTTCTACGGCAAGAAGAAGGGTGAAATCATCATCGTATCAACGATACTGTACGTTATCACATATTGTTTGGAATCAATGGCAGACGAAATTTCTGCAGTGGAAGATGATACAAATTCAACAATTGCACCGGAGCATGTTGATTTTGGAATCAAATTCCTTGAAATTTCTTGCAAGCAGCGACTGACATTCATCAATGACAAACAATTATCGAAGGTGTTCGAGAATTTTGAAGAGTATGGTACTGATCACAGTGACCGTGAAGATTTTGGAAGAAGAAATGATGCGGCAAGAATTTTCAACAATGTATGTAATGTTTCAGATCTTAATTACTCTACTTTAATGAAAGTTGGATCAAACTAGGATGTATGTTTTACTGTGCCTTGGTGAGATGTAGGTAATGCAATTGAACAAGTAAATTATGTTGTTTTAGACATAGGTAGACTAGTTTGGGAAGATACCTGCCCGCAAATTTCATGGTGTCACAAGAAAGGGTGTGCATGGGGTATAAGTAGGCTACGAAGTGGCCTGAAAAGCGTTAACACATTTAAATGCGTCTAGTAAATTTATTGTTATTAGAAAAAAGTTATAATTTCAAATTCCTGACCAAATTGTTGGGTGACTCTCGACAAAAAATTGTGTAATTTTCCAATCTGACAACACATTTTATTTTTTTATCAGATTTAATTAAAAAAAAAGTTATGCGTTGGTCTCTCTACGACCTTCACTGGGACTTGCTTGGACCTGGCTAGGCCGGGCCACCTGCGCCAGTCTGAGGGAACTTAGGTGCCCGGTTGGTTACACATATCAGACCACAAATTATTTTTTCAAAAATATTTTTTTTCTTTTTTTGGTCTGTTTATGATGTAATTTCTGTCACTCTTTGTATCTATACCTAACAAACTTTTGTTTTGCTCTTCCCACAGGAGAGAATGAGAGAAAAGTGCTCCAGAATGCTGAAGAAGACAACATGTCTGCTCAAATTACCACTGACAACAATGGTAAACTTCAAGCATGGCTTAAGGCAAGAAATCGATGACATGTTCTGAGGAATGGAATGCCTTGGCTTGGGTATCTATCATCCGAATCACGAAAAAAAAAGTAAGTGGAAGAAGTTGATTATCTCTTTTGAGCATTGGTCCAGGAATTATTTGACTTATCCATGGGCACTTTACACCCTGCACCCATAACCTAGCCCTGTGCACTTCTAGTATTACTCGGTTCTCTATTGCCATGCACATCTCATCCTTGATTGCCATGTCTTTCATCCCTCAGTAGACAAAAGCACCAGCAGACTGCCAGAAAAGTCAAATCCGTGTACGTATACCGAGTGTGACTTTACCTTAAAGCAGCAGTACGTTATCCAAGTGTAGCCAGCCTTCGAATTTGGGTCTGTATCCGAAGGAGTAATGTCAAACTTGGAATTCTCTGTGTGTGAAAGACGCATTTGTAAGGCTGATATCAAAGGAATGACACCGGAAACTCTTCTTTTTCGTTTTGAGAATGTGGTCTGCACAACCCTGACAGAGAGAGAGAGAGAGAGAGAGAGAGAGAGAGAGAGAGAGAGAGAGAGAGAGAGAGAGAGAGATTTGCAACCGCTGCATAAATCTCAAATTAGCTCTATGCGGGTCATACAAATTTTGGTTTTGACACATGCATGTCAGAGTGTTTAATCTGCATGTTTGTCTATATCATATCGTACACTTACTAACATAACTAACATGATTGATTTGACAATTTTTAGAGGAAGACATTCACAGTATGATATGAAAAAAAAGAACGGCGTTGTCTTTGAGAAGAAACTCCCAGGTGAAACTGAAGTCACAAAATTCGTGAATACACTACAGGATGTTTTCAACATGAGCTTGGCGGATTGGAACAAGGTTGTGGCAGCACAATTGTAAGTAGCATGTGTCCCTACCAACATCAGAATCCCAGTCACAGTGTCATCTAGTGCAAAAACAATTATATATCCGGTGTTGCTGCATATTTGTCTTGTCGAGGGTGTTGTTGCATATTTCTTTCCTGATTACCCATAGTGTAGTTCTCTTTAACAAGCCCAACCATGTTCTCTTAGGCTTGCTTAGTTTAGAAGGGATGTTAGTCTGTAATACTAATCCGATGGAGTGTTAACGGAAGAAGGAAGGCAAGAGGTACCGTAGGTCACTGGCTTTGGTCCTCTCTGGTTCTGAATAGGGTTTATAGTTTAGGGTTTAGGGCTTAGGCTACAGGAGGCAGAGAGGTAGAGGGGATGCAAGATGGGTGCGGGAAAGGTTGACAAAATGACCTTCTCTCTCTATGAATTTCTCTATGACAGGTTGGTGGATTCTCCCTCCTTCTCTGACCTTATAATTGTTAAGATTTGTCAATATGACATGGTCGGCATTCGAACATGGGCGGGTACTGAAGGCAAAGTTTCTTTTTTCGGGGGGGTTCCAAGGGGGGTTGGGTATTATTGAAGTCAGTTCAAGGAGGTATGGCTTTCACGTAGAGGGGTCAAGCTAAAAAGCTTATTTATATGACCCCCATGTGACCCAGTGTCTTCAATTAAATTCTACAGGGGTTCGTGGTCTTCACATACCCACGACACCTGACTGGTTGAATATAATCTGCTGGTGGGAGGTCCTTGCCCACACTTATAGTCTTGCATAGTATTGTGTCGGACAACAGAAAGTTATGGGTTCAGGTTTCAGCTCATGCAGGCAGAGCGTGCCCCTTTTGTTTCTCCTATTTTTTATTTTTATCTATATATAAGAAAGAAATTTCTATTTGTTTCCTTTTCAATGTGCCGTGGTTCAATAGTCCGAAAGTATCTTGCCTGGCAGTCTGTTCCGATACACGTAGCAGAGCAAGGTCCATTCTTGGGCTGGCACCTCGAACAACACCACTATTCTGACTTCACGAACCCAAACCCATAACTTTTGCCCAGAGTGCAGGACGTTGAAGAAACACATAAAAGCTCAGCAAACCACTGCTAAAGGATCATGCTGGCTCATAGTGATCGAGTGTAAGGACCATTTAATAATGTCTGGTCCATAGTCCGTTCAACCACACAGTGTTCAAATAAGGACTATGCCGTCACAACAACCAATTGGATCCCTCATGGTAAAACTAAATATATGGTGCTTCTCTGCTGCTGATCTGCAAAAATCAGAAGCAGATATCCTCCACCCATTTTTTTCAACAAGTGGGGTCCAAAAGGCCTCATTTTTTTCTTGAAAGGGAGGCAGTGGGCCCTTGGGGTCTGGCCATTTGTGTGGATGGTTGTGACTCTCGGTACCCCCCCCTCCCCCCCCCCAGCACGATGCGCTGGGTTGGACCAGGGCCCTGCTGGGCCGGTGGACCGCCCGGTCCAATCGCAAGGCTCCTGGTTGGGGGAGGGCCCCCCGGTCCATCCGCGGACCAGCAGTGATTGATAGTCTTTCATTGGATTTGAATGGTCTAGTTGTCAGGTAGTTTGGATTGCAACTTAGAGAACCCTGGAAAGTAGTTCAGTAGTTTTGATAGTCTTTCGTTGTCTATCAGATCTACGGACATGGCTGAGTTTTGAGAAATATTCACCTGTTAGAATCTATTTTTTTCAACTGTGAACACATGGAATGAATACAATGGACTCAACCAATGTTCATTTGAACTTCTTTATCATACTTTATGTAGCACTACCTCGATAGACCATGAGGGATTCTAATATCACCCTAAGCTAAAAGTCATTTGCATTGCAATTCTACACAATTTTTTCCCGAAATTTTTGAAAAGAAAAAGTTTGAAAAAAAAATGAGCCCCTAGGGCTGTCTGGGACCCTGCCCGGGGTTTATGCCGGTCCTCGCACCCGACCATGTATCTGGGCACAAAATGGGTGCCCAAACGCCCGGGCGCCAGGGAAAACAACCTAGCTTAATAGTTATATAAATTTTATCATTTTCAACGAATTGTTCTGATAGCACCTCATATTTGCTCCTGAAACATTTGTACAAGTATATCACTATCTGCTCACTCTTTTTGCAAACCACTCGTTTCCGGAATTCATTGGCTATAATGACATGTGTCATCTGCTTCGATTTGCTCTCAATGCGAAACGACGGAATACTACAGCAAAGACAAAGGAGTTCACAAACACTCAAAAGATTCACCATGTCGGTAAGTATAATCAATATATGAACATGAACCTATATACATATATATATTTGACGATATATATATATATATATATATATATATATATATCGTCAAATAGATATATATATATGTATATATATATATAAATCTGTGCTACCAGTCGTGCCGCATGGGTTCCCAAAGACGGCACGGGACCTGCCCGGGACGCCCGACCGGGCAACTGGGCGGGCAGGGTCCTGACCCATATCCCACCAAAAAATAAAAAGAAAAAAAGAAAAAATTTTGAAAAAAGTATGTGTTCAGCAGAATACCAAACCAAACAACTTTTGGTTGAGGGTCACTTCCAAATTCTTCAGAGAATTCGAAATAAAAATAAAATAATGTAAGGAAAATCACCACTTACCCTTTAAAGGCCTTTCAACCCCTTTCAAACCCCTTTAAGGCCCTTAACGCCCCCCTGACCCTCCAAAACTGAAAAAAAATAAAAAAAAAAAAAAAAAAAAAAAAAAAAAGGGGTTTGGGGWTYTTTGGGGGGGGAAAAAAAMCYCCCTTTKGGGGGGGGGGGGGGGGGGGGGGGGGGGGGGGGTTACTGTTTTTTTCACTCGTGTATATTGATTTACCTATCTTTTTGCTCAAATGTATCAGTATAAAATTGAAGACATGTCATTCTCTTTCTGGTGAGTCTGTCAATATGTGTCATAAGTTTTTTCTCTCTTACTGACTTATTAATTTGAACCATGCCAACCAGCCGGACGTGTGGACCGAAACCCAGACGGTCTGGTTGTTTGGGTATGGGTCCGGTGTCCGGTCCGATAGGTCTGAATTGGGCCCAATTTTGAAAAATTCAATTTTTTTCTTGGGGAGACCTTACGACGTTTCTAAGGTCCTAGGCCGCCCCCAAAAAATGCTCCCGGTATTTTTTGGCCGTTTCAGGGCCTACTGGACGCCGCCAGACGCCTCCAACAGCTCCCTCTGCTGTTGTACTACGGTGGTAGTTCATTGGATGAGCATGAGTCCGATTCCGAAAATGAAGTGCTGGCTGCAAAGTGCCGCAGAACATCGAGCTAGAGAGAGAGAGAGAGAGAGAGAGAGAGAGAGAGAGAGAGAGAGAGAGAGAGAGAGAGAGAGAGAGAGATGATTTTGGTCAGATCTGAGGGGGGGGAAAAAAAAGTTTTGTTTCTTTCTGATTTTTGTACTCTTTTTTGAAATAACTTGGGATTGGTCTGTTGAGAACTGGTTTCCAGTGTTGTGTGAGCCTTTGTGAATGTCTGTGACAGTATAAGGCTGTCAAGTTGTGAATAGTGAAAGACAGTAAGCTGTGTTTCTTAGTACTGTTTATTACTAATATATATATATATATATATATATATATATTTTTTTTTTTTATTATTTTTTTTTATTTATTTTTTTTAATTTGGTCCGGATATTTTTGTGTATGGCGTACCGGTCCAGACGGTTCGGGTCCCGTCCTGTCCGGTTGTCCGGCGCCTGTCCGGATTACCGGACGTTTGGAATAGTCCAGACAAATGTCTAGGCCTCGGTCCAGACATGTCTGGGTCCGGGTCCGCGGTTGCCAGGATTTGAATGTGAACTAATGTTATCGAGTATTGAGCAAACCTTTCGTTTTAATCTTTTATATTGTTCTTCAAAATTTTGAATTTTTTTATCAAAAGATGTTTGCTTTTACTCATCAAGTTCCATCATCTGGATTTGAACTTGGGTCTGTATTTCAACAGTCCATAGGTGTACCCACAGAGTTAGGCTCTGTTTTTTTGGCCTTATTGAATTTTACGCAAAAAAACGAATTTAAAAAAAGAAAATCCGGCATGCGTGTGTCTGCTTTTTTATATTCCTGTTTGAATTTTTGGCTTTGTCATGCAGTTGATTTCTTCCACTTTCGAAAAAACCATGTGGGGCATTGGTGTAAGAACAACGTGAGTCCCGAAATATACGAGGAACTCAAGGCAGCAAACATGTCGATTTGTGAACAACGATTCAAGTGGTTTGCAGGCTTCAAAAAGTCTTTGAGGTATGTAAGGAGCATTGCAAGCTTCCGGGATGTCCAGGTGGATATCTAGGCCAACTCTCTGTTTCAAGCAAAAAATGACGTGGATGTTTTTTTTTTATTCATATTGGGATCCTAAGAGGCACCGGCGGACGCCCTATATGGCCCAGTAGGATCAGTACTATCCTACAAATTTTCTGGCGCTAAAACAGTTATCAAAACTTCAGAAAAAAGTGCCCAATTGGGGTTTTCGGATGCTGAAGGTCTACAACGCCTATTGTGTTTTTGAAACTCGTCATTCTCCTTCTCCTCTTTTTCTCCCTCTTTTTCTTCCTCCATTTTTTCTTACTACTGTTGGTCATCCTCCTCGTTGTCGTTCTAGTAGTTATACTGCCCTTGTCCCCCATCATCCTTCCTAATCTGCAGAAGCACAGGCTACACATGCTCCAGTCACTACTTCAGGTTGTGCAACTCCTGATGTAGCTTATATAAATGCTTTACCTGGCTGGGGCTTACACACCTGGCATGCATGCCCAATACCAAAAGGGGAGCCTTCTTTGATAATGATTTTTCAAAATTAATTATTAGAGAATAAAAAATTATATGACCAGTAATTCTCACCGAAATCGGGCACTACCAAGGGCATTCACCAATCTACCCAGGCCAATCTGGAGCAATGTGGGCACCAAGCCTGCTACCCTTGGATTTTACAGGAAAACTTAGTATTAGTGTTTCGTGAAATACATAGGCCTCTTACTGTTGGTTTATTATATTTTATATCAATCCTAGCCGAGTGCTATATAAGTGCTACACGCACCACAAATGAAATCTCATTGTTTCCATATGTGTCAAAAAATATTCATGCTTTTCTAAATTGGAATTCCAACAAGTGATCTAGTCTGTTTCTAAATTGCTTTTCTAACTTGTACAAAATGATCCTCTTCTGCTACAGGTACATGAACAGAATAAGGTTCAACTTTATTATGTTGATCATCTGTCAAATCGACCATGAGAAGAAGATCATCACGAATGCTGAAAAGATCAAGAGCCGGGTTCTTTCGTACAAACGAAGAAGGCTACAATGACAGAAGGTAATCCCAATACAAGGATAAAGGTGATGGGCAATGGGATGACACGTCCATGATGCTACTTTTTCCAGATTGACATCCCACTCCACGGGTCTTTGTTGTTTGTCTACGAGAGACTTCGTGCGTGTTACCCTATCTTTGCCGCCTCGCCCACTCCCAGCACGAGGACAAACCAGAATATGAGATTCCACAACAAGTCATTTTGACTAGTATTTCCTGACAGGAAACATGTGACAATTGTCAATGATGAAGGCGTTGAAAAGCAAGAGGACGCAACCCGAAGAGACAACACATACCGCACTCCAAGCAGGGAGAGGACTAAAGCATATTGAAAAACAGCGTAGGTGCAATGAGAAAGCAAGGGAGTTGTAGCAGCATCTCCTACAGATAGATATTCACGCCGAGTCGATAACTTAAAGCAAGGGAGTTATACCTTCATTCCTGTTCCACTGGTGCCCAAGTACAGTCACTCAGAGTCAGCCAGGAGTGGACGACACTGAACACCAGATCAAGGGAGGAATGCTGGTATACAGCTATGCAGTGGGGACAGTAGAATCTATTTGTTTAGGGTCTTGTATGCTTTCTCTCTCGCTACAATACTTTAGCCACTGGAATTCACGCTGAATGGAGAAAACTGCACACGCCATTGCATCTAGCCACTGAGTAAAACTAGTCACCTAGCGTTTAGGGTTTAAGTAGTTGGCTAAACGAATTACAAATAGCCATGGTTTAAGCAGGTTAACGATGCTTTTCTTTTGGAATGGTTCCCTGGTTACTGACTATGGACCAGTAGCGTCGGAGAAGTAGAGAAGTATAGCATAAGGTATTATTTTACGACACGAGTGTGGTTGACTGTGTTTTAACTTTTAATAAAATTTGCAACAAGCCGGCAGAGTTTCCTTTGTCACTTGGTATTTTTTTTTTGGTCCACCTTTGACTTGTTTTGTTTCTTTGCAGTACATGGGATATTCAATATTGAACCTAGTCCACGTTGAGCTATTTGGTCAGCTGTTTTCTAGGTCACACATTATTGGACGCTGGACCAAGTTTCCAACTCTAACCTAATTTTCGTAATAGCCCCAACATTTCTCGGTTTTGGACGTTGAAGGGTTCACGATGCCAATGTTGGGAAGTAACAGTGATGTAGAGCCTGCTGCTAGCAATGGATTTTCAAAAGATGAGAAAAAGAGTATTCAGTTTTCTGATAAATAATACTTTGTCTGTCTTCATCATAATATCTTTTTAACCTGGAAACTTAATCTGTTTTCTTTACAGATGAGGGTGTGTTTTTGCTCTTGTGAGAGTTTATAATTTTTTAACTCAAATCTTACTTGAGATTCATGGTTAGCCACAAATATTAAATTTGTTTCTGTCTCTCTCTCTCTTTCTCTCTCTCTCTCTCTCTCTCTCTCTCTCTCTCTCTCTCTCTCTCTCTCTCTCCATATATATATATTATATGCCAGGCTACCAGAGTGGCCCGGGGTCACTTGCCCGGCCGGGTAAAAAAACAACAACAACAATGTTTTAAATTTTATTCTTTAATTTAAATTTGGGTGAAGAATTTCGATGTGACCCTGAGGGAAAAGTTGTTCAGTTTATTTTTCTTCACAACATTAGTTTTTTTTTGGAATTTTGGGAATTGTTTTCAGTTTTTTTTATTTTTTCCTGGGACCTTCTTTGGTCCTTGCACGGGCTGGCCACCCGGGACCGGGGCGGCCCGGATGGTAGCCTAGAGTATATGCATAATATAAATATATATTATATATAACCATAAATTTATCTTTTAATTTTAATTTATATAAAAAAAAGAGGTTCGACGAGCTATGTAAACTGCTACAACCAGTTCCCTCTACCTACTAAGTGCTTCATGCTGCAATCTATTGGACAACAACACATGTTTGAAAATGAACCCAATAATGTTTTTTTTTTCCTCTATCGAATTGATTTTCCCAAGAATTTCGGGAAAAAAACTCACTGCAATTTAAAAAAACAATTCGCACATTGGCAGATGTAGGTATGGATGACACAAACCACTTAATTACAAGCTAGGCTACCAAAGTGGCCGAGGCCCGCTTTCCTCCCTTGATATATTGTCTGTTGGACAAATGGAACGTGACACGCCTCAACACATGTCTGCAAATGCGCTGAGTAGTGTGAGATCGGACCTTCCCAATGGATCAGACCTTCCCAAAAAAGAATACATGATAAATTTTTATTAATGAATTTAATATCCTCTGGTACAACCTTCCCAATGGATCCCAGAGCCAAGTACGGGGGGGATCAGACCCTAACCAATGGTAGATTCCCCAGCCTACAAAACAAAGTTATGCCGCAAGTTTCAGAAGTACCTGGGGACCGTTTCACTTATATCCAGCTGCGCCCCTATATCCAATGAAAAGCCGCCCTGATATCCAGCGAAACTGTACAGGTGGTCTAAGCGCAATGATCGCAGGTCCCATTAAACAACAATTTTTCAACTGCGTTCACATCACCCAAGAGAGAGAGAGAGAGAGAGAGAGAGAGACAGAGAGAGAGATATTAAAAACCACAGTCCTCCTCCTCCTCCGTTGTATTGACAATGGCGACACAAGCTTCCACATCCACCCTATCCACATTGGCCACACAGGGCACCACAACATCAAGCTAACCACAGTCCTCCTCCTCCTTCGTTG
>BFEA01000701.1:554554-568886 GCA_003427395.1 Chara braunii | reverse complement strand
ATACATAGGAGATCAAGAACAACTCTTGATTGAGTTGCCCTGACAGTTCACCTAACTGGCATGTGCACCGTAAATGAGCAAAAGGTATGTCGACTATCACAGGAAGTCGGACAGATCAATCCAAACTTAGGGGTTCGCGTACTCACCGAGAGTACTCAATTTCCTTTCCCAGTTTGGTTCGATCGGTGATAGGAGAACCCCACGGGAGCATCCTGCTACCTTTTGCCTTTGTTAGTCGTTGAAGACAAGTACCCCACGAGAGTATCGGATTAACTTTGCTTTTGTCAGATGTCTGAAGTCATGTACCCCACGGGAGTATCGGATTAACTTGGCTTTTGTTAATGATTGAAGAAGTGTAGCTCACGGGAGTACCGGATTACTTGATTTTTGTTAATGATTGACGAAGTGTACCCCACGGGAGTACCGGATCACTTGACTTTTGTTAATGATTGAAGAAGTGTACCCCACAGGAGTACCGGACCAATTGACTTTTGTTAACGATTGAAGAGGTGTACCCCACAGGATTACCGGATCAATTCCTAGACCTAGCCTGTAAGACAATGAGAAAACTGCATGGCAGCCTCCCGTCACAAACGTAGAAATCAACCAGACATTGCATCAGTTTGTTACTTTAACCTGACGAATGGCAGGGAAATTTCGCACGACGAGTATCCCGTCATCCGTCTTAGTTAGCTCATACAAGCAGTGTGACGACCCTACGAGAGCCTCGATCACACAACTTTATGTTTCAGAGCCAAGCAAACTAGATTGTTTTTTCTGTTCTTCCTAGGTTCCTTTCTTCCATCAAGCAGGATTCTAACTTCAATCATACGTTTATTCAACTCTTGCTGTAAGTTTTAATCCTGAAGAAAACAAAGGGAAGTATAACATGCCTCCATACATGCAGCTCAATAGAGAGTCGTAGCCAGTAAGGGATACGGGAAAGAAATAGGTGACGCGTACCTCATGGTTCCTCCTGAACTCCGGCAGAGCTCCCGCAATCGTCATGACCACGTCAAGTCTATACAATGATTTTCTGACTTTTTAGCAAGATAAGGAACATCCTAGTGATCATACACCACTTAAACATGTATAGCTGAAGAGATAGGTTTTAAAGAGGATCAATCAACGATAAGAGTGGAGGAAGACGGAGGAGGTGTGCACCATTACGAACGCAATGATGTTTCTTCTCCTTCATAATGCCTCACAATCCTCGTCAGTTTAGTCCTCAGTCAAACAAATCATAATAAAATCAATAAACACCAATACTGATAATAATATAATAATAATAATAAATAATAATAAACAATAATAATTATTATTATAAATATATATATATAAAAATAAAAAAATAATAAAGCTAGCATTTCCCCGCTAACTTCCAGAAGGATCAAAGAAAAGATCCTCTTCCTTTCATTTTCTCTTTTCCTCAGACATTTCCCTCACTCTTTCTCTCTTCACCTTCCTCCTTTCTCACTTCTCATTATAACCCTGCCTTCTCCTTACTTTGCCATTTGGTTCTCACTATTCCCGGTTACTTTCATCCCTTTTTATACTTGTCTGGCCATAGGTCCGACCAAGTTCAAAGAGCCCCTATCTAAGTTGTCATAGGTATGTCCAAGGCAGATCCTAACTGAGTCATATGTCCCCAGTCTGATGGTCTACTTAGTCTTGTCAGCAATGCCAATTGTATCAATGTACGTCCAGGCTTGAGCCCGGTACCGGCGAACCCAGTCAATATCAAGTATAAGTAAGGGAACAGTGAGCAAAACATGCATGCATTCTGTTGCCGATGATGCGGAGGTGCTGCTACAGCGGCTCGTGCTACGCGGTCAGCAGGTTGCCCGTACCTAGCGTGGTTGCGAGGGTTTGAACTGCATATCCGTAGGTTAGCTGACGCAGGTAGGTCTTAGGGGTCAAGTGTGGACCGGTTTATAGCTGAGTCAGCGACGGTACTCCTAGCACCGACAACAAAATAAAGTCCCAGTCGCACTTTGTCCAGTCAGCAGGTACCCAGTCCCAGTCGCACTTTGTCCAGTCAGCAGGTACCCAGTCCCAGTCGCACTTTGTCCAGTCAGCAGGTACCCAGTCATTCATCCATTTCCTGCGTCAGCTATGGAGAAGCTTTGCTACAGTAACTTGCGCGGGGTGGTCTGCAGCGAGGCCGAAGACGAATTGGGCTGAAAAGACTGCACAGCAACAGTCAACAGGGTTGAGCGACCATGGCTGAGTCAGCGTGCGTGTGAGCGTGTGAGATTCAGTGGGCAAGCGTGTGAGATATCCAGGGTGATCCTAAGTGAGTGTGTGTGTGCAGCAGAATAAGGTGCAGTGACGAACAGTGAGTTGTACAGGTGTCGATGAGCCATAGCCATCTGAAGCGAGTATGCATCTGAACTGTGCTCTTTGTTACCATATCTCTGAGATCTTAGGGCGATTGTCGCCAGTTTGCTGCGCACATGTTTGCATGCATGAGAAGTGCGAATGAAAGCGTGTCTGTTTGTAATAAAAACAAAATAATAATAATAGTAATAATAATAATAATAAGTTATTAACTTTAATAATAAGAATAATAATCATAATAGTAGGAAATGAGCGATAGCGAACAATGTCATCAGAAATCATACGGCATCATACACATGAGACCAGATAGTCGAGACCTCAAACCAGAAGCAGAAGTGCAGTACGAGTTCCACCAAATAAGAGCACGACAACTTTAAGCTCATAAGTGACAATATCGAAGTAGTCTCATCATCATCAACAAAGAACCAATGTCGACATCCTATCTGGCGCTCAGCGCCCAGACTACGATCACACAGCTTACTTGCGGTCTACGAACGGACAATGTGTTAAGTTGACGTCAGCAGCAGAACCGGAGTATACGAAGATGTCGTTCGGTGTAGACTGTCGTCAAAATCAGGTATGTGCCCTTTGTTTACCACCATCATCCTCTCTCTCGTTCTCGCTCCGTGTATGTGTCTGTCTGTTTTCCTTGCATCTGTTTGTTTGACTGTGAGTGTCTGTTTGATTGTCAGTCTGCGTCTGTTTGATTGTTTGTCTGTTTAGCTGCCGGTCTGTGTCTGACTGCTGTCAGCCTGTCTCTTTCTCTCTCCGCCTCTGCGTGTGTGTCCGTCTGTTTACTGGTGTGCGTGTGTCTATGCTGTCATGCTCGCTACCCACTACTCCATATTAACTGTGTGTGCGCATTCGTATGCCTGTGTCTGTATCGGCGTCATGTTCACTATACACAAGCGTTGTGTTAGGCTGTTTCATCGGACTTTCACCGTCTCATCAGTCAGGGGGCTGTGGGTATGTATGTTTGTGTGCATGAACCCTTATCCATCAGTCAAATGTCCCTTGGGCAGGCTGTCTGTCTGTCCTCGTCCGTATGTCAACCCGTGTTCGTCTGTCACTGTCTGTCTGTACCGTATGTTACTGTCTGTCTGTCTGTCTTGTCCCTGTCTGTTTGTCTGGCATTGCCTGCGTCAGGTTGTCTGTTTGATTGTTCGTGTCAGTCTCACTGTCTGTGTATGTTTGTGTCTTTCTCTTTTTTTTTCTCTGATAGCGGATGACACTGGTGCACTTACCAGGTAAGTCATTTTCCTTCCTCCCCCTACTTTTTCGTTTTCATGATCGTTCCTTCTTCCCGGCTATTGTCCGCCCCTACTACTTTGATTTGGTCATAATATCGAAGGTACACAACCCACAGTCCTGGTAAATGCAGACCGTCAAAGGGTGCATTGTGCGTGCGTGGAGAAGAAGACCGCCGCTCCTCTTTCTTTTTGGCTCCTCTTCTTTCTTTTACCCATCACATCTCCCTTCCTATTCCCTTCAGCATTATCCCCTCTTGCTTCCTATCTACTTTTTCTTACTTTGCCATAAACAAAAGCAGACTCATTAGTGTCCTTAAGCTGTCCGGTGGTAAGGTTTCGAAAAAAGAGAGTTTCGTGATAAAATAATAAAAAAAGTTCGATTACAAACGGGAGAAAATCGCGATAGTAAATAATAATAAAAATTAAAAAAAAATAAAAGAACTCACGAACGGAAGAGAAATTACGAATAAGGATTGGTACAACAATACAAATCAATAATAATGATAAAATAATAGAATAATAATAATATTGATAATAGCAATAATAATAATAATAATAATAATAATAATAATAATAATAATAATAATAATAATAATGATAACGATAATCATAATAATAATAATAATAATAACAATAATACCAGTCAATCAATGATAATAATACTAATAAAAAAAAAAAAAAAATAATACAAAATGCAAGGAAAATGCGCAACAGCGAACTGCAGAAATCAAACAGCATCATACATATGAGACCCAATAGTCTTGACCTCGAACCAACAACAGAATTGCATCACGAGATTCATCAAATAAGAACACACCAAGAGTCCATTATTGACAATGCTGAAATAGTCCCATCATCATCAACGAAGAACCAGAGTTGATATCCTATCCGACGCTCGGCGCCCAGACTACATGTGGCAGATCCTATCTAGCATATACTACGAAGCTGAAAGATGATGTCAACAGCATTCCCGAAGTACGAGCATATGACGACCGATGTCGCACGCTTCCAGCACCAGGTATGTCTCGCGCTACACTCACAACCTTGTTCCCAACTCACCGATGCCACTTGCACCCAAAAGACCACCATTCGCCCCCTGCAGCATAGCGCAGGGCGGCTTCGTTTGACGATATATATATATATATATATATATATATATATTATTTAATTATATAAATATATATATATATATCGTATCACAAGAGGTAGGTTTCACACACTCATACACACACAAGTAATGTATACGTTCGCAGTTTAGAGGTAGATTCGTTTGTTTTTGCTCATCCTATTAATATGAGTATGATAGTGCATCTTTCCGTATTTTAGTGGTAGATTTATTTATTTATTTATTATCATCTTATCAATAGAAACAGCTAGAGGTAATCGCGAGAAAGGAAACTTACCTCCTTTCCCTCTCGCTCCATAGCACGATACGTCACAGTGTGTAGCATACCGAGACCACAGCATGGAGGATACGACCGGCGCAAACGCGCATTCGGGCAAGTAGGTGGGGGTGACAGACCCAACCTCGTGACGCCGTCGGTAGATGCATCACACGTCCCGCAAATCTCCGCCCTGGTATATGGCAAGCATCGGATGCATGGCCGATGCTACCTACAGCCAGGTAAGCTGCCCTCTTACCTTATCTCCTCCTCCTCTTCTTCTTCTCCTTCTTCTTCTTCTTCTTCTTCTTCTTCTTCTTCTTCTTCTTCGTGACTTTGTCTATTCACTTCTCCCCTCCGCGTCTTCGCACTTCCTCCCCGCTCGTCGCCCGTTTGTCATCTCCAATGCTCACGTGCTCCTCACACACTATCCTGTCCACCTTCCGCTCTCCATCTCCCCTTTTCGCATGCGCTACCATCGCACATTCCCTGTTGGCCCCCTCCTTTCCTCACTTCTTCTTCTTTTTCTTCTCCTTCTACTTCGTCTCCTCCTTCCTTCTTCCTTCTTCTTCTTCTTCTCGTTCTCCTTCTCCTCCTCCTTCTTTCTCCTTCTTCTTCTTCTTCTTTTTCTTCTTCGTTCGCCTCTCTCTTTCGCGCGACCACCTTCTTCCCTCCGCACGTTCCACTTATGTTTGGTAGCATGCGCCTTTTCCCATTTTGCCTTCTCCCGGTATCCCCTTCTCGCTTTCCTGCTACGTTCTTCGTCTGTGCGCTGCAGCGCGCTCGCTGTGTCGCCCGTGTCTTTTCCTTCGCGCGCTCCTCCTTTTCTACCTCATGCGCTCCTCGTCTTCTCCCTCGCACGCTCCACGTATTCTCCCTCGCACGCTCCACGTCTTCTCTCTTCTTCTTCCTATTCTTCTTCTTCTTCTTCTTCTTCTTCTTCTTCTTCTTCTCTCTCTTCTCCTTCTTGTGCCCCCTTCGTCCGCGCGACCACTTTCCCACTTTTGCGTGTTCCACCTCCGCCCGCACTTCTTTTGCGCACTTCTTCCTTGCTCGTGATGTTCCACTCCCTCTTCTTGTGGGGATCCGCTCCCTTGCACTACCTTTCCCAGCTTCGTGGTAACCAACTTCATCGGGTTGTGCCTTGTGACGCCCTGGGAGGACCGACGAGCCCTTGACTACGGGCTAGTCAAGTGGTCATAGCTCGAACGAATCTACCCTCAATAGCAAGTTAGATTTGTTCGAGTAATCTTTGTGAACTTTGTCTCGTAAACGAGAGAGGACAAAATTAAAGAAAGAAAATAAAATATAATAAAAGGAAGAAAAAAAAAAAAAAAAAAAAAAAAAAAAAAAAAAAAAAAAAAGAAAAAAAAAAAAAAAAAAAAAAAAAAAAAAAAAAAAAAAACTGAATCTAACTACCAATTTTTCTCGTGGAGCCAATTGTCGGATCCGGGGCCTAACTTCAAACTAAATTCTAACTAACCTCGATACGCCTGAGCTCGGACGAAAAATGTTTCGAAGCTCCTTCACAAAAAGGAGCCAGCTCAGGGGTCAAGTGGATTTGTTGCCTACACCTTTGGCTTAATAGTCCTGCACCTAAACCTACTGAGTTAGCTCCCACTTCGAAGCTACTCGAAGTGGGAGCAACTCAGTTCAAAAACAGTAGCGGGGCTCAGTCCGACCAGTGGACTGAGCCCGTTTTTCCTGAGTTACTGTGTGCACACGCTTGCTGGTCCGCAAGCCTGTCTGATTACTTGTCCGCTTGAGTGCATGAGTGACCCGCAAGGGCACTTGATTCACGTGTTGGCCCAAAGCCCAGTACTCGCATGTGGCCGTGACATCGAGGGTTGCCGCGAGGAAAACATTCAAGTGGCGGAAAAAAAAACGCCAGCGATACTAAAAAACAGTGGAAAACACTCAAGTAACAGGTAGACCGGTACCACACCATGTAGAGTTTGAGATATCGGGTACTCGAGGCCGAGCAGAAGAAGATAAAAGTTGGCATTTTTAGAGACCTAGTACCGGTAGGTAGGTGGGTACCGGTTCAAGTAGCCCGAGTCTGAACCCTGCGCGGACGATATCAGAATTTGCAACGGTGTCTCCCTCAACGGGACGAAGGCACCGGTCGCTTGGGTGATCGCGCGGACACGAAGTCGCCACTCGAGAGGCGACTTCCTCTCCCCATATGGGAGGCGGAGCTGGAGTTTGAACCCTACTTGCGGGATACGAGTAAAGACAGAGGTAGCGACTGCCGTTACCTAATATGGTAGGCAATGTGTTTCTTTTGACTGCCCCGGCCACATGGTCAGGGTTGTATTAATTTTTCAGTCGACTTTAGATTTTATGGTGGAGTGCCCTGCCGACTTCCCTATACCTGCCGGTTTGACGCCCCGTCACTCATTCTAATTCGTTTTTCCCCTACCGCCTGAACCTTTGACTGATTTAGATTGTGGTCGATGCATCCCGCACGACTTTTTCTAGTCTTCATCTAACCCTCCGGCTCTCGCGGCCGAAGACTTTTATTTTTTACCAATCCTTACCTGTTGTAGTATGCGTCGTATTACTGCATATGATCGTCTAGAAATCTCGGCCTCAAAGGTCGAGAATTTTGCTTCACAGCACTATGCAAAAAAAAAATTCTCACTTTTTACTCCAGCCTGTCTCCGACACGACGATCGGCGTCGATATTGCAACGAATGCAAAATCATGAGCAAATACCCTTGTAAGGGTGTTTGCTCCGACAGTCTTCCCGGACCTCATTCAGCGACATCCCCGTCGTTGGGGAATCTACATGCAAACAAAGGCCTTCTAACGTGACAAGTTGTCAAAATCCGATTTCCTAGATGAAGCTGTGGTTCGAAGACTTTCACTGTCTTCCTTGGTGCGTCCATACTGCCAGGATTTTAACCTGGGTCTCCCACATATCCGAAAAATTGTAATACCAAAGAAAGATTATTCTATATGACTTAAAGTGGGGATACTGGATCTGTACTACAGTTACAGAGGTCACCAAGGAAGATAATGATAGCCTCTCCCCACAACTTTAGACTTTATTAACCAGGATCTCGTTGAGTGTCTGAGGAGTTAGGAATCTCGCCGAATCCTACTCTTTAGAAGCGGGTCTTAACCTAAGTCAGTTTTCACTGCCCACCCGAAGTCTAATGCGAGGGGATCGACAACCTCGGTTTCAACCCACTACAGTCGGTTGATCAGGCCTGATCTGTGGCCCACCATGTTGTTAATTTAATGGTGGTACCTGCATTGGTTACACAACACAGGATAAATACCTCCTACAAAAATATCTAGACATGACTCTTGATCCCTCTGATATCTACCTGAACCAATACTCTCATTAGGGAACCTCTCCCCTCAAGTTTAGTCCCAGGCCGTAATCGGAAGGTCCGTTGCTTGGTTATACTAGGTCAGCAGCCCACGCTGGGAGTTACGTCCCAACGATGCCAATTTTCCACCATAGGCTTGGTAATTTTAAGTCCCTTAGACTGACCTCCATAAGTGGATGAGCGATGATCATTTCAAAATATACATTTGATAAATCAATTTGACCAAAAAAAAATTCTCCCCTTGTCAATTGTCTCTTAATGGGTGAACAACCCCATTGAATGTATATATGAAAGAAACAATATCAATAAGAATGGTTCAACATGATTGTCATATTTGTCTCTGATGGAGGGGCATCGTCAGAGCCACCTAGGGGTCATGCCTCCCAGACCTCGATCACAGGCTGGACAGGCACACGCCTCGGGGATCTTTTTCCAATAGAAAAGTCAACCAAAATATCCATAAAGAAAGTATAAAAAGTATTTGTTTGACCCTTTGTCTTGTTAGAAGACATAAAAGACATCTATTCCATTCATAACATACATTTCCCTGACTCGCAGACTTTTTTCAAATGCCTCAAAAATTTTGACCATTTTCATGTCCCCTTCAAAAATAACCACATAAGATAAAGCATACAAAAGACTGACCATAAATGCAAAGCACTTTCGAACTGTACATATCAATTTTCACCCCATCTTTCTTGAATTCTTAGGCGCTTCTCTGAGCATCCTAATTCAAGACTGGACAGCACAGACTGTACACATATCCAAGATAAACATTTCATCAATCAAAACCAAACACTGGACCAACTCAATTGTGAAAGTGAAAAAGTGTTTCTCGTCGGCATACCCCATAGATTGAAATCATATATGACTCAGGAGAAAACTTAGTCGAATCCATAATGCCGAGCCAAGAAACAGTCCTGAAACTCGAGTCATCTGTCTCTCTTATCCTCTATTGTTACGGTACACATGCTGAGTCAGAAAAATATAAAAGAGACAATAAAATCTCATGATATCTCATATATCGGAGTACATACTCTAAGACACCTCATCTATCCTATTTACTGAAGTTCATCATTGCATCTAAGCAAGAAATAACAAATATGTCGCAGATCTTATCTCACATTCGACTACTAGAGTACACTATCTTATTTAAAGAAAAGAAATTGTGAGAGTCTCATCATAAAACTTAAAACAAAGAGATCAAAGTGTCGCTCATCCTTGTACTACCAAAGCAGCCTCCAATGATGTTTCTACTTTCTCTCGACCCCTGAAATGTTTATTCACAAGAAATTTAGGTAGAACAACTTGTAATGGGGAGGACGGGAGTATGAACTCATCATCCTCCCTAACCTTTCCTAACAATGGATATTGGCTCATCTCTTCTTTGACTTATTCCTTTTTCCCACTCGCTGCAGCTATCTCAACTAATTTTACCTGCCTCGCGAGCAGGTTTTCATGTCCTAGAGTCAGCGTGATATCAAATGTAAACTAAAAAGATGACGGGTTGTTCAAAGTCACTTTTACAACGGCTCTGTCACCATCATCGTTAAAGTCAGATTCAATCCAAATAAAGATAACCCTCATTCAAAGATATAGCCCACCAGGAACTGATATATCTATTCTCCCTGACCACCCTTGGCAAAAACGACTCCATCCCGTCCTCTTTTTTGATAACAAGGCTACATTGAGATCTTCCTTAGCATACGTTATCCTGACCTTCTTGAGCTACTTCTAGGTTCTGCTCACAAATGTCCAGCAAACCTCTTCCATCACTATCCAGAATCCCTTCTTTTCACAACCTCTCCTGGAAGGTAATCTTCAAATCATACCTCACTAACATTGCTCATTTCCAACGTCTAAGACCATTCAAAGCAGATGATATTATACTACCATAATAATGCATTTGTGATTCTTCAATATTGAATGTCACAAATTATCATAATAATTGTTACTTATAGTAGAGACATACTGCCATAGTGATAACAATAGTCAATAATTTTAAGTAAGACAATAGTATTAACGAGCGTAAAGACAAGTTTAATTGGCATACGCATACATAGTGATGACGATAAACTTATGGTAGCTATTATGATAGACAATAGTTATGTTGTGGTCAATAAGTTCCCCAATGATAAATGCTTTTAGACGCAAAAATAAGGAGAGTACTACATTCTACTTCCTGGGCTTTGACAGGAGTATATTGTGTCAAGGGGCAGTGTAATCCCTTAGAAGGGTTAACATCTTAGACTCCCTGGCCCCGCTCAAGGACCAAGCCTCACTGCTTCACCCTCCGATTCCAATATTCGTTCCTTGCAGACCCTTGTCCATTAGTAGAAAACCCCACCATACACGTTCCAGGATTCATATCTCATCTCGTGCAGATGAACCCACTTGACACAAACAGAGCTGGGGGTTGATCACCACTTGCTTCCCTGCGGCAGGTAGTAGTCGCCTCTTTCACAGACCATAGTCTAACAAGGCTCAAATACTTTCCTCCTTCTTAATAGTAATGTAGTCACCTCTCCTCAAAGGGTTAGGTGACAACACCCCACTATGGACCAGGAACATAGTTCCGACACGGGTCTCACTACAACTTTAGAAGACGAATTTATGGCTCCTTCAAACCATCTTTCAGGGAAAGGATAATTTAGGACTGCAACTCCCCCAAGAGTAGATTCTACGCATTGACTACCTCTTCAGAGAATCTCTCCTCCCAAGAGGTCAGTCACTCCATTCACCTTCGATCCTACGTCAAACGTGGATTCTGCGTAGCACTTCTGTTCTTGGTAAGGAGACCAATCCAACTGTAGGTTATAGTGGATAAATATAAACGGATAATCATATATAGTTAACTCATAAGGACGGATTAAAGCATTAGATGAGTAACTCGGGCGAGTAATCATGAATAAAAATGCAATAGATGAATAGTAGTAAATAGGTTTTGACTTGAATAAGTTAGCACGAATGGATAAATTTACATAGACAGACTCAAATGAATGTCTTTAAAATGAAGAAAATTTACACTCTTAGTTTTTATTGGATAGGTTCAGATAAATGGTATTGGACTAGATGAGTTTTAACAGATAGCCTCATACCCGGATTTTGCCACCAAGTTAAACATAAACAAGATGATTCATCACCAGACTCCTCACTGCCTTACAAATTGTACTCGGAATTAAGAACCCTTGCTTGCCCCCTTATAGATGAAACCAAACTTTAAAACTTTTCCCAAAAAACAGACTCAACCCACATCGACTATTTCCTAAAACCGGTCTTTTATTAGGAACTCATAGCAAATGAGGGTCCTTACTGACACTATTCACGTTCGGCCTTCCTTGCATTCCCAGACACATATTTTTAACTCATCAGTATTCTACCAGAACCGTTTCCTCCCCTTTTGCTATTAACTTGATCGATTAGTACTTTACTACGAACAAAAGAAAATTGTGTCTTCCTGGGATACAATCCCACAGAGATCGTCATGCACATATCTAGATTGGTCATCCCAAAAGAGGTGGCACTACAAATGATCAACTTCCCTTTCTCTTTTCAGCCGGATACCCCCCTTCATTATAGGTATTGTTACCGACAAGGGAAAAAGTATAAAAATCATCATGACCTATTCCCCCTTGAGGTTGTTTTTGTCTGATGATCTAGACAAGTATTAAATCGTTACTTATCATGGTCAAGCTTCGCGTTGACGGGACGACATCTTTAAATGATCCCTTTGAACAATAGGTATGAAATCAGCCCACATAAATTTATCTAATATAGGACGCAATAGTGCCAGGGTGATACATAACCGACGATACGCAGGTGCAGCCTGAGACACTACGGGAGGGTCAGGCACTTGCGGCGGAGGTGGAAGAGCAGGTCGAGGTGTCTGGGGAAGGACAATCAACTGTCGAGGTCGATGTACCATGGAAGAAGAGGGAGAAGAATACACCATCGGGTAAGTACGAGAAGGCGGCTCAAAGCTCGGTTGTTCGTTCTTATAAGAGTAATAAGTCATTTGCCCTGGAGACGTCGTTCATCCGCATAGGTCCTTTTGATGCCGTCGCAACCTCAATCTCCCTCACTTCTCTTCTTCCTCACCTTCTTCCTCATCTTCTTCCTCTCTTTCTTCTCTCTTCGGGTCAATAGACTTTTTAGTTGCCTTTCCCTGTCAGCCACCTCTTCCCCTTCCAGTTCCTGCCCCACTAGTCATGGTCGAAGGGATGAGACACCTAGAGTAGTGTTGAGTTTCCTAATGCTTTATGTATAAGGACGTGTATCTCTATGAAAGAATGAAGGCTTCGAAAATATGCGCGGTTGTCGTAGGGATGGAAAAACATTACAAGTAGAGGAGAATCATGTAATAAAAACTCCTTCCAGGCATACTTGATGTGCCCTCTTGCTACCCTTACTGACTTGCTTTTAAAAGACTTCGCAATCCTTGATCGCTACCCTGTATGTTACTTTTCTAACCTGATATGGGATTAACTATGACCTCGGGCAAGCGATAGAAGGACAAATTAATATTCGTAAGGTACGGTAGGCTATAAACTTTAAATTGTACTCACCCCATCTCATAAAATCTACCATAGACAAATGCTCACAATAGACCGACAATTAACCTTAACAGTTCCCTTACTATCTAAATAGAGGTTGTACGTTACCCTATCTTTAGTTTGTCGTTTTGCTAGGGCTTCAATTTACCAGACCCAGGTCCGTTCACATAGGATCCCGGCAGGCAACTGAATGTCCCTGGCAGTGTGATACATGTTGACATTGTCGGTGTGGCTTCACACCAATACATATAACATTCTTTAGTGTCTAGTCAACGATAATTCCACTAATACGTCACAAGCTGTACTAGCTTATTTATTGATTGTCGTTTTGTCGTGATCATTGTTTTAAACATACCCGAGTCCGTTCACTAAGGACCTCGGCTGGAAAGCGAGATCCCCGGCAACGGCGCCACCTGTCGCGCGCGGCGGTCCTGCGCCCTGATGGGGAGCGCTGAACCTCATGGTCGTATCACGCAGGATATTTCGTCTGAAAAGAACCAGTTACCACTCCAACCGTGCGCGCGTGCTATACCTCTCACGACGCCCTGCGACAGGTCGGGACGTCGCGAGGTACAACTTACCTCTACCCGAGGGGCTGTCACCACCCTCAGGTAGGTGTATCCCTGCTGAGCTACCGGCCCACGTGCGAAGGCTTTTACATGCCTGAGTAGAGGTAGGTCGGCCGAGGGCATTTGCTCAATCGCTGTAGCACAAAATGGGGTACGCGCGGTAAGACGCCTAAGATTGACCCGTTAGATATTCAGGTCGAACTTTGAGATGGTCGTCTATTTCCGCTTCTGTTCCAAAAACACATTCTCCTTCTGACCACTATGTTCAAGGTATCAAAACTCTTGTCACTACCAAATATAATTTATTCCACTCAACCTATGACTGATCATCAGATAATATATAAGACTTGATTATGAATATCGAGGTATTACCGCTGGGAACCCTTCCCATTTTCACAAGTGTCGAGTGTCCAGACTCTTCACGATGTCAATCCCAGTCCAATCCAAACCATGCACAAGACAGGCCTGCACAACATAATGCAAAGACAGTTCACATGCCATGTACTAACGGCGTCAACCATCAACCATTAACATTGTCCCTCACTCCCTAAACCATGAATGACAACTCTATCTATCCTGAGATGCAAGCCCAGCCCCCTCACATTTATTCAAAGGACCCTTGAGAGTGACTAGAACCTTTTAGGCAATGACCACACGTGACAGTTTTACTGACCACAGGGTTTGATTTTAAATGTGGGTATCAAGTCAAAGGAGGAAAAGTTGAATCGGCAACGACCGACCTGTTATCGAGTGATAACAAAAAATTGAGTCGTTTATGTAGGACTTCTCCTTCAATTGCAGTAGACCAAAGCGAAGACCTGCACACACACAGGTCAACAAGGATTCAACATCCCCACTTGATTTCCCACTTATTGATATCTAAGGGTCAAACCCTTA
>BFEA01000701.1:530335-542819 GCA_003427395.1 Chara braunii | reverse complement strand
AGGGAGAAGAGGACAACAAACGAGGGGCTGTGACAAACTGTTTCGTCGGAGTTTCACCGACTCATCAGGAGGCTGAACCTATATATATATATATTCCTATCACACGAGGTAGGTTCCACACACTCATACACACACAAGTAATGTATACGTTCGGAGTTTAGAAGTAGATTCGTTTGTTTTTGCTCATCCTATTAATGTGAGTATGATAGTGCATCTTTCCGTATTTTAGTGATAGATTTATTTATTTATTTATTTATTATCATCTTATCAATAGAAACAGCTAGAGGTAATCGCGAGAAAGGAAACTTACCTCCTTTCCCTCTCGCTCCATAGCACGATACGTCACAGTGTGTAGCATACCGAGACCACAGCATGGAGGATACGACCGGCGCAAACGCGCATTCGGGCAAGTAGGTGGGGGTGACAGACCCAACCTCGTGACGCCGTCGGTAGATGCATCACACGTCCCGCAAATCTCCGCCCTGGTATATGGCAAGCATCGGATGCATGGCCGATGCTACCTACAGCCAGGTAAGCTGCCCTCTTACCTTATCTCCTCCTCCTCTTCTTCTTCTCCTTCTTCTTCTTCTTCTTCTTCTTCTTCTTCTTCTTCTTCTTCGTGACTTTGTCTATTCACTTCTCCCCTCCGCGTCTTCGCACTTCCTCCCCGCTCGTCGCCCGTTTGTCATCTCCAATGCTCACGTGCTCCTCACACACTATCCTGTCCACCTTCCGCTCTCCATCTCCCCTTTTCGCATGCGCTACCATCGCACATTCCCTGTTGGCCCCCTCCTTTCCTCACTTCTTCTTCTTTTTCTTCTCCTTCTACTTCGTCTCCTCCTTCCTTCTTCCTTCTTCTTCTTCTTCTCGTTCTCGTTCTCCTCCTCGTTCTTTCTCCTTCTTCTTCTTCTTCTTTTTCTTCTTCGTTCGCCTCCCTCTTTCGCGCGACCACCTTCTTCCCTCCGCACGTTCCACTTATGTTTGGTAGCATGCGCCTTTTCCCATTTTGCCTTCTCCTGGTATCCCCTTCTCGCTTTCCTGCTACGTTCTTCGTCCGTGCATTGCAGCGAGCTCGCTGTGTCGTCCGTGTCTTTTCCTTCGTGCGCAAGAACGTCCGTGCATTGCAGCGAGCTCGCTGTGTCGTCCGTGTCTTTTCCTTCGTGCGCTCCTCGTCTTCTACCTCACACGCTCCTCGTCTTCTCCCTCTCACGCTCCACGTCTTCTCCCTCGCACGCTCCACGTCTTCTCCCTCGCACGCTCCACGTCTTCTCTCTTCTTCTTCTTCTTCTTCTTCTTCTTCTTCTTGTGCCCCCTTCGTCCGCGCGACCACTTTCCCCCTTTTGCGTGTTCCACCTCCGCCCCCGCTTCTTTTGCGCACTTCTTCCTTGCTCGCGATGTTCCGCTCCCTCTTCTTGCGGGGATCTGCTCCCTCGCACTACCTTTCCCGGCTTCGTGGTAACCAACTTCATCGGGTTGTGCCTTGCGACGCCCTGGGAGGACCGACGAGCCCTTGACTACGGGCTAGTTGAGTGGTCATAGCTCGAACGAATCTACCCTCAATAGCAAGTTCAATTCGTTCGAGTAATCTTTGTGAACTTTGTCTCGTAAACGATAGAGGACAAAATTAAAGAAAGAAAACAAAATAGAATAAAAGGAAGAAATATAAATATGAAAATAAAAATAAATAAATAAATAAATAAAAGGAAAAAGAAAAGGAAATGAAACTGAATCTAACTACCAATTTTTCTCGTGGAGCCAATTGTCGGATCCGGGGCCTAACTTCAAACTAAATTCTAACTAACCTCGATACAGAGGTCACGGGTTCAAGACCCGACCGCCTGAGCTCGGACGAAAAATGTTTCGAAGCTCCTTCACAAAAAGGAGCTAGCTCAGGGGTCAAGTGGATTTGTTGCCTACACCTTTGGCTTGATAGTCCTGCACCTAAACCTACTGAGTTAGCTCCCACTTCGAGTAGAAGCTACTCAAAGTGGGAGCAGCTCAGTTCAAAAACAGTAGCAGGGCTCAGTCCGACCAGTGGACTGAGCCCGTTTTTCCTGAGTTACTGTGTGCACACGCTTGCTGGTCTGCAAGCCTGTCTGATTACTTGTCGGCTTGAGTGCATGAGTGACCCGCAAGGGCACTTGATTCACATGTTGGCCCAAAGCCCGGTACTCGGATGTGGCCGTGACATCAAGGGTTACCGCAAGGAAAACATTCAAGTGGCGGAAAAAAAAACGCCCACGATACTAAAAAGCAACGGAAAACACTCAAGTAACAAGTAGGCCGGTACCACACCATGTAGAGTTTGATGTGTCGGGTACTCGAGGCCGACCAGAAGAAGACAAAAGTTGGCATTTTTAGAGGCCTACTACCGGTAGGTAGTCGGGTACCGGTTCAAGTAGCCCGAGTCTGGACCCTGCGCGGACGATATCAGAATTTGCAACGGTGTCTCCCTCAACGGGACGAAGGCACCGGTCGCTTGGGTGATCGCGTGAACACGAAGTCGCCACTCGAGAGGCGACTTCCTCTCCCCATATGGGAGGCAGAGCTGGAGTTTAAACCCTACTTGCGGGATACGAGTAAAGATAGAGGTACTGACTGCCGTTACCTAATATGGTAGGCAATGTGTTTCTTTTGACTGCCCCGGCCGCATGGCCGGGGTTATATTAATTTTTCAGTCGACTTTAGATTTTATGGTGGCGTTCCCTGCTGACTTCCCTATACCTGCCGGTCCGACGCCCCGTCACTCATTCTAATTCGTTTTTCCCCTACCGCCTGAACCTTTGACTGATTTAGATCGTGGTCAAGGTATCTCGCACTACCTTTTCTAGTCTTCATCCAACCCTCCGGCTCTCGCGGCCGAAGACTTTTAATTTTTACCAACCCTTACCTGTTGTCGTATGCGTCGTATTACTGCATATCATCGTCTAGAAATCTCGGCCTCAACGGTCGAGAATTTTGCTTCACAGCACTATGCCAAAAAAAAATTCTCACTTTTTACTTCAGCCTGTCTCTGGCACGACGACCGGCGTCGATATTGCATCGAATGCAAAATCATGAGCAAATACCCTTGTAAGGTTGTTTGCTCCGACACCGTGCCTTCATCGTCGTCGTCTTCCGTACGTACGCACTTGTCACGGTCAAATATATCAAGCAAGAATAAAGTACCTTTTAATTCTGGTTTAATCAGAAATAAAACTTGGTCCGCAACTACGCAGGTTTTTCAATCATCAACAAAAGAAGTGATCACGCACGCTTTAGGTCTGCGCACCCATGCACTCTCTGCTCTTGTCAACCATCCAGTCAACATAAACCACAAATACAGCCGCACCTCGCGCGGTATACTTAAACTTTAAACCATTTATTTTCTGTCATTTGTAAAAACTAGAGCGGATACCCTTACAAGGGTATTCGCACCGACAACTTACCGGACCATAGTAAGCGAAGTCCCCGTCTCTCCGAACAATCGAAGGTTATCAATTCATCCATAACTCAAAATGTTGACAAGAAAGGAACCAATTCGATTAGCCGACATACTCGAGTTTGAGGCCTTCATCAATCCATGTCAAACACAACTATATGCTGCAAGGAGTCTAACCTGGGTCTCCATTGTCCTGACACTAGGACACTGGTGTACTAGGCATACGTATTACTACATACGTTCCAACGACCCTCTCAATTGTCCTCTCCCCTTTGTTTTTGACAAACGTCGGTTTTTCGTTATGTGTCTCATTCAGTCTCTACCTGCAAGCAGGATCATAACTAGGGACCTAAACCCTAATCGAGACCTTTGAAGGCATTCATGCCTCCCTCTCGAAATTCTCACAATCAAGTATGTATATATTATACATAATCTTATCTCAGACTCTTCCTACAGTCTAGTACAGGAAGGTCAGGTCTCCATCTTGGCCCACCATAATCTAGTTGATCGAGCCAGATCTACGACCTACTACGTTGTTATTTTAGCGATAGTGCTCTCACTGGTTACGCAACGATAGACCTTCTGATAAGCATTCAATCAGGATGACCCTTAGACTCGATTCACTCGACTCTTATCCCTTCGACATCCCGCAGGAGTAGAACCCTCCTACGCGGCCACACCTTTTAAGTCTTTAGGGTTCTATGACCTCGATGATTAGTGTGAAATTTTTGTTTTTCCTGTGTTGCGCTGAGATATGAGAGGAGAATATGCACAACGTTTTGACTTGAGGCCGTTTTGAACTTCGATCGATCGAGGCATGGTGAATCTTGTGTTACTTCTTTGGATATTTGGATATGTCTTAAATTACTTGGATTCCTCTGAACTGAGGGGTGCGATTACACCCTGATCAGGACTGATACAACTTAGCTCTGGTCAGGGAGACCATGATATTTGTATGATATTGGTGTCATTTTGAGTTGAGATTGTTCTACTATGATCTTTGATAGAATATCTATTTTTGATAKAATATATCATAAATATGATAGAAGTACAATAAATCTAATTACTRGAGATAGAATAAACAGAACAATCAATATTCTCTCTAATAAATACTAATAAATATTATCTATAATCTATAATATGTATTCATATTAAGCAATATCAATATAATATAAATAATATAATATAAATAGTAAGATCTATATTATTTATTAAATGTATAATTTTAAATTACAYATTCAAAATGGGATTTTCATTTCTTGTTTGAGAACTCTAAGTGTGTATATGTAATTCAAGACCATGATTGTTCGCTTTCGAGTTAGGATATTACACCCCGGAGTATAAATTGAGTTGAGATTTTACCTGAAACTACTCCTCGTATATAGCGATCACGATCACTCTCGCATATGTGGATTTATTACGATGTATGATGACTTTGTGTGAGAGATGTATGAAAAACATCTCGTGTACTGTGTATTTTATGAATGAGAATGAATGTCAACTGTCTAGTCTTCGGTATACTCGTGCGGTCTATCAATGGGCGGCTGATAGTGTCGGGTATAAGGAAAGAGAGTGCAATATGTTTTTATGAAGGATGTGAGAATCCTAAGGGATTTATGAGTCCTTGAGACTCGAACGCTTTACCATACCGAATGTTTATTGTTGAGTTGTGACGAAGACCCATAAGTGGGTCTCTCAATATTGAGTTGTTTTATGGTTGAGACGCCTTCAAGTGGGAATGTAGTCTTTTGTTTATTTTGAGACTCATCTTCAGAAAGGAAGATGTTGTAAAAACGTTGTGTCGACGCTCATTCTAGAGAGAGAGGGATGACTAGGAGACCTACCGAGTAAGACCTCCTTCAACTGAAAGGTGGTTAAAATATTTAATGGCATGGAAAACTGGTTTTGAACGATAAAGACTGACGAGAAGGACCAAGTTTTTGTTTGGCTATTGGTGGAGATTGAGATGTCATAAAAATGGTTCATTTGAAGATTGTCATTGAGATGTGTGGCTTTCTTGCTCTGATTAAGTTGGGAGGTTACGACCTTGTGAATCTAGCGGTGATTCTGTTTTTGTGAAAGTGGAGAGGATGCCGTGTTTTCTGTGTTGTCCCACGAAGGACTGGTAAATGTTTTTTTTGTGTGACAGATTTTTGCGTAGTCCCTCAATAAACCTGTATTGTTGAGATACAAAGTGCAGTCACTTGTGCTGATCTTAGGGCATTTGCAGGAATACCAAGCTAACGGTAAAGTTTAGCATCACTTGAGCGCAACCCCTAGTGTTGGTTGCTGATCGACGTAACGAGACCAGCGGGCCCACGATATGGGGGAAGCGATTTGACATTGGGCATACTCACGAACAAATCATTGTTTTTTGTTTTTTTTTTCCTTCTTGTTTCGTGTAGTGTCCTGCCAGCGAGGCAGGGCGTATTCCACCTTCTTAGGAAAGACCCTCATTGAGGGCATACTCACACTACTACTTTTCAGAATGTATCTGACCGCTATCAGGTTCATATCTTACATTCATTTATTTATTTTTTTTCCTATTTACATTCTTGGGAATGCTCCCACTCAAGGCATATTCACACTACTACTTTCCAGAATGTATCGGATGGATATTACGTGTCCAAATCCATCTTTGTTTTCTTCTTTCTTTTTCTGGTTTTCTAAGATTAGTGCCATGCCAGCAAGGCATGACGTCTGAGTAAATAGTGCAGTATCGGTTTCTCATTTGTTCTCCTTTTTTTTTTCCAATTTCACTTTCAATCTATTTTTTGGGGCCCACCAGCCTTTTCCCTCCGAACCTGCGTCGTGCGGGATCACTGCTCATTTTGCCACGGTCGCAGTGTACTGCGTTCTAGTGAAAAGTAGGGATCTGTGAACTGGTGGTTTAAGCTCTTCTAGGGCTCTTGTGTCTGCTCAAGGGTAGAATGGTTAGAGCATGATCAAAGTATGAGAATGAGTCTCGCACGTGTATGGTCGCTACGGTAACGCCCTTTGTTCATCATTGATCTGGATTTAAGTTTTTTTTATTTTTTCCCGCTTGTCTTTTCCTGCCATCTGCTGGCACGAGGTACAACACTCGAGTTTCATGGTAGGCTGGTACAAGTACCCTGAGATTTTTCTTTTCAGCCTGTTATTGTAGCAGTCAAGCTTGAAAACGTGCAACTTTCGGTCCGTCAATTTAGCTTTGTGTGAACTGGTGGTTAAAATAATTTATCTTGAGGCCTTTTATGATCCGATATATACACACCATGCACTAAAAGCATATATACACATCTTCTCTAACCCACTCGGTATATAGTCAGGATCTTGCCGACTAAAACACGGAGTTGGGATCACACAATCAGGTAGCCTGCTATCCTAACTCCCATGTCTACGTATATACACCCGGACTTATTAAAAACAACTCAAGCGGTCTAAGGCCAACCTGTGGTTGAAAACTTCCCAAACCCAAGGGTTAGGGCTAAATCAACTTCTCACGCTACTATATTCTCTCGAACCCTATCCCGTTACCACCATAACAACCGCCGCCTTCATACCCTCATTTTCCCCGCGTTCCACTTATGGTTTCGTTGACGTTCATCACGCCCTCCAGTACCGCCTATGCTGCCACTACGTCCTCTACTGCCGCGTCCACTATTCCCTCGGCCCCTCCCTGCTTCATGTCTTTGGCTTCCTCCACTGGCCGTGCTGCCTTGTGACGCCTGTTGTGGTGGTGACTGCAAACGTGTCGTTGGTTGAAATTAGGTTGTCGGGCGTATAGGCGGCATCATGTTCACATGTGGGCCTAAATAACTGCCTTGTGCCCATGACACATATGGGCTATACGTCAGTCACAGACTCGTTTGATTGCATGGCGTCCACTGCCCATATAATGCCTGACCGGTCGACAGAGGCCCCCTTGGCGTGACTTTGCCTCCCTTGTGGGGTGGCCACTGCTTGCCGCGAACATTGCCCCTTCCCGATACCTTGACCTCTCTGGGCCAGGTTCTTGGCTTTCCGTTGGGCCTTCGTCAACTTAGGAGGATCTTGTTCCTCATTTACCTCAACCACTTTTTTACCTTCGTCTCTCACCTGAGCACTAGCCTGCCTTTTCGGGGTTCTCTTGAGAAGGAGTGACTCTCGGTCACCACCCCTTACTCCTTCTCCATCCTGACCAGTACTGACCAGCCCTTAATTCTTCCAATGTACCTTCCAAAACCTTCCGCTTGCCTTTCCTGGCCTCTTCTAGTTGCGTCAACCTTTCTTCCAATATCCCCACTTGTTTTTGTATACCACTTAATTCTTCTTGTGTTGATGCAATCCCGACTAGTTGCATAGGGTTTCCACGACGTTGGCCCTCCATTCAGTCTTCTGGAAACTCTAACCTCAAAGAAATTTCCAGCTCACCCCATGCTCGTGACTTCAACATGAAGTATATACTTCCTCGCTCAACTTTTCACAGACCAACAATGGCAGCATGCTCCACATTGCTTTCTCGTCCCACATCTTTGTGAGGCTAAAGTTTTTATAGTCGCGCAGAAAGTTCGACAAGTTCCTTCCTTGAAACAACAGAGCACGAAGGTCTAGGGGCATTGAGTCATGCACTGATTCATGTAACAACACTTTAGTAAGGCACGAGCTCCTCCAGAGAAGGATTTTAACGAAACCACTTTCTTCATCCATGATGTTGGTATCGGCCTGACACACATGATAAACAATGGATCATTAGGTCGTAGCCTAACAAAACTTGAATCGGATGATGGGAAAAATAATATTGCTAACATTCAAATCACACTAAACTCTATTGTCTTGTTTACATAACTACACTTTAAACTTTAATTACCCTTGCTTTCACTTTCACGGGTACTTATGAGCAATATACACCCTATGTAGGCATAACTTTCAAAACCAACTATAGGTAGATAGTAGTAGTGGCTTCAACTGT
Organism: Chara braunii; assembly: GCA_003427395.1. Classification (NCBI taxonomy): domain Eukaryota; kingdom Viridiplantae; phylum Streptophyta; class Charophyceae; order Charales; family Characeae; genus Chara; species Chara braunii. The sequence goes on along the minus strand of BFEA01000701.1, from coordinate 534,468 downwards.
CATTGGTCATCGCACTCGCATTACATGATAAGGTGGTCATACACAAGGGTATGAGAGGCACACTTGGCAAAATATGAAGGCACCCTCTATCTATCGGTCCGCTACTGTCCGAATCTTATCCCAATCTTCATCTTTTTCATCTGGGTCATGGAAACTAGCTTATGCGTCAACCACATTGACTAGGTCTCTGAGCCCTTGATAAGGGGGGAAAAGACTTTGGTCCAGGTACAGGTCATATATCAATTCGCACGTGTAACGCCCATACCCCTATTCGCGCGCCCTCGAAGCGGCTTCTGCTGCGGCCTCTATCCTCGCCAGTCCCCCGAAACGCTTCCCTACAAGAAAATTGGACATGACGACTTGTAACGGGGCTGAGGGAAGCAGAAACTCTTCAGCTCACGTGACCTCTATTTGAGTCACCACTCGCTTTTCCCCTTCATGGACCCTTCGTCTTGCCCACTTCTCGACAACTCCCTCAATTATCATTAATGGTCTCGCAAGCATACTCCCGTGCCCAAGTGCCAACTCGACCCCATGCTTGACCCAAAATGACGAGGAGGTGCCCAAGTGCCAACTCGACCCCGTGCCCAAGTGCCATTAATGGTCACGGTCGCACAACCTTGATCATCATTAAAACCAGACTCGATCCAGACGAAGATACCCTTGTCTATCATCACACCCCACCACGAAGGGATGTATTCTTCTTCCTTGATTCGCCTTGGCAAAGATATCTCGAGTCCATCTCCTCTTCTAACGGGCAAGGTCATACTGGGATCTTTCCTAGCGTAAGGCATCCTGAGTTGTCTTCGATGTTCTTAGGGTTCTGCCCATCACAAAAAAATATCCAGCATACGCCTTTCGTCACTATGCTGACAATCGCGTTTTACAATCTCTACTCCTGAAGCCTTAGCTTCAAGTCGTCCTTTACTAAAATTCATCCCTTCCAATGTTTACAACCACCCAACTTAGAGAGAATAATAATGGTAATATATCACGGTAATAGTACGTTCACAAATATCAAAATTCACAATAATAATTACTCATGGAAAATGATATATTACCTTAGTAACTGACATCAACAATACTCATAATAATCAAATGCACTACACACAAGCTAATCAGTTTCCCAGAAGCATATGAAAATACCTCATAATAATAAACTTATACCAATAGGCATATCACATGATAGACACGTCATGATCAAATACGAGGTTATCAAATATGAGCACTCTCAGATATAATAATAGTGAGAGTACCACACTTTACTCCCCAACTTTGACAGAAGTATACTATATGGAGGAGCAGTGTAATCCTTTTTTAAATGGATGGCATCTCAAATCCCTTAGCCTCGCTTAAAGATCAAGCCTCACTGTTGCTCCCTTCGATTCTAGCATGTGTGCCTTGCAGACCCTTGCCGACAAGGTAAACAACCTCACCATACAGATGTGCTGTCCCGTTCTGTGCTGGTGAACCTACTTGACACAAAAATAGTTGCGGATTCACCCCCTACCTCTCTGTGGCATGCAGTAACTGCTTCTCTCATAGACTATGGTCTGACAAGGCCCAAACACTTTTCTCCTATTCAACAGTAGTATAGTCATTTTATCACAGGGGATACAACAATAACACCCCACTATGGGCCAGGAACATAGTTCCATCTCGAGTCTCACTACCACTTACAAGACAAAATTATAACTTCTTCAAAACCATTTTTCGAGGGAACAATAACGTAAGATTGCACCCTTCCTTATGTTATACCTTCACACATCGACCATTGTATGAGAAGAAACGTATCTCAAGGAAACGGTCACACCATTCACCTTTGAATCCGCATTAGACGTAGATTCTACGTAATGTCTCTACCCCTTTTTGAAAAGCAATCCAAACGCATGAGCTTAAGTGATAAACATATAATTAGGTTTGAGAATCTCATATAAATCATCGCAGATTAGTTAAGTTCAAATACGTATTTAAGATAAATAGTTCATGTAAAATATTTATGAAAAGGGTAACCATTAGATGAAATAACACCAATTACATTGACTCACGTAAATAGATGTTAATCAGACTTACTCAAATAAAATCTGGCATATATGGATGCGTTCAATATATAACTCAAAAGAAATGTCCTCATGAAAATAGTCTCAAGTCCTTAGTTCCAACTCATAGATTCGGGTGGATGATCCAAACCTGGAAAGGTTCAAGCGAGGGTCTAACATCACCTACATCCCATTGCCCTATCGAAGTACGCAGGATGGTTTAAGCGTTAGTCACTTCACTGTCACTCCAACTGCCCATAAAATCAGTCATCCCCTCTTTGCAGAGAAGGCGTTATGCAAATCCATAGTTCTTTCCATTGAGGTCATAACACGATGTTCACTGCATCTACCTGTTGCCTTATACACCTAGTTCAAAACACATCACGCGAGGCAGAACTTACTCTTTTATGACTATATAATTCGAACAACCACTTAGAACCCAGACTCAAATATCCAATCCATGTTCACAAAGAACTTTCAGTCTCCTTAACCTACCTCTCCTCGAAGTGTCCTGACGACTTCTATCATAATACTTAGGAGAGGATCCCTGATCTCTGACAAGGGAGAGACTCTCGTATTCGTCCTCAACCTCTCACTAGTGCAAACGTATCATGCTCTTGTCACATTCACTCAGATAACTCCTATGACCATAATAGTTACCTCATGAGGCTAACTTCCACGATAAACATACTTAGTCAGACAGGTGCCGCCTCATCCTACCTTAGTTGTATCAACCATGCAAAGCATCATCCAAGCTCGTTAACTATCAGGGTCAGAAGGGGTACCAACTCCAACTACCATCATGCTAGCCAGAGTACGTGAACGCACAGTCAGAATGTCTAACCGTTTCGCGCCACCGTTACAGCACTAGCCGAAACCAACTCACATAATCACCCTCTTTTGCATTTATCAAATATCACCAATCAATTAATCATAAAAACTTTTTAACTTCTCCCCAGCAACGGCGCCACCTATCAACCGCATCGGTCCCGCTCAGGGCGGGACCCTCCCGGCCGCGTCACGGAGGAGTTTGTCACTTCTCAAGATACAAATGAAGCTTCCGCAGCCGCTCGGCCGAGTGCGTCAGGCATACCTCTCGTCAGCCCCTACGACAGTATAGGGCCTAGAAGAGATACAACTTACCTCCACCTTGCAGGAGTTGTCACCTCCCTTCGGTGGGCGTACCCCCGCTGTTACGGACTCCGCCAGGGCTCGATCCTTGGTCTATCTTTTTGTTGTTTCAGCTGCATCCCGTTTTCGGCCTGGCACCCTTTTTCCAAACTCCTCCTTTGGTACCGTAGGATTTCGGACAACTGGCGCCATGCTGCAATTCGGGCGCCACTTTCAAATACTGCATTTTTCAGTTCTGCCCTCGGGGCCTTTGCAGAAATGCCCCTGGTACCGTACGTGTCACCGGTACTTATACCGGCTCCCCGTACGGTACGGGGACCAGTCTCGTACCAGTTCTTTGCGGTTATACTCGTACTCAGTGTGACTTGCTGTTTCGGCATTCAAAATCCAAGACTTCGACTTTGTGCCTTGCCACTGTGTCTGCGTCCGACCCTCAGTCCGAGTCCATCATGTCGAGTGAGTGTGTGTGTGTGCTCTCACTCTCTCCCTCTCTTTCCTCTCCTTCGGCTCACCCTCAGCCTCACGCTCGTTACACTGGTATCGGAGCGGTTTGAACCCGCCCGACCCACCCTACTTCGACGCCGTCACCGGCCATCATCAACATCATCGTCGAGGTCGTCGTTGCCGTGCCACGTCATCATCGTCATCATCGCGATCGTCGTCATTGTGCCCCGTCATCATCGTCATCGACGGGATCGCCGCCGTCGTGACACGTCATCATCACCGTGCCCATCGTCCTTGTCGCTGCGCCGCGCCGTCCTTGTCATCGCCGTCGTTCCCGTCACGCAGATAAGTAATCAACGACAGTTTTTTTTTTTTTTTTTTCTCTCCTTCTTATTTTTTTCTTCCTCGTTTCTTTTCTTTTTCTTCTTCTTCTTCTTCTTTTCACCATCAGTTTCTTCTTCTCCTTCTTCTTTTTCACTCCCCCCCCTCTCTCTTTCCCGCGGCGCTCTACTCCTTCGC
>BFEA01000701.1:512547-525778 GCA_003427395.1 Chara braunii | reverse complement strand
CGGACACACCAACCTTTGCATCCTGAACAAACATTTTCATCTTTATTTTTCCTGACTTTGACAACCCTGTAGAACATCATTAGCAGATCCCTGTTCCCCTGACCATTGTTTCCCTTACCCACTACAACATCAATAGAAATACCCTGTTTTCCTGAACACCGTTTCCCTTACCAAGTAGAACATCAATAGAAGTTCCCTTTGCCCTGAACTCTGTTGCCCCTTAACCTATAGCGAACCATGAGTTCCCTTAGTTCCTCAGTAGGACCACCCTGCTCCCTATCTTCCCTTTAGTTCATTCGTAGGACTATCCTGTTCCTCGCAACCCCCCCTAGTTCATCAGTAGGACAACTCTGTTCACCGGTACCAAACCCTGTTCCCTCTTACTCCCGCAGCCCACGCCACCCACATTATACCCCTCTTCCCTTTCGACTTGTCAACCAATGATCGGCCCCGTCCCGTCCTTCACAGATTTCAGCATTGCTTCATGATTTTTGGCAGCCGGGACGTTGCATTCTAGAGGGAGGGGATAGTGTTACGGACTCCGCCAGGGCTCGATCCCTGATCTATCTTTTTGTTGTTTCAGCTGCATCCCGTTTTCGTTCTGGCACCCTTTTTCCAAACTCCTCCTTTGGTACCGTAGGATTTCGGACAACTGGTGCCATGCTGCAATTCGGGCACCACTTTCAAATACTGCATTTTTCAGTTCTGCCCTCGGGGCCTTTGTAGAAATGCCCCTGGTACCGTACGTGTCACCGGTACTTATACCGGCTCCCCATACGGTACGGGGACCGGTCTCGTACCAGTTCTCTGCGGCTGTACTCATACTCAGTGTGACTTGCTGTTTCGGCATTGGAAATCCAAGACTTCGACTTTGTGCCTTGCCACTGTGTCTGCGTCCGACCCTCAGTCCGAGTCCGTCATGTCGAGTGAGTGAGTGTGTGTGTGTGCTCTCACTCTCTCCCTCTCTCTCCTCTCCTTCGGCTCACCCTCAACCTCACGCTCGTTACACCGGCCGAGCTACCAATTCACAGTACGAAAGTTAATCAGTTGCAATCGCAGAGGTGGACCAGCTGAGGGCGTTTCTCGTACGATGTAGCATAGGGGGTACCACCTCTATCGGACCCGCACGTGAACCGACATATTTGGGGGCTAAAGTCCAAAGCGCGACTTGTCATCGGTCGACTAGGACGCATCCACTCACCACGCGTTACACCACGCTTTAAAACATAAAAATTAAAACATACTTAAACAACACAACAACACTCCTAGTCCCTTCAATATGCAACCCATAACCTTCCGATGTGGAAATCGGTTAAGTGACACGCACAACACTTAATATAATACTGTGTGGTCGCACAACCTTCTCATATCGACTAGCAATGCATGCTTACACAAGTGGTCGCAATGATGTCGTACTATGTAGTACCCATAATCACACGATCCTCGACAATCTCGAGGGTCGCGTTCACCACCTAAGTGTCGGCTGACATACGCCTTGAGGGGTTAATCTCTCGACGCTAGACAACCGCCAAGTGCGGTTGAGAACCACATCCTCTTCTGCACCCTACGGAGAGTGGGTGGTACACAGGTTTGTGCCTGTGGTGACAGTCGTCTCTTATAACTCTAAAGAGAACTCAAGGGGTTTGACTTTGACGGCTGTCACAGACTATAACGTCCAACTATAAGACTCTAAAAAACAAAACTGAAAAGAAGAATCTCCCTCTTCTTTCAAGGCATAGTCTATTTAACCCTTACACACGGTCGTAGTAGGGTGCGCGAACACGCAAGGCATATGTATGTAAACATATATATACATAAAGGGTTATAAATATGTGACGATCACTTCTCATAATCACAGTGGGATTTGTTTCAATCATATATGTATGTAATCGCAGACAGTCACACCCAGAGTCCGAACCATAAACATATTTGCAATCACATCAAAGATTCAACCAAAACTCCATGCACTACACGGGGTCAACTTCAACCATTCTCTGCACTCACACCCCTTGCTTCAGCCACACAAGCCTCACTCTTTGTGCAACTCTCAAAATAAAATATTTAGTATCGTTGTTAAATGGTCGTTCAATAAAGTCCGGGTGAAAACTCAACAAAACAATTCAAATCACAGGCTAAATCCTTTAGGTTGAATGGCAAGAGTGGATTGGAGTTGAGTCGGCAACCGACCTTGTATCAATGATAATAGAAGATGATTCTCGTGGGATGAAGCTGGAACTAGTTCTAATCTTGAATCGAATCAATTAAGAGGACTTGTAACACAAGACAAACCAATCCACAAGACTATACTATCAGCGTATGAGGAATAAATCTCCATAACTCATTGTCACTCAAGATTTCCCTGCGAACTAAGTCTAAGTCTACCTCTAAGTCAGTGCCCAAAGAAAGGTAGATCTTGATAGAATCTTCCATTTGTAGAGTGAATTGCAAGAATTGTCAACTGTCAAAATATCATCTAGCTCCTTTAAACAAAGAAAATTTCGGTAGCACTTCGCGTAGAAAAAGTGTCTTCTCATAATTTGTACTAGCTCAAATATGAAAGCAAAAATAATCTTAAACTCTCGGAGGTTAAATTTTGTTTAACTCCCTGAATTATTAAAAATGTGGGCAAAATCTGCTTTAAAAAGGTAGACTTCTCAGATTTATACTAAGTCAGATAAGAACCCGAAATAAAACTTTTATTATGTGAAGACAAAATTTAACTAACCTCTTAGATTTATATAAATTTCGACAACACTTCCGGTAGAGAAAGTAACTTTCCAAAATTTATACAAAGCTAAGTTCAAAAGTTGAAATAATCTTGACTTTTCAAAGTTAAATTTTGTCTAACTCCCTGAATTAGTAGAAATTTTGGCAACACTTCTTCTATAAAATAAGGTTTTCCATATTTTTACTAAGCCGGGTATTAAACTCCGACAAAAAATCAAACTTTGAAAGTCAGATTTAACTAACTCCGTGGATTTGTAGAAATTTCGGCAACACTTCCCGTAGAGAAAGTAACTTACCAAGATGTATACAAAGCCAAGTATAACAAATGATCCAAAAAAATGCGGAAATTGACCTAAGTGAAAGAAAATTAGCTTTGAAAATGCAGAAATTGAACTAACTCCTATAACTCTAGCACGTAGCGAGACTCTAAAGTAACTACCTATAAAATTGAAACTCTGACTAGGTAGTGATCTCACTCGGTCACATGTAAGGCCAAACCAGAATGGTAAGTACTCTCACCATCCCTAAGGTCAACCTTGTCAAACAACAGTTTATACTCTTTCAATGTTTGTCTTTTGTACCAGCTTACATAAAGTGTAAAGCTAGACCATCCAATCTTATGGAAATTTGTCTAGCCCAGCCATTGGATATACACAAGCACAGGGCACTACAACGTTTCTCTTCCTTTGGCATATGACTAGGCTATCCAACCTAGTCGCTCTAAATTTTTTAAAGTATCAAAGTTATATATAACTGTCTGCACTCAATCTTTTAAGGTAGCATATGATTGAACTGTTCAACTTAGATTTAAGTCCAACCTTCCCCTCCTTACCACAAGTTTACTCTTAATTCATACTCTCTTAAGTTGGTGATAAGTTATAGTGAGACCATCCAATCTTATGGAAACATATCTGACTAGCCTGTTTGCAAGCAAAATAGTATGGAAGAGTACACAAATTTTATCTTTCTGGTTCCAGTATGTGCGTGGCTCCAGACCAGACCTCCCAATCTTATGTTAACCTGTTCAGTCTTTTGTTTGAACTTCCCTCACAATAAACAATAAAAAACTAACAAAGTAAAAAAACTCAAATGAAATAAGGCAACCAAGCCATCCAATCTTATGGAAGTCTGCTTGGTACCTGAAAAAGGTCAAACACAAGCAGCCCTCACAAATCAGAGCAACCAGACCATCCAATCTTATAAAAACATGTCTGGTCTCTCAAGCAATAAAAAACAAACATAGCACTGACCCTTAAAATTTATGGAGACTCTCCCAGCCTTTGGTTGACCCAGTCAAACACAAACCAGACCACCCTCTTCCCATCCTTCCCCCAGATGCAACCCCTTTCCACAATATGCTTTTGGTCAAACAATAAAACTTAAACTAAGCTTGTGCATGAATTCCTGTACTTAAATCTGAGTTATATTCTGAAAGTTAAACCCAAAAACAATAATGGGATGCATGCAATACACTCAGTCAAACTGTAGAAGGATGTACAGATAGGGGTTATAACTGGGTTTATAGAAGGAGGATGGAACCTTTACCTCTCGGTTCCCTGCCTCCAGAACTCCTCCCGAGTTCCGCCAGAGCCCCCGCAACCAGAGGGCAGACTCCTCACAGAGTCTTGTTGAGGTCCTACGGGTTGTAATCCCGCGTGCCGCCTTCCTCGTCGAACAGGATTAGATTGAGAGTAAGAATGGCAGAGTGAGGGGTTTCAAACGCTCAAGATATGGGAGAGGGACAAACTCAAGTCCCAGGAGAGGGCCTTCATATCTTCATGCGCCTGAGGGCCCCGCAATGGCGGTCAGGATGGACCGCAACTTGGTCAAACTAAAGTCGATCACCGACTGTGGACTTCCTAGTGACTCTCTCATTCGTAGCAAAGACCTCCTTTTTTTCTCAAGGAAGGGGTGCACGCAGAATTCCTCTATCAGCCCGTCATGAAACTCAGACCGAAGGGGTCAACGTGAGTGAAAGGGTTGGGGCCCGTGACCGTAGCTTCACTCGCTTCCTATTTGGAGAGCATAGATAGTTTAAAGTGGAAGGGAATTGGAGAGCATACGGAGCAAGTGTGTGGGGATGCAGCTCTAGGGTGGCGGAGGTCGCTATGGGGCTATATATGCCGACCACAATCTATTGTGAGAGGTTTGAGTGTGAGTATGTCGTTGGGTCCCGCGAGACAGTAACCTCGCCTGGATAGGGAGGGGCGCCAGGAAGGGGGCCACGGGACTGCAACGGTTGAGCGCATGGGACCTGCCTAGTTCCCATCTGGATATTGCTACTACTACCAAGATCTACACATGGACCCACTTCACCCAGGCTCACGCTTCTGGCTTAGCAACAGGCGCAGCGCTCCTTACCCATCGTAATGATAAAAACGGGCAAGTATAGGTCGCGCGCATGGGCATTATCCATCTTTGAAGCGAACCGAGTCGGCGGACGGGTGGTAACGCACTCCTAAACGGGTTTGAGCTTCCATGAGTAGTGTCCTGCAGTTAGTATTGTTCAACACTCCTTTGCGGATTCCGAGTTAGCACGAAGACTGGGGCATCGACCGAGAGAGCAAAAGGGAAAGTCGAATGAACCGGCCGCTGAATTGCGCCAGGTTCATTTGTCAATGAGAACGGGAGAGCAGATATGGCGGGCGAAGAAGCTCGTATCATACTAGTTATTTGGTGAAACGAGCAGGGGGAAGTAGTAGAGAGGTTTTTTTTGGCGGGGTGAATCCATTGGTGAGGTTAGAATGGCGAAAGGATTAGTATAGAGGGCGGTTAGTGCAGAAAATGGTGCGGGGAAAGATGGCGGCAGCAGATACGGCCAGACAGAGAAACACTTGTCTTACTCATTTCCCGTGGATTTAAGGGAGAGAAGAGTCTTCGATAGGGTTTTAATATCAACCGAATTCGTATTTGAGGTTAGTTTTAGCAAAATGTTATTAGCATAGGTATGCATATCAACCGAATTCGTATTTGAGGTTAGCAGATACGGCCAGACAAGTGGTGCTCGGTAATGCAGCGATGGCGGAGCTAAGCATGGGTATGGTGGAAAGAAGAACAAAGTTCTTGCCCGGTCGTTGATGGCATCGGGCGAACCAAGGAGCGAAATCAGGGTCTTGAAGTGCAATGAACCCAATGACGCAATCGGAATTTGTGGAAAGATAATGGATTTTGCGTTATGGGGGGGGAGAAGAAATTGAGGATCGGCCCATCATGGCCACAAATCTAAGGTTGAACTGCGCGCTAACCAGATACAAGCGGCGGGGGTATCTTTCTACGATTTGCTGAAAATTTCATTTTGATTTCGTCGTCCTAACGATGAAAGTATCTTTCCTCCATCCCTCTCTGCGCATGGTTGAATGTCAATGTATGTTTCGTATTTCTATCGGAGGATTCATTCTTACTTTGCTCGTTGGACAAACAGTGGGGAAAAACGAACCACAGTGGTCTTCTCTTCGTTCTGATTGTGCCGATCATCCGAGTGCTTACCATCGCCAAGTCTCTCCTGGTGATGCTCTCCATTAAGGCATTCGTCTTTGTCTCAACAGGGGGCGTTGTCGCACAGGTGGCCAAGTGTGCGATAACACTCGGTTTTGTTGGGTTGCCATGAGATCACCAGAGTCTGGACGAGGCTGCAGCCAGAATCAGCATGCATGGAATGTAAGCCTTAGGCGGGATATACTGGCGGAGAGCGGGAGGACCGGGCACACTGCACCTTCCATGTTCTTGCGCTTCCGATTTGACCGACTTATCGATGAAATGGGAGCGATGCCAACCACGTGGTTAGAGACTTACCTGTAGGTGGGTGGTTTGCCCATCAAAACGAACAGGAGCAAGAGATTTCACTCGATGCTACTCATTCGATCATTTGGGAATACCATTAGTCCGGCAGTGGGTTGGATGCTTACTTGGCGGGGGTTCATTTCCACGTTTTAAGAGGAAGACTTATTTCGATCTCGCTGCGTGAATGGTCGGAGAAAGCAGTGAATACTTCTGTATTCAAATGGAAGATTCATTCTGATTTTACTCTTCCTATCAAAGGAATGACCTCTCTCTATCTCTCTGCGCGAATGATTACAAAGCGGTGTATCATTCCATGCACCGACAAAAGATTCATTTGGGTTTGGCTTGTTCTAATGAATGAAGGGGTGTGAAGCTAGTTGCGGGGTGAAGACTTACCGATTGGCCGACGCACAGCTCACCTCATAAATTAGAGCAGCAGAGGAGTGAGTCGCAGGGTCGGAGAACTTGCTTGCTGACCGAAGAGTTGTTCATCTCGACGTCTGAAATAGCGAGGAGTGGGCCACAGGGTTGAAACTTACCTGTTGGCTGATGTGTCGCTCAGTGTGTCGAACGAGGGAGTTCCAGACGAGCTAAGAACAAGAGACGTAACTCTGGCCGGTACAGTGCTCATCCTACCGATCGAAGTACCGTGGGTCTGACCGTGAGTTGGAGGTTTGTCGGGACTTAGTGAGGACTGCATAGCCGAGATGCCTGTGTGCACTCCTCCCACTGCGCGCCCAGCTAAACCACGTTGTTGCCTCACTGCGGAGGGAGAAAAAACGATGTTTTTAACCCACGCCCTGTGTTTTGAGTTGTAGTCAGGACATTTTTTATCACGAGTTGCGGAGTGGCCGAGTCCTGTGACTTAGGGGATCGCAAGAGAGTCAACAGTAGACAGTTGGGCTTCAGTTTGACCATGCTGCTGCACATTCTGACCATTATTACAGGGCCCTCAAGCGCGTCAAGGAACCAAGACCCTCTCACGCGAGCCTGAGTGCACCATCCTTGGATCTGAAAAACTTAATCTTCTTCTTCTGCCCTTCTTACTCTGAGTAATCTTCTCCTTCTGCCCTTCTTACTCTGCGTAATCTTCTCCTTCTGCCCTTCTTACTCTGAGTCTAGTCTTTTGGTTTGGAGAGAAAGGTGGCAGGCGGGATAATCCCTGCCAAGGTCTTTGTGAGCCTCACTGATTGCGAGAGGTCTTTCGGAACCTAGACGAGGTTCTAGAGGCAGGGAACTAAGTCATAAATCTTCATCTCCTTCTATAAACCCAGTTAACAGCCTTACATGTACATCTTGCTACAGTTTGACCGAGTATACTGTCTGCATCCTTAATTGATTTTTATGTTTGACTTTCATGACATAAATCAGAGCTAAGTAAAGAAAGGCATGCACAATTTCAGTTTTACTCTTATTGTTCGCCTGAAGTCAGATTGTAAAAGAGTTCTGCATTGGGGGAAGGCGGAAGGAAGATGGTCTTGCTTGTGATTGTCTAGGTCAACCAAAAACTGGGCATAGTTTCTAAGTTGAATGACTCAGTGCTATGTTTATTTTTGTCTGCCTAGAGGAACTGACAATTGTTCCTAAGTTGGATGGTCCGGTTGCTCTGACTTGCAAGGACTATCTATGATTGTATTTTTAGGGACCAAGCAATTGTTCCTAAATTGGATGACTTGGTCGCTTTGGCCTATTTTGGGTTTTTTTATGTTTCTTTTGTTTCTGAAAGAAAGAGTTTGAGCAATTGTTTCTAAGTTGGATGACTCAAACTTTTTCTTGTTCCTTTTTGAGGGAGGATCAGGCAAAGGACCGGACAATTGTTCCTAAGTTGGATGGTTTTGTCTGGAGTCACTCACATGTTAGAACCAAAGTGTAAATTTTGTTTATACCTTATTACTATTTTATTATGAACAAACTAGTCAGTCATAATTTCTAAGTTGAATGGTCTGACTATAGCTTATCACACCTGAAAAGAGTATTAATTAAGAATATAAACAGATGGTAAGATGGGGCAGGCTGAACGTTATTTGTAAATGGTATGGTTCAGTTTTATGCTACCTTAAAATATTCAGTGCAGAAAGATATATATAACGTAGCTACTTAAACAATTCAGGACGACTAGGCATTGTACTAAGTTAGACGGCCCAATCACATGCCCAAAGAAAAAAAAGGCAGTAGTGTAATGTCTTTGTGTATATTCAATGACTGCGCTATACATTGTTTCTAAGTTGAATAGTAGCTTCACGCCTTATGTAACTTGGTCGTTTTTTTTTTTTTTGAAATTCAAAACCTCTGGGTTCTGGCTCCTACCATTCTGGGGAGCAACAGTTCGGTTGCTATTCCCCCGGCAAGTCAGAAGATATTACATTGTTGACACACTCCACGCTCCTCCCCATTAAGGTTGAGAGGCCCGAGCGGGCAGCATTGATTACTTCCCTCGGGAAGGATGTACCGCCCCTCACCCCTGCCTAAGTTAGCCTGTATGTAGCTAAGTTCTTGTGTAGCCTTTGTGAACCCGTTCAGCCCCTGGTTGATCCTCTCAGCCTGTCGGCTGTCGAAAACTGCGTGTGTCTCTAGAGTCATCATTGGGCTTCATTTGTTACCGCGGAACGTCTGATCCCTCCAAAGCAAGCCGACTCTTAATCTATGCCATACCACTGCATGTCCACCAATGAAAGTCGATGGGGGGGAAACGGGTCCGAAAACCCTTGAAGATGGACGCAGCGGCACGCCTGGATCCACCTTCGTCCATTCTTTGAAGATAATGCAGTAATCTCTCTTGAAATCCATCTGTTCCTATCCGCGTGGGGTCTGACCGCCCTCCCATCGGATGTAGGCAATCCAGCCTCCGTTTTCGCTGCCCAGCCAGTCCCCTGAGAATCGGTTAATTGCTTGTGTAATATCTTTTTTCTGGTGATATTTCTGTAGTTGGTTCTTTACTTTCTGCCATCTTGAGAGGAAATCCTGTTCAATGCACAGTTTGATTGTTTCCGTGACTTCCTCTCCCTCAATTCGGACCCCCTCGATGGTGTAAGTGCAACGCTTCCTCCAAAGGGCCCAGAGAACCGCTCTCCGTCCGATCTTAAACATGTTGTTCTGAAACCCGCTGTCCGTGGGGGAGGACCAAGCTTCACAGAGCAGGGCCCTCCAATCCCACTGCCAGTTGGATTCCGTGCCCAGGAGGCTCCATATTCTGTCCCACCAGCGCCAGGTGAGGACCGTCCCCGGGCACTGCAAAAAGATGTGTTCAATGGTTTCCGGGATCTTTCGAGACGGGCAGGCATTCTGACATAATTTGCACCATGGGGGGGCGAGACCCTTCTGTTCCAAGGTCGTGTGATCTACCAGCCAATTGTTTGTCGAGAGGCAACGGTGTTCGATCTGCCACTGCAGCGAGGCAAATTTGGCCGGTTTGGATCTCGTGGTCGAAAACCACCGAATCGGGCGAATGGTCCCCTGACTGACGTTCAAATGGGCTTGCCAGCCAGCTTTTACTATCTCTTTAAGGTTTACTTTTGGTCTCAGCAACCGGTAGGTAGCCTTCACAGATAAGTTGAAAAGGTCTATGTCCGGGTTGGCCTGCGATCTGCGTGCGGGCGCCCAATGCCACTTCGCCGGGTCGAAAGGAAGTTCGGCAAGGGGGAAACCAGGGCGGTATGCAATCCATTCATGCTTATGTCTGAGCACTCTGATTCTGCACAGCTCCTCGTTCTTCCTCCACCTTACTGTTTCCGGGGAGAGTGCGGCAAGTCGGTTGTCCTTGCCTTTTCGAAAGAGTTTAAGCCGGGCTTCGTCTGCCCGCACTTCCATCACCTGGCCAATCCACTGCTCTTCCTCCGGGGTGGCGACCCAGTCTCCTTTTGCTAGCCACGACCCTCTTCGAAGGGTGCGTACCCAGTCTAGAGGGATGTCGAAGATCAGCGTTTCTAGGTTCTTTTCGATGTCGTGGCAATACCTCAGCTGACACCTCACTTGTGGCGCTGTCTTCCAATCCCCACTCGCCGGGTCCCATATGTCTTTGATCCTCACTATGCCGTTTTTGACCCAGCTGGCCCAAGGAGGGTCTGAACTGCGGTCCACCCTGCTGTTTCTGTCAGTGATGTTTTTGTTGCCAAAGAGAGGTTACCTCATCACTTCTTCCCATCTGTTCGGGGCGGGCTTTTCGGGCAGCGGTAGTTGGCGCCAGGCCTCCAGCACTCGGGGCCAGAAATCATCTTTGGCCAGGTCGCTCCCCGCCGCTCCCCGAGTAGAATCTCTGTTAACCCGAGGGCGCCGTGGTATGGACCAATGTCGGTCCTCGAGCCAGGTTAAGGGGTCCACTTCGTGAGGTGCTTGCGGTGCCAGTCTAGCAAACTATTCGAGTGCGAGGGCGTACCAGGGGAGGTCCGGCGTAAATACAAGTCTCCTGATCCATTGCACCATCAGGGATGCTACCTGGATGACCGGGTCCAGGATGCCCAAACCCCCCTCTATCCTTGGGCTCGACCACCTACGACCAAGCCACTCTCCTAATAACGTTTGGGAGTTCGTTGCTGCCTCTCCATAGGAGGGCGGTGCCCTGCCTCTTGAGTGATTTAACCGCATCTTTACTGAGGGCCCAAATGGCCGACCTATACCAGAGGGCCGCTAGGACAGCGTTATTGATGGCCAAAGCTATGCCGATCAAAGATGTGTGCTTGTCGTTCCATCGAGTCAGTTTTTCCAGTGCTTGTTTCAGAATCCATTCGTCGTTGGACGCTGGTTTCCCTGATGTCATCAGCATTATACCCGGAACTATAACCGGGGCGTTTTCCGGTAGCCATTTGACTCGCGGCTGTTCCGGCGGGCGCACTCCTTGGTGATGGATCCACCATCCGAGTGTTTTATTTCCCCAATTGACCGTCATGTCCGAGACTGACGTGAAACGGTCCAACAAATGTTTGATCTCTACCATGTTATCGGGGGTGACGTCCACCATTACTGTGAGGTCGTCTGCAAACATCGAACACACGAGAATCGCCTCCTTAGGAATGGCTGAGATCTGTAATTTTCGAAGATCCTTGTTAGTACGGAGGTTCGCCGCCAGTGCCTCCATTACTATGATAAACAGGAAAGGGGGCAAGGGGTCACCTTGGCGGATCGAGCGTTGCAGCGAGATCGCTGGTGCCATCAGACCGTTGACCTGGACACTCGTCGTGGCGTTGTGGTGTAAAATTCCGGTCCAGCGTTGGAAGGTTGGCCCGATATTCATTTTCTGCATACACCTATCGGTCCAGTCCACATGGTCGTAGGCTTTCTCAAAGTCAATGAAGACCACGACGGCATTACGTTTATCTTGCCGTGTTAGCTTAAGGATCTCGTTGACCAGCAAAATGTTATCGTGAATCCTACGACCTTTGACAAACCCCGTCTGAGTTGGGTGGATAATGTCTTCCAAGACTGGGATCAGGCGGTTTGTCAAGGCTTTAGCTAACATTTTGTAGACTACCGTGAGTTGAAAAACTATGAACTATTGTTGATAAGGTTCAACCGTGGGATTGGGTGAGAGTACTTACCATTGTGGTTTAGACTTGCATGTGGCTCAATGAGAGTCATACTTTATTTGAGTTTCAGTTTGATAGGTAGTTGCTTTAGTTGCTCGCCACGTGCTAGAGCTGTGGAAGTTGACTCAATTCCTGCATTTTTTAAACTAACTTTTTTTTATACTTAAGTTAATTCTCGCAATTTCTGGAATCATTTGTCATAATTTGACTTTCTATAAACTTTGAAAAGGTACTTCTCATACGGGAAGTGCTGCCGAAATTTATCCAAAACCAAAGAGTTAGTCAAATATGGCTTTCAAAGTTCAATTTTTTGTCGAAAGTTCATATCTAGTTTAGTAGAAATCTGAAAAACCTTTTTTTGAGAGATGGTTAATGGAGGCTATATATTTCACCGAATGTATAGTGAAAAGAGTCTTATGTATGGTATACTGAAGATAAACACACTTATTAAGTGGCAATACACTTCAGGATTTACTTAGTCATTTTGCTTGATCTAGCATATTATATCCCGACGTGTACTCGGTGTTTCGTTACCGAAACACACTTCGGGATTTTCGGGATTTTAGTTAGTCATTTTGCTTGATCTAGCATATTATGTCCCGACGTGTATTTAGTGTTTCAATACCGAAAGACACTTCGGGATTTTCAGGATTTCACTTAGTTATTTTGCTTGATCTAGCAAATTA
This sequence comes from Chara braunii, assembly GCA_003427395.1. Lineage (NCBI taxonomy): Eukaryota > Viridiplantae > Streptophyta > Charophyceae > Charales > Characeae > Chara > Chara braunii. Next base: position 513,066 of record BFEA01000701.1, on the reverse strand, counting down.
TATCCCGACGTGTATTCAGCGTTTCGTTACCGAAACACACTTCGGGATTTTCGGAATTTCACTTAGTTATTTTGCTTGATCTAAAATATAATATCCCGACGTGTATTCGGTGTTTCGTTACCGAAACACACTTCGAGATTTTCGGGATTTTACTTAGTCATTTTATTTGATCTAGCATATTATATCCCGACGTGTATTCGGTGTTTTGTTACCGAAATACACTTCGGGATTTTCGGGATTTGACTTAGTCATTTTGCTTGATCTAACACATTATATTCCGCCGTGTATTCCTTGTTTCGTTACCGAAACACACGTCGGGATTTTTGGGATCTTACTTAGTCATTTTGCTTGATCTAGCATATTATATCCTGACGTGTATTCGGTGTTTCGTTACCGAAACACACTTCGGGATTTTCGGGATTTTACTTAGTCATTTTGCTTGATCTAGCATATTATATGCCGACGTGTACTCGTTGTTTCGTTACCGAAACACACTTCGGGATTTTCGGGATTTCACTT
>BFEA01000701.1:500328-512502 GCA_003427395.1 Chara braunii | reverse complement strand
TTTCGGGATTTCACTTAGTCATTTTGCTTGATCTAGCATATTATATGCCGACGTGTACTCGTTGTTTCGTTACCGAAACACACTTCGGGATTTTCTGGATTTTACTTAGTCATTTTGCTTGATCTACCATATTATATCCCGACATGTATTCGGTGTTTCGTTACCGAAATACACTTCGGGATTTTCAGGATTATACTTCGTTATTTTGCTTGATCCATCATATTATATCCAGACGTGTATTCGGTGTTTCGTTACCGAAACACACTTCGGGATCTTCGGGATTTTACTTAGTTATTTTGCTTGATCTAGAATATAATATCCCGACGTGTATTCGGTGTTTCGTTACCGAAACACACTTCGGGATTTTCGAGATTTTGCTTAGTGAATTTGTTTGATCCAGCATATTATATCCCGTCGTGTCTTCGGTGTTTCGTTACTGAAACACACTTCGGGATTTTCGGGATTTTACTTAGTCATTTTGCTTGATCCAACATATTACATGCTGACGTGTATTCGGTGTTTTGTTACCGAAACACACTTCAGGATTTTCGAGATTTTACTTAGTCATTTTGCTTGATCTACCATATTGTATCCCGATGTGTATTCGGTGTTTCGTTACCGAAATACATTTCGGGATTTTCGAGATTTTACTTAGTCATTTTCCTTGTACCATATTATATCCTTACGTGTATTCGGTGTTTCGTTACCGAAATACACTTCGGAATTTTCGGGATTTTACTTAGTCATTTTGCTTGATCTACCATATTATATCCCGACGTGTATTCGGTGTTTCGTTATTGAAACACACGTCAGGATTTTCGGGATCTTACTTAGTCATTTTGCTTGATCTAACATATTATATTCCAATGTGTATTCGGTGTTTCGTTACCGAAACAGAGTTCGGGATTTTCGGGATTTGACTTAGTCATTTTGCATGATCTAGCATATTATATCCCGACGTGTATTCGGTGTTTCGTTACCGAAATACACTTCGGGATTTTCGGGATTTGACTTAGTCATTTTGCTTGATCTAGCATACTGTATCCCGACGTGTATTCGGTGTTTCGTTACCGAAATACACTTTGGGATTTTCGGGATTTTACTTAGTCATTTTGCTTGATCCAGCATATTATATCCCCACGTGTATTCGATGTTTCGTTACCGAAACACACTTCGGGATTTTACTTAGTAGTCATTTTGCTTCATCTAGCATATTATACCCCGACGTGCTAGCATATTATATATCGACGTGCTAGCATATTATATCCCGACGTGCTAGCATATTGTATCCCGACGTGTATTCGGTGTTTCGTTACCGAAATACACTTTGGGATTTTCAAAATTTTACTTCAGTCATTTTCTTTGATCTAACATATTATATCCCGACGTGTATTCGGTGTTTCGTTACCGAAATACACTTCGGGATTTTCAGGATTTCACTTAGTCATTCTGCTTGATCTAACATATTATATCCCGATGTGTATTCGGTGTTTCGTTACTGAAATACACTTCGGGATTTTCATTTTTTTACTTCGTCATTGTGCTTGATACATCTCGACGTGCATTCATTTTTTCGTTACAGAAATACACTTCGGGATATTCAGGATTTTACTTCGTGATTTTGCTTAATCTTGCATATTATATTCCGACGTGTATTCGGTGTTTCGTTACCGAAATACACTTCGGGATTTTCAGGATTTTACTTAGTCATTTTGCTTGATCTAGCGTATTATACCCCGACGTGTATTCGTTTGCTTGATCTAACATATTATATCCCGACGTGTATTCGGTGTTTCATTATCGAAACACACTTCGCGATTCTCGGGATTTTACTTAGTCATTTCACTTGATCTAGAATATTGTATCCCGATATGTATTCGGTGTTTCGTTACCGAAATACACTTGGGGATTTTCAAGATTTTACTTGGTCATTTTGCTTGATCTAGCATATTATATCCCGACGTGTATTCGGTGTTTTGTTACCGAAATACACTTCGGGATTTTCAGGATTTTACTTAGTCATTTTGCTTGATCTAGCATATTGTATCCCGACATTTACTTAGTCATTTTGCTTGATCTAGCATATTGTATCCCGACATGTATTCGATGTTTCATTACCGAAATACACTTCGGGATTTTCAGAATTTTACTTAGTCATTTTGCTTGATCTAACATATCATATCCTGACGTGTGTTCGGTGTTTCGTTATCGAAATAAACTTCGGGATTTTCGAGATTTTGCTTAGTCATTTTGCTTGATCTAGCATATTGTATTCCAACGTGTATTCTGTGTTTCGTTACCGAAATACACTCAAGGATTTTCGGGATCTTACTTAGTCATTTTGCTTGATCTAGCATATTATATCTCGACGTGTATTCGGTGCTTCGCTACCGAAATATATTTCGGCATTTTCAGGATTTTCTTAGTCTCGTTTCTATTTTATATCTCGAAATGTTTTCGGTGTTTCGTTACCGAAATTCACTTCGGGTTTTTCGGGATTTACTTGGTCTCGTTTCTATGTCATATCCTGAAGTGTTTTCAGTGTTTGGTTACTGAAATACACTTCGGGGTTTTCGAAGTCTCGTTTCTATGTCATATCCCGAATTGTTTTCGGTGTTTCGTTACCGAAATACAGTTAAGGATTTTTGGGATTTACTTAGTCTCATTTTTACGTTATATGCCGAAGTGTTTTCGATGTTTCGTTACCGAAACACACTTCGGGATTTTTGAGATTTACTTAGTCTCGTTTCTACGTTACATGCCGAAGTGTTTTCAGTGTTTCGTTACTGAAATAAACTTCGGGATTTTCGAAATTTACTTAGTCTCGTTTCTATGTTATATTCCGAAGTGTTTTTGGTGTTTCGTTATTGAAATACACTTCGGGATTTTCAAAATTTACTTAGTCTCGTTTCTAAGTTATATCCCGAAATGTTTTCGATGTTTCGTTACCGAAATACACTTCGGGATTTTCGGAGTTAACTTCGTCATTTTACTTGATTTGGCATGTTACATCCCGACGTATGTTCGGTGTTTCATTACCGAAACAGACTTCGGGATTTTCGGGATTTAACGAGTCTAGTTTCTATGTTATATCCCGAAGTGTGTTCAATGTTTCGTTACCGAATAGACTTCGGGATTTGTGGCATTTACTTAGTCTCGTTTCTATGTTATATCCCGAAGTGTTTTCGGTGTTTCATTACCGAAATGCACAACGAGAGTTTCAATTACGCAATCTCGTTTGTGCGTTATATTCCAAAGTGTATCGGGAAGGGTTGTGTGGACCAACTTGAGCGAGGGTGGGTGCGCATGAAAGAGTGAGAGAGTGTGAAAGAGAAATAGAAAAAAAAAAGAGGGGGAGAGAGAGAGAGAGAGAGAGAGAGAGAGAGAGCACGAGTGCATTCGACTATTTAACTACTAATACTAAAAACCAAAAAAAAAAAAATTAGCAAAACAAACGAAACAGGGGGAGGAGGGGGAAAAAAAATAAAAAATCATTGTAAAAAATACAACTACAAATCTTAAAAAAAAAAAGTAAAAAGGTTTTTTTTAATACTATTTTCTTAATATCTTAAGATAGCTCGAAATTGGACCAACATCTAAAGGTTTATCTTTAAAATGGTCTTCGAAGGAAGAGTCCGCGGGTGTGCGTTCTATTTGACGATATATATATAAATAGAGAGAGAAAGAGAGAAAGAGAGAGATAGCACAAGCGCATTCGAGTATTTACCTATTAATACTAAAAGCCAAAAATCAAAAACAAAAAAAAAACAGGAAACATGAAAAAAAAATAAAAAAAAATCAGTGGAGCGAAAAAAAAGAATCATTGTGGAAATTACAATTACAAATTAAAACAAAAAAACAAAAAAAAGTTTTCTTTTATTGTTTATTTTTAATATTCTTGGATGGCTCGAAATTTGACCAACATTTATTGGTTCATCTTTAAAATGGTATTCGAAAGAAGGGGCCGGGGGTGCGCGTCCTATATATATATATATATAATATATCGTCACAAACAGAACTGCCCGGTAAACCGTAGGCACAGAGAGAGAGAAGAGGACAACAAACGAGGGGCTGTGACAAACTGTTTCGTCGGAGTTTCACCGACTCATCAGGAGGCTGAACCCTCAACAGTCTGCAGAATCCCCTCACTGATTACACTGTAAATGATAATCTACCTTAACCAAAATCAAAGTAGACTATCACTCACCCACACCAGATGGAAAACTCTACAGACTGTCGGTTCACACCCCATCACAAGCCAGCAAAACATATAATATATATATATAATATATATATAATATAGATATATATATATAAATAGAGAAAGAGAGAAAAAAAAAGAGGGAGCGTACAAGCGCATTCAAGTATTTAACTACTAACACTAAAAGAAAAAATTAAAAATTTAGAAAATAACAGGAAACAGGGGAAGGAGGAAAGAAAAAAAAAATCATTGTTGAAATTACAACTACAAATTCTTTAAATATATATATATATATATATATATATATATATATTTTTTGAATATTCTACGATAGCTCGAAATTGGACCAACATCTATAGGTTTATCTTTAAAATGGTCTTCGAAGGAAGGGGTCGCAAGTGCGCATCCTTTATATATGAGAGAGAGAGAGAGACAAAAAAATAAAAAAAAATAAAAAAAATTGGAGTAAATGCCAATCTGCATTTGGAACTCTCTAAGGAAAATAAATTTTGGCATTTCGAGTATTTCAAAGTATACAAACACAAACCCAAAGTACACTAGCACAAACCCAACGCTCTGAATACAAAAACGTGCAGTATCTACAGGGGTGGGTTTGACTCCGGAATATGATGAGTAAGGCCAGCAGATGTGTCAAGCCGAATGTACAGAATCCCAACAGTTAGGCTGCAGAAACAGATGTCACAAAGTACTTGTCTTCCACAATGAGACAAAGCGACACACTTCCACGATATGCACAGATAGGAAACTCCTTGTTCCACCACCGCTCTCTAACCAAGATCAAAAGACAGATCATAAAGGTGGCCTTACTACGACCAGGTACTCACACCCGTGTTGACTGGAGACCTTACTAATACCAACTGCGAGGATCCGATTGAGTATCTCAATTGGTTGGCACTAAGAGTGCTACAGGCGACTATGAGGATTGAACCCACGACCTGAATAGGCTATAAATAAGTATTGGCATTTTACTGCGCATGTGTTTACCTTTTTCTTCGTGATTCAGTAACGCATGCTACATTGACCTGGACTTTGTTCAGACCTAGGCTAGCCAGGACACCTATGCAGCCTGACTGGTAACACAACTCGGTACACACTTGCTTTGCAGTCCATTTATACTTTGCATAAAAAAACATTAAGTAAAATGCCGATACTTATTTATAGCCTAGTTAGAGAGTACCTTCTTAGATTCGGGTACCAATGCATTATGATTCTTAGTTTTAAGCCAGTTATGGACCAGGTACTCAGATTTCAATCAGACCGTACTCTTGCATCTACTTGCAGGGTGGACCGCTGTGGAATTGAGCAAGCGTAACTAAATCACAAAGAAAAAGGTAAAGTGCAGTAACATTCGTTTAAAGATCATAATACAGACAACCCAATAAATAAATAAAAAAAGACTTCCTCAGCAACAGTTACTCAGTGCATCAATAGATAAGGCCTCTCTCTCTCTCTCTCTCTCTCTCTCTCTCTCTCTCTCTCTCTCTCTCTCTCTCTCTCTCTCTCTCTCGTGAATATGTGCTGAAACGGGATCAGGTAAATTCCAAAACTCCCAGAGCTTATTTCAGTAACAAAATCCGCAAAACACTTCGGGATATAACGTAAGAACGAGACTCTCTAAATCCTAAAAATCCCCAAATGTATTTCGGTAACGAAATCCTCAAAACACTTCGGGATGTCTTGTAGAAACGAAATAGTAAAATCCCGAAAATCCCGAAGTGCATTTCGGTAACGAAATCCCGAAAATATTTCGGGATATATTGTAGAAACGAGACTCGGTTAAATCCCGAAAATCCCGAAGTGTATTTCGGTAACGAAAGCCCGAAAACACTTCGGGATATATTGTAGAAACGGGACTCGGTAAAATCCTGAAAATCCCGAAGTGTATTTCGGTGACGAAATCCCGAACACACTTCAGAATATATTATAGAAACGGGACCCAACAAAATCCTGAAAATCCCGAAGTGTATTTCGATAATGAAATCCCGAAAACACTTTGGGATATAACCGATCGAATTCCGAAAATCCCGAAGTGCAATTCGGTAACGAAATCCCGAATCCACGTCGTGATACAATCGATCGAATCCAAAAAATCCCGAAGTGCGATTCGGTAACGAAATCCCGAATCCACATCGGGACAGGGTGCACAAATAATACTAAGTAAATCCTGAAAATCCCGAAGTGTATTTCGGTAACGAAATCTCGAAAACACTTCGGGATATAACCGATCGAATCCCGAAAATTCCGAAGTACAATTCAATAACGAAATCCCTCGTCCACGTCGGGATATAACCGGTCGAATTACAAAAATCCCGAAGTGCGATTCAGTAACGAAATCCCGAATCCACGTCGGGATATAACCGGTCGAATCCCGAAAATCACGAACTGCGATCCGGTAACGAAATCCTGAATCCACATCAGAACATAACCGATTGAATCCCGAAAATCCTGAAGTATAATTTGGTAATGAAATCCCGAATCCACGTCGGAATATAACAGGTCGAATCCCGAAAATCCTGAAGTGCAATTCGGTAACGAAATCCCGAATCCACGTCGGAATATAACCGGTCGAATCCCGAAAATCCCGAATTGTGATTCAGTAACGAAATCCCGAATCCACGTCGCAATATAACCGATTGAATCCCAAAAATCCTAAAGTGCGATTCGGTAACGAAATCCCGAATCCACATCGGAATATAACCGGTCGAATCCCGAAAATCCCGAAGTAAGATTCGGTAATGAAATCCCGAATCCACGTCGAGATATATCCGATCGAATCCTGAAAATCCCGAAGTGAATTTCGGTAACGAAATCCCAAAAACACATCTAAATATATCCGGAAGAATCTCAAAAATCCCGAAGTGTATTCCGGTAACGAAATCCCAAAAACACATCTAGATATATCTGATCGAATCCCGAAAATCCTGAAGTGTATTTCGGTACGAAATCCCGAAAACACTTCGCGATATAACGTAGAAACCCCTAAAATCCCGAAAAACTCGAAGCTTATTTCAGTAACGAAATCCATATTTTCACGAATTTTTCATAATTTTAGAATTTCTTTGTAATTTTTAAAAATTTTGTGAATTTTCGAAAATTTTAGGATTGTCGGGATAACGTAAAAACGGGGCATCCTAAAGTGTGTTTCAACAACGAAATCCTGATTTTCACGATTTTTTAAAATTTCGAATTTTTCCAACAATTTTAAATTTTAGTGAATTTTCTGGAATTTCGGGATTGTCGAGATAACACAGATACGGGACATCCTGAAGTATTTTTCGATGATAAAATCCCGAATTTCACGATATTTCAGGATTTTCATAGTTTTTTTCTAATTTTGAATTTTCGTGAAATTTTAGGAATTTCGGGATTGTCAAGATAACGTAAAAACGAGACTTAGTTTAGGGTTTTCAGGATTTTACAAAGTTATCTTCGCCAACAACAAACCACGAATTCGCTAAAAGTTCGCTTCCTAGCAATTTTCAATTTTAGTGAATTTTCTGAAATTTCGGGATTGTCGGGATAACACAAATACGGGACATCCTGAGGTATTTTTCAATGACGAAATCCTGAATTTCACGATTTTCAGGATTTTCATAATTTTTTTCTAATGTCGAATTTTCGTGAAATTTCAGGAATTTCGAGATTGTGAAGATAACGTAAAAACGAGACTTTGTTTACAGTTTTCGGGATTTTACAATGTCATATTCACCAACAACAAACCACGAATTCGCTAAAAGTTCGCTAACAAGCTTCGCTAGTCAATTCGACGAAATTTTTGGACCCTATTGACCACGAGTGTTTTTTTTCTGAGGAAAGTTCTGCCTAAATGTTTGCTAATCCAAAGAGTTAGACAAAATTTGACTTTGGGAAGTCGGACTTATTTCAGATTTAGTATTAAGCTTTGTATAAATTTTAAAAAGCTACTTTCTTAATGGGAGCGTTGACGAAATTTCTACAAATAGAAGAAGTTAGTTAAATTTTGTCTTACCAGGAACTCGAGATTTTTTTGCATTCTCTAAAAGATATGTTGCCTAAGTTTTTACTAATTCAGGGAGTCGAACAAAATTTGACTTTCTAGAGTTAAAAGACCCTTTAAGTTTTCGTATTCGGGCTAGTATAAATTCTGAGACGACAGTTTCCCTACGACAAACGCTGTCGAAATGTTCTTAGTTTAAATGAGTTGAATTATATTTTCACAGGTGACGATTTTGGGAATCCCCCTTGCATAGTGGAGATTCTGCCAAAGTCTACCTTTCTTTGGATACTGGCTTAGAGGTAAACTTAAACTTAGTTATCAGGAGAATCTTGAGTGAGAATGTCCTATGGAGAGTCATTCTCCATACACTGATAGTCTAGCCTTGGACATTGGTTTGTTTTATGTAACAGACCTTCTTTGGACATTTTGATTCGGGATTTGGAGTAAGATTCAGCTTGATCCCACGAGTATCATCTTCTGTTATCACTGATGACATGTCGGTTGCCGATTCATCGGTTTACGATCCAACTCAACCTAAAGGTTTTAGCCCTGTGGTTTAAATTGTTTCGTTAAGGTTTCACCCGGACATTATTGAATGGCACACCAACAAAGATGCTGAGTGTTTTATTTATGGAAGGGTGGACAAAGGTTGGACTTTGTTTGGTTAAAGCGAGGGGTGAGAGCGCAGTGGGTGGTTGAAGTTGTCCCCGTGTAGTGTCCGGACTTTAGTTGAATCTTTGATACGATTGCAGGTATGTTTATGGTTTAGACTCTGGACTTGATTGCCTGCGATCACACATATATATGGTTGAAGGGAGTCCCACTATGATTGTGAGAAGTGACCGTCTCATATCAATTATCCTCATATATATCGTCACAAACAGAACTGCCCAGTAAACCATAGGCAGAGAGAGAGAAGGGGACAACAAACGAGGGGCTGTGACAGACTGTTTCGTCGGAGTTTCACCGACTCATCAGGAGGCTAAACCCTCACCAGTCTGCAGAATCCCCTCACTGATTACACTGTAAATGATAATCTACCTTAACCAAAATCAAAGTAGACTATCACTCACCCACACCAGATGGAAAACTCCACAGACTGTCGGTTCACACCTCATCACAAGCCAGCAAAACATCCACGAAACGAAGAAAGGTCTGTCACAGCCAAAAAATACAGTCCAGTGTCCGCACGACCTATTATGGCAATGTGTAAGAGTTCAACCGATTTTGTGTTTGATAGAAAAAAAAGATTCCCCTTTTGACCCCTTTACTTCTTAAGAGTTATTATAGTTGACCGTTGGAGTATCTGGCAGTCGTCAGAGTCAAACCCCTTAAGTTCTCTCCAGGCCCTGGACGATGAAAATTGTGTCCCAGGCCACGAGAACCGACTGTCACCACAGGCTGGACCCTGTGTACCACCCACTCTCCGCAGGGTGCAGAAGAGGATGTGGTTTTCAACCGCCTTGACAGTTGTCTAGTGTCGCGAGATTAACCCCTCAAGGCACGTGTCAACCGAGACTCGAGTGTCGAATGCGACCCTCGAGACTGACAAGGGTCGCGTGATTATGGGTACTACATAGTACTCCATTGTTGCGACTGCTTGCGATTGCATGTATGGATAGTTGATATAAGAAAGTCCTGCATCCGCGCAATTTTATTCTAAAACTCGCGCGTGACGCAAACTGATTCCTGTGTTCAAAGCTTATGGGTTGGACAACAAAGAGACTATGAATGTTCGTATTGTTTGAGTGATTTGATTTATTTTGTTTTTAATATGGCATAGCACGTGGTGAAAAAGATACGTCCTAGTCGACTGACGACGAGTCGCGTTTGGGACTTCAGCCCCCCAAACCATCGGTTGGCGTACGGGTTCAATAGAGGCGTAGGACCGCGTGTACCCCCTATGCTACAACGTATGAGAAACGCCCTCGACTGACCCATCTCTGCGATTGCGACCGATTAGCTTCCGTACTATGGACTGGTAGCTCGCCGGGGATACGCCCACCGAAGGGAGGTGACAACTCCCGTAGGTGGAGGTACGTTGTACCTCGCATGGCCCTATCCTGTCGTAGGGGTTCGCGAGAGGTATTGCTGGCGCACTCAGTCGGAGCGGCGACAGAAGCTCCAATAGGACTGTGATACAGGGACGAAGAGTCCTTGCTCCCAATCCTGCGTAACGTGGTCCGGGAGGGTCCCCTTGCAGGTCCGATGCGCCTGACATCGATCGCCTGAGCGTCCGAACATGTTCGGCTGCTCGGTGGGGCGTCGAACATGTTCGGTGTGCGCTACACGGGACAGGACAACAAAACGAGAAGACATGATGTCAACGAAGAAGAATGAGGAAATTGAGGAGATGGAGGATGACAGGAGGAGAATGATGACGGAGAAAACGAAGAATCATTAGAGGAGGACAAGGAGGAGGAAGTGAAAAAGAAGTAGAAAGATTCATTTTCCTTACTTCCCCACCTCCTCATCATCGTCCTCCTCCATTCATTCTTCCTCTTCGTCGTCCTCATCCTACTTTCTTCCTCCTCCTTCTCCTCCATTCTTCAATGTTGTCGTCGTCCTCCTTTCTTCCTCCTGCTCCTCCATCTTGCCGACTTCCTGCTTCATCCTCCTCCACCTTTCTCCGACGTCCTCCTCCTCCTCCGTTCTCCTACGTCCTCAAAATTGACCCAATATGCCTCCCCAACCATTCACCTTGTCGTCACGTGGGCCTGCTTTCTTCCCGTCGCCACTGTTCAACTGTTCAAGGCTTCAAGCCTGAAGGACGACACGTGGCCAACTCTCGAATGAATGAAGTTCAAGCCTCAAGGATGAGGAGTAGGAGGAGGAGGAGGAAGAGGAGGAGGACGGGTAAATGGAGGAGGAGGAAGAACAAAGGAGCACGAGGGTGGGTGGGGGTTGGAGGTGGGCGTTCTTGGAGACTCACCTTCGGGCGAACGGGACGCGCAACTGCAACGAGGAGTCCAGGGTGACATGCGGGGGGGCGCAGCGACGATTACGAAGAGCGCTCAACAACGACCGGGGAAGGGCGTGCGGGGCTAGCTAGCGCGGGGGCGGTGGGATACTGCCTCAACGCAGTGTTCGAATTCAGACCCCGTGTGAACAAGTGTCGTTGATCTACGACGATCAACGACGGCCATTGCATATATAAAAAAAAAACAGGGGCCCCGATTTTTTGTTATTTTGCGCTCAATCGCCCGGTGCTTGGACCGGGCGGGCCTGCCGGGCAGCCCAGGCGGGTTCCGGGCGGAGGAGGAGGTGCCCGTGCCGCACGGGAAGTAGCCTAGCTTCTCTTTGTTTCCTTTCGCTTTTTATTATGCTTTCCGGGGCAGTGGTTGCTAGAGCCCCTAACAGATCCCCAATGATCCATTCAAACCCACCCCCCTGCCTCCCTTCGGCCCCCGGGGCCAAAACATGGAGTTGAACTCCACGTGCAAGCCCGTTTATTGAACGTGCATTCCAACCGTTCCATTTCTGAATGGGATTTCTGCGTTCGGTAAACGCGCGGTTTCATAGTTTTCCTCAGGGCACCAAACTAAAAAAAAAATCTTTCCTATATCTTAAAAGAAGAAGCGGTCTATGCATGACGCTCCACCGGGCCCAAGAAAACTCGGGCAAGAAGTTCCGCGCAAGGGTGCCACAGGGGATCAAGGAAGGTGTGCCAGTTCGCAGTGGGCGTATTTGCGACAAGGACCGTGGTGGTGAGCGGGGGTGTCGGTTCGTGGGGGGAATTTGCGGGGTCGTATTTGTGACGAGGTCGGGCTGGGTGCCAGGGGGCTGAGGGGGTCGACAGAAAGAGACAGAGAAACGAAGCGACACAGGAGGTGAAGAAGTGGGAGAATGAGTGGGAGGAGGAGCAGGAGGAACGGGGGGAAGAGCAAGAGAAGCAGACGGAGGAGGAGAAGGAAGAGCAGGAGTAGCACGGGGAGCGGGAGGAGGAGGATTCATCGTCTATTGCTGTTAAGCGGTG
>BFEA01000701.1:435959-459694 GCA_003427395.1 Chara braunii | reverse complement strand
CGGCTCCCTGAAGGACGGCGTGCAGTTACAGCAGACCGAACGCAACAGTTGGAACAACGGATCTGTACTACCGCCAACACCTCAAGTTCGAAACTGCGCGAGACAGCTCCAAAGTTTGACGGGCAGGAGATCTTTTGCGACTAGAAGACAGATCCGATTCCATGGTTCCGCAAGTTCGAGCTCACGCTGCAGCTACACAACGTCAAAGAACACAAGCACCACGCATACTTATACTCTCGCTCAGGGGGCGCGTGCCAGGCTTGGTTGGACAATCTCTTGTCCAAGTATGGAGTGGTAGCTGCCGACTTGCACACCAAGATCAGTTGGGATGATCTAAAAGGCGGCGTGGCACAAGCGGTTCCAAGTCGAGTCACCGGAGATAAAGGCTATGGACAAGCTCATGGTCTTTGAGCAGGGCACGCTGCCGAGTACCGACTGGATTGCCAAGTACCAACGCTTGACATCAGTCCCAAACCTCCAGATGGGCTTCAAAGCCATCCGCCACTATTTCATCTCAAGGTCATGTCCGACATTAAGCAATGCCCTGACTCACGTCGAGGACACCAGGACAACAACGGCAAAACTTTTTGACAAGGCCGCTTAGATTATCATTACGAACAAGGAGGCTAAGAACCTGCGTTCGTCTGCGGCAGGCCCGAGCAGGGACCAGCATCGACCAAGAGTGGTCGTGGTCGCGGCAGCAACGCCGTTTGACCAAACCAGCGAGGCTGTGTCTGCTAGTGAAGGGGACAGACTCGCAGCCGCCCGGGAAGGTGGGCGCCCCGGCAAAGGCCGAGGACCAAGACGAAGACACACCACATCTAGCCCCGGCCCCGGCGCAGCAGCTCCAGCCCCTTGGTCCCAATACGGCATCTCCGAGCAAGCATTCAACGAGCGCACGAGATTCCACTATTGCCTATGGTGCGACAGTGATCTTCATCAGACACTGGCCTGCCCATTGAAAGGCAAGGGCAAACAGGGAAACTGAGCACCGCCGAGAGTGACTCGACGACACTCTCGGCGCCTCTGGAACCGATTTCTTAGCGAGTAACCAGCCTTCATTCCAAGGCGCATGCGGAAGTCGATAGTCCTCTTCTACTTTCTTTTGAGGACTATGCTGCCCGGCTCGTTCCTACGCTGGGTACTCAAGCTCAAGGACAAGACGTGTGTGCGGCATCTTCTCCATCCGGCAGCGGCGACTTGTCGTCTTCAAGTGGTTCTTCACGGGATTCGTCGTGCGAGTTCAACATAGAGGTATTGGACCCGCTCACGTCCGAGGACTATGCCAACATAGAGGTATTGGACCTGCTCACATGCATGGCTTCCTCTCCCGACCACGGGCCGCCTGTCGGGACCGCAATGCGCAGCACTATGCGCTCATCTCCACATGTACTTGTCCTTCTATGCACCACCAACTTTGCCAACGGATGACGAAGTCGCGGTGGGGAACATCCTTGCGTATGTTACCAAGGTGGCCCGCGAGTTTTGCAAGCAGCGGTACGAAGACAACAACGCACCGCTCATGTATGTCCGCATCCAGGTTGGGCAAGCGCCCTGCAGTGCTTTGCTGGATAGCGGCTCGTCTCGCAATTTCATGAGCCAATCCTTTATGCAAAGGGCTGGCCTTGGCGCACAACTTCGGAGGAAGGCAAACCCGACGGCGATGAAGTTGGCGGATGGGAAAACGCAGCAACTTCTCGACTGTTACATCGAGGCCGTACCTGTTTATTTCGCACCTCATGCATGCGAACCGGTGACGTTCGACATTCTCGACACAGACTTCGACATCATTCACGGAATGCCTTGGCTTGCAAGTGCGGATCACACGGTCAACTTCCGCCGGCGGACTCTTAGCGTTCGCGACGCCTTCGGCGCGGAAGTGGCGTGTACTATTCCTCTACCGCACCCTTCGATTCGGTGTCAAGTGGTGACGACCAAATCATTCCGGGCGACTTGCGCTTACGAGCAGCCCGAGGAGATCGGCCTATGTTTCCTACAGACCGTCGCGGTAGCCGACTCTTCACCCATGGACTTGTCTTCGGACCCCCGGGTGGTGCGGTTGCTGGACGAGTTCACCGACATCTTCGAGTCACCTACCGGTGTGGTGCCGGATCGGCCGATCTCTCACGAGATCATTCTTGAGGCCGGTGCCGTACCGCCGAAAGGTTGCATCTATCAGATGAGCGAGGAGGAGCTTGAGGTCCTCTGCGCACAACTCGACGATTTGTTGGCCAAGGGCTGGATCCGCCCTAGTAGCTCCCCATATGGAGCACCAGTTCTCTTCGTTCGGAAGAAGAACAAGGATCTACGATTGTGTATCGATTACCGCAAGCTCAACGCGCAAACCGTCAAGAATGCGGGGCCTCTTCCTCGCATCGACGATCTTCTTGAGCGATTGGGCGGCGCAAAGTATTTTTCTAAGTTGGATTTCAAATCGGGATATCATCAAATCTCGATCCGGTCGAACAATCGCTACAAATCCGCGTTCAAGACGAGGTACGGGCATTTTGAGTGGGTGGTCATGCCTTTTGGCCTCACCAACGCCCCGGCGACCTTTCAAGCGGCAATGACCAATGAGTTTCATGCAATGTTGGACCGGTTCGTGCTGAGTTGGATTTGAAATCGGGATATCATCAAATCTCGATCCGGCCGAACGATGGCTACAAATCCGCGTTCAAGACGAGGTACGGGCATTTTGAGTAGGTGGTCATGCCTTTTGGCCTCACCAACGCCCCGGTGACCTTTCAAGCGGCAATGACCAATGAGTTCCGTGCAATGTTGGACCGGTTTGTGCTGGTCTACTTAGACGATATTCTCGTCTATAGCCGGTCATTGGAGGATCATCTTGGGCATCTTCGACGAGTGTTGGAGACGCTCCGCCGCGCCAGGTACAAGGCCAACCTCGACAAGTGCGAATTTGTTCGGCAAGAGCTGGAATACTTGGACATTTTGTCACACCGGAGGGCATCAGTCCGCTATCGGACAAGATTCAGGCCATCCAAGAGTGGTCGGAGCCTCAGAACATCACGGATGTTCGTTTGTTCCTTGGCCTCACCGGCTACTACCAGCGTTTTATCAAAGGCTACTTAAAGATCGCGGCCCACTTGACCAAGCTTCAATGCGAGGATCGGCCGTTTGACTTCGGAGAGGAGGCGTGGGAATCATTCTTGGCTCTCAAAGCCGCGCTATTGTCTGTGGAGGTCTTGTGGATATACGACCCGCTTTTGCCTACGCGCGTCACTACGGATGCGTCAGGCCATGGCATTGGTGCAGTCCTCGAGCAACATGATGGTGTGGACTGGCATCCGGTCGAGTATTTCAGCAAGAAAGTGCCCGTCGTGCATTCCATTGACGATGCACGCAAGAAGGAACTCCTCGCCTTCGTCCACACGCTCAAGCGGTGGCGGCACTTCCTCCTTGGTCGAAGTCAATTCCGATGGGTAACGGACAACAATCCATTGGTCTTCTATAAGACCCAAGACACCGTCAACAGCACCATCGCTCGATGGATGACGTTCATCGACCAGTTCGACTTCTTTCCCGATCACATTCCCGGGAAGTCGAACCGTTTTGCGGATGCTCTTTCACGGCTTCCGAATCACTGTACCGCGGTCTACTCAACCTTCGAGATCGATGATGACCTGCGGAACAGCTTCATCCGCGGCTACCAAGCCGACCCCGAGTTTCGCAATAAGTACGCAAATTGCTCCTCTCCTAATCCAGTGCCTTCTCACTACCGGATCCAAAAGGGGTACTTGCTTGTCCACACGCGGGGAAGGACCTTCTTTGCGTACCGAGTGATCCTCACTTGCGTACACGGCTTCTTCGCGAGTTCCACGATGCTCCCGCCACCGGACACTTTGGAGTCAATCGCACGATTGGCCGACTCCGCAAGCGATTTTGGTGGCCCGACCTTCTCGGCGACGTCACGCGCTATTGCGAGTCATGCGAGGTTTGCCGACGCTGCAAATCTCGCAACCATCGTCCGTACGGCGAGTTACGACCATTACCGGTCCCGTTGAGGCGAAGAGAAGCGATTGCCATGGACATTACCGGCCCGTTCCCCAAGCACAAGACTGGAGTGGATGGGATTCTCACGGTGGTCGACCGACTCACCAAGTTCGCCATGTTTTTACCTTGTCGCTATCATGCCAAGGCACCGGAGTTGGCCGAGGTTCTCTACACCGGTTGGATTCGAACCAAGGGTTACCCCAAGGAAATCGTCTGCGACCGCGACACTCGGTTCATGTCCGATTTTTGGTTGGCGCTCATCAAGCGATGGGGCTTATCTTTTAAGCCCAGTTCAACTCGCCACCCCCAGATCGATGGCCAAACGGAGAGGGCTCGCACAGGTTCTCCTTTGCACTCTCATTTGTCCTGACCAGAAGGACTGGGTTGAGCGACTGCCGGATGTCGAGTTGGCCTACAACTCTTCCATCCACCCGGCTATCGGGATATCGCCTTTCGAGTTCAAGCACGGCTCGCCGGTCACTTCACCGTTGGACACTATTACTCCACGAACGGCCGAGAGCGACGACCATCTTCTTTTCTTGCGTCGGATGCAAGAGCTTCTTGTCAAGGCACGCGACCAGATGGCTAAGACGCAGCAACACATGAGCCAGCAGGCCAATCGCCAGTGTCTTCCTTGCCCATTCCGCGCCGGCGACTTCGTGTGGGTTTCCGCAGCGGAATTCAGCCTTGAACAAGACATCTCTCGCAAGCTCCTCCCGAAATGGATGGGGCCTTGGCCGATCGTAGCACCTGCTAAGGACGCACCCGAGGGACCTTCACGATTCAGGTGCCCGGCCACTTGCCCGTCTACCCAGTCTTTCATTGCTCCAAGTTGGCTCTTTACACGCCAGCGGAACATGACGATTTTCCCGGGAGACGTTCGCAAGACCCACCCTCCATGGACGGTTTTCAGGAGGTCGGCGACATTATCTCCCAGCGACGCTACGGGAACAGGCCAACCGAGTATTTGGTGCATTTTGCATACTGCACACACCGAGTTGACCGTTGGTTGACCCGTGCGAAACTTCAAGCAACAGCTCCAGAAGTTCTCGCACGCTACGAACGCAAGATGCAAGGCAAGCCGGTTTCTTCGGCTCCACGCCGCGCCTTCGTCCAGGTTCCACCTTCAGATCGTCGGCTTCGCCCTCGGCCCGGCATGACTTCATAAGGAAGGGGGGGTGTTACATGCTGCACCTGCACACGAGGGCCATTTTCCAGGCCCTGTGTCCTTCAGGCTGAAAGCCTGAAAACCAGGGCCTACAGGCCCCGTGACTGTTCAGCCCGAAAGCCTGAAAACAGGGGCCTGCAGTCCCTGTGTCGCTTCAGACTAAAAATGGCAATAGCCTTTTTAGCCTGAAACGAAGGGCCATTTTCGGTCGTTCATCAGAACGACCGGCCCTGAAACTCAGGCACCGAACCAGGGTTTCGGGAACAGGCTATTCTTAGCCTGTTCCCACGCCAGCCTCAGCAGATGCTGCAGCGCCAGCCCCTGGCACACTTYGGCACTGGCAAGAGCAGCCTCCTCGGCCTGGCTCGCCCTTCAGGCAGTCAGGAGGCAGGCCGAGGTAGTACAGAGGGACTTCCCATGCACTTCACGGGCAGGCAGGAGGCAGTAGTCTTCAGGATTCGGCAGCAGCACTCTGGAGGGAGTGCTGCAGGAGTAGTAGTAGCGTTAGCCTTCAGTCTTCAGCGCTGGGCACAGTAGGTATCTGTAGTCTCCAGCGCTGGGCGCCATAGCTAGGATAGCACTAGAGAGAGAGAGAGATTGGGCGGAGGCCAGAGGTACCTACCTGCAGCGCCGTTGCTCCAGCTTCGTCTTCGAGGTACCTGCATCACAGCGCCAACTTCACAGGTTAGTACCTGGCTCGTAACAGAGAGAGAGAGAGTACTTCTTCTTCCTCTTCTCAGTCCACCATCTCCCTCTCACCCTCTCATCGTCTGACTTCACTGCATCAGCAGACTACGAGAGAAGAGAGAGAGAGCTTGGTGACATTGGATCCAGACTCGACTTTTGGCTTCAGACATTGCAACGAGGGATTATTTGGGACTTGTGACAAAGACTTCGGTAAACCGAAGTCACTGATAATAGACTTCGGTAAACCGAAGTCTCTGACCCAGTTCTCTTTGAACATCCTGATCACATACTTCGTCCTTGCTGTTTCTGGCATAGCTACTAACCTAGCATACTTACTAAATCTATCCACGATGACGAAGATGTGTCACATCCCACTCTTGCTGTTGACCAGGGTATCCATGAAGCCCATGGACAGACTCTCACCAGGCCGTTCCGATATCGGAAGGGGCTTCAGCAGCCCAAGAGGAGCCTGAGTACGCGGCTTGTCCCTTCGACAGACCTGACAAGTCTCCACGTACAGCTGGGCGTCTCGCATCATTGTGGGCCACCAGAACCGCTGCAGCAGATTGGCTGCGGTTTTCTTATACCCAAAATTGGTCGGTGGCGTCATGGCACTCTCGTAAAAACAAACTACGCAAAGACTCGCTATTCGGGACACACAATCGTTTATTCCCTGCCTTCTCAAGGATTAGCAAGCCATTGACCAACTCAAACTCGACAGAGGTCTTCTTGTCCTTCGCCTCAAGCCTGCGTATGATCTCAGACATGAACTGATCCTCACGATAGGCTTCCACCAAGGACTGAGTAACATTGTCCATCAGCTTGAACTCGGTAATCAGCGCACCTGAGAAATCAGGTCTACGCGACAAGGCACCAACAACCTTGTTGTACTCCCCTTTCAGATACTGAGGGTCGAAGTCATACTGCTCAATGACTTCGATCCAACGCTTGAGGGCGTCAGAGAGTACATGCTGAGTTCTCATCCATCTCAGGGTCTGATGATCAGTCCTGAGGATGAAGAACCTCCCAAGGAGATAGTGTCTCCAATGGGTCAGAGCCTTGTAAACTGCATAGAGTTCCTTCTCATAGGTGGACTTAGCCAACTTCTGAGACGACATTTTCTTGGACATGTACTCTACAGGCCTTAACTTTGGCCCCTCCTAATGCGCGAGCACGGCGCCAATGCCGTATTGGCTGACATCTCTGGCGACTATAAACGGCTTATCAAGATCAGGAAGTTCCAAGACCTCGTAGTGCGTCAACGCATGCTTCAGATGTCTGAAAGCAGCCTCGCACTCATCTGTCCACTCCCATGGGGTGTCAAGGCGGGTCAGATCAGTCAAAGGAGCGGCCACTATGCTATAGTTCTTAACAAAAGTCCTATAGTAGCTTGTCATTCCTAAGAAAGATCTCATCTCAGTCACAGACTGAGGACGTGGCCAATCACGAATGCTGGCCACCTTCGCGTCATCGGGCTTTAACCCTTCTGCGGATATCTCATGACCCAAGTACAAGACACGGGTGCGGCCAAACTCGCACTTCTCACCGTTAATCTTGAACTTGTGTTGACGCAGGAGACTGAGGACTTTGTCCTAGTGTGCCACATGC
Organism: Chara braunii; assembly: GCA_003427395.1. NCBI lineage: Eukaryota > Viridiplantae > Streptophyta > Charophyceae > Charales > Characeae > Chara > Chara braunii. The sequence goes on along the minus strand of BFEA01000701.1, from coordinate 452,220 downwards.
TCCTCGACAGTCTTACTAAAAATAAGTATGTCATCGAGGTACACGATGACAAACTTGTCAAAGTAGTCATGGAATATCCGATTCATAGCGTGCTGAAAGGTGCCAGGAGCATTGCAAAGGCCGAAACGCATCACCAGAAACTCATACAGACCGTACCTAGTCTGAAAGGCGATTTTGTGTTGATCCTCGGGCCGGATTGCAATCTGATGGTACCCGGACTTCATATCTATCTTACTGAAATACCGACACCCTTGCACTCTATCAAGCAAATCATCGATGCGCGGTAGGGGCTCTCTGTTCTTAACAGTGATGGCATTGAGGCCCCTATAATCAATGCACATCCTAAGTGTGCCCTCCTTCTTCTTAGGTACGAATAGTACTGGAGATCCATAAGGAGAGACACTCGGCCGGATCCAACCCTTCTCTACGAGTTCCTTGAGTTGTCGGCGAAGCTCATCAAGCTCGCCTGGAGACATCCGATAGATCCTACCCTTCGGGATGCTAGACCCTGGGATAATCTCTATCGCGTGGACGACCTCCCTCTCTACAACCCCTGTCGGCTCTTCAAATAGATCAGGGTACTTGGCAACTACTCCCTCTATCTCCGGCGCCATTTTCACCGGCTCGCCTGCAGCAGAGACATAAACTAAGTACATACCCTTCTCCTGATTTTGCTTATAATAATTATAGAACGCGGCCGCACACATGCACCCATAGGACTCAATCAGACTACTAGCTTTGAACTTAAAATAATCTGGCGGTCCCTCCACCTGGCAAAGTGTGTTTAACCACTTTTCGGTCCAAATCAAACTGGGGTTGTGGCACAGAGAGGTAGTACATACCTAACAACATGTCCATGGGGAGTTCATCGCTCACTAGGAACGAGACGCGATGTCTCAGTTCCCCTCCGGCGTACGGGAAACAACACTCCACATCTTGGAGGTAATCATTGACTACCATGCGCTGTTTGTTCGCACAGGTCGACTCCACAGGTCGACTTCGGCGATGCACTCGCCCCTCTAAGCGCAGCCTCTCAACGCACGCGCGACTGATAAAGTTTCTAGTCGAGCAAGTATCATAATAGGCCCCGGCCTTGCGGCCGCCAATGACAACCTCGCTGACGAACATTTCACCCTTCGGGGCTTTGACTAGGGCCGTCCAAGAAGCTAGCGGGTCTGATCTAGACCACTCATCCTCTAGCTCCTCTAAGGACTCGAACACATTCATCGAACAGAGGCTCGATGGGTCTGAACGTGTTTGCGGGACGACGCTGGAGTCAGTAGCTGGGGCCATCTCTCGAGATGGTGAGGGTGTCCCCACCACCTCGACCCTAGCAGGAACTACTATGACTACTGGCCCGACGTGTTTCCCGAAGCACTGCTAGAAGAACTAGCCACGTTGCTACCAACGAGATGTGAGGATCCTACCGCCTGCCCCATCGTAGGCCGGATCTTGTCAGTCACCTTCTTGTTACGACACTTAAACTGATCATGGCCATATTGGCCACAGCGAATGCAAGCCTGCCGTGTGTACCGATCTCTCCACACGTCCTTTGCGAGACCCGCCTTCTCCCATGGGGGAGCGTTGGGGTCTACTTGACTCCTTGACCGAGAGCCTCCGCGGTGTCTACCGGTCGCCTTACCTTTCTGAGCTACGACAGCGACTACTCCACCCTCTGAAGCTTCTGCGCTGCCAGCCTCTAAACCTACTCCTTTCTGGAAGTGATCGTCTAATTCGATGGTTGAACCATCGTTATCGACAAACATAATGCGCCCTTTCGCCTTCCAGTTAGGAGGCAGTGTCTTCCTCCTTCCATCTGTAGTGGGTGCCTGTCCATGCCCTATCTTAGCCTCAAGGTCTAGGGCCTTCTTGCTAAACGAAGGAAAGTTGTGCATATTGATGTTGTTGGCCTCACCTGCCAAGTGATTCCTGAGAGGCATAGGGAAGCATCTCAGGTAGGAGGTGAGTAGTACCTGGGGGTCATAGCGTACCCCTGGGACACAGATCAGACGCTCAACAACGTCAGTGGCTTCCCTTACTGACTTGAGTTGCCGCGTGTGCAATGTCAGGATCGCGTCAGTGGCCCTTTGGGCCTCTTGAGGATCATGCCACCTTTCCTCCACCAGCTTAAGGAAGTCATCCAATTTATGGGTGACCGCCCAAGCGCGGAAGTCATGACCATACCCCTGGAGCTGCACCAAACCACTCAACCATCTTGTTGCACTACCCTCTATGTAGGAGGCAGCCACAAGCACTTCTTCGTGCGGCAAGGTAAGTTTACACCTAACATAGACTGGCACTGCCCTCAACCACGTGTCGAGGCCTTCACCTCTCTTATCCTCTGTGAAGGGTTTCGGAGCGGAGATGGCCTTCTTTGGAACCCACTGTGTTTGTCCCGGTCCCTGCATCACTTCGGGTTGTGGACCCTGTGACACAGGTTGTTGTGCCAGCTGCTGGGGCTGTGTACCCTGCGGTTGTACAGGTTGCGAGACAGCAGGCTGCGTGGTACCTACAACCTGCAACGAAGATTGGGTGTACACTGTCTCTACTGGAACCTGTAAACTAGCTCCTGCTGTGATCCCTCCTGATAGCGGCATGCCCAGGGAAACGATCGCAACCGATGATGGGATTACATATGGGGAGACCCCAGTCACTGGTGGGAGAAAAGGAGGAGGTTGTACAACGGGCCAGGCACCAGGCCCGGACATTGGCGACGTTGCTTGCGCTTTCCCAACCAACAGGGCCATACTTTGCTGGATGTCCTAAAGGGTGGATGTCTGATGGTCCTGCATCTCAACTACATTCAGCAGGACGGACCGTACGATCCTCACCTCATCAGTCACTAGCGTCAGGTCCATCTCCTCTAAGTCACTAACGTCCGCTTGTCTTCATTGCATCATGGCTCTTCTTCTAATCATTCTTTCTTTCTCCGCTTTTATATCTCCTAACGCCTTTCTGTAGTTGTGCCTCCTGCAATGCTGCTTGTTGTATGGCGATCTCGTCGGAGGTCAACACTATAGGCTGGCTTGCCATTACGCCAGTGGACTGACTCTGGGTTTGCGCGACCGTTGACCCGACAGATCCTGAACTACCGCCCTGAGTAGTCTGCTGCACTGAAGTAGCCATAGCTTCTGAAGCTGCGGCTTCACTCACAAGTGCCCGACTAGCCTCTGCTGCTTTAGCCCTCCTCTGCTGCTGCAACCTCTCTCTATGCTGGCAGAACAGATATCTGTCACCCTCTGGACCTAATGCCAAATGGGCTACTGGGTGCCATGCCGATCGCAAGATCCGGTCGTCCTTTCTAGTGTCCTCCTCGGCGCTCATAAGCTACACCACTGTACACAATCTGCACTAATGCACTCTAGGTGCCTACCGCAGCGTAGTGCACAGACCAATTAACTGGTGGCTATTTCGGAGACTTTACATTCGGGCCCAACAAGTAAGTCAAATTCCTACAAATAAAACTATTTTTAGTTTGACTAGTCCGCAAACAAAAGCACCATAAACAAGAAACAGTTCTAACTAATGTTGTCTGTCAGATGTCAATGGCTGTACACCTAACTAATCAAAACATAAAAATAGAATCATTTGTGTGGATAGGACAACATGGAATTTTCTCGAACTTATCACCTGGAATTTACCCCTCCCTTAGTTCCCCTGAGTATCACTTGACGTCAGCGTCCCTGAGCAATCTGGAGAGCGTCTCGTGTCTAAAGGTATGTGTCCGGCCCACCCCTGTGCCCCGAGTATCTGATGAGCTGGCCAGCCCTGCACTGGATAATCCTCGCGTGCAGCGAGCCTTACAACCATTGGCTGATCTAGAGGCAATTTAACGTCCGCCCCCACGTGACTACAAGAATTCTTTTACGTCGCAGTCGGACGACGATCACAGCCAATGGTTCCTCTTCCGGTGCTTATTTAAAGACGCCCGGTCTCGTCTCCCTTAAGGGCTGGCTTGCCCTTCAGTACCCATCTAACAGCGCAGCAAGCTGAACAAAGGACAAGCAGCAAAGCATGCGTGCTCTACTCCCGGTGGGTTGGCATGGTGACCGTGACCCAGTGCTTCGTCCAGGGCCCTTTAGAAAGCTCCGCCCATCTTCTCCCAAATGCTCCACGTGAACATTGCCGACTCTCAAGGTTGAGCACACTCGACACCTCACAATGAGAGGACTCTCAAGAAGGAACACACAACCTCACGGTAAGAAGTGTCGAAGAGGGTAGATAAGGTTAAGAGCAACGTGCCTCAAATAGCTGCCCCCAACCACAGAGATAATCTCACCAGATGACCTGATGGCGATTGCGATGACCAGTGACTGCGTCGGCACAACCAGCATTATCTCCCCGTTCCACCTCAACATCAATCACACATTAGATAGTTCTCATCACACTGTCCAGACCACATTACCCCACGTAGCCTTCTTGGCGATCCCCTCACCTCCTGGGTTGCCTATCACTCGTCTCCGCCCTCACTACACACCACTTACGGCCAAACTCGCCAAGCAGACCCCATGTATGTACCGCATAAGGCAGAAGACAAGCGCCAGATGAGCGCAATCATACCACAGCTCCGATACCAAATTGCAAGGAAGATGAGCATTAGCGAACTTCAACAATCAAACAGCATCATATACACAAGACCAGGTAGTAGTGACCTCGAACCAACAACAGAATTGCATCACGAGTTTCACCAAACAAGAAGACACCAAGAGCTCAAAATTGACAATGCTGCTAATGTCTCATCATCATCATCAATGAGGAACCAATGTTGATATCCTATATGGCGCTCGGCGCCCAGACTACAGAAGGCAGATCCTATCTAGCCTAAACTACAATGTCGAAGATGACGTCAACAGCTTTCCCGAAGTACGAGCATACAACGACCAATGTCGCACGCTTCCAGCACCAAGTATGTCTCTCGTCACACTCACAACCTCGTTCCGCAACACACAGATGCCACTTGCACCCAAGGACCACCCTGCGCCACACCCAACTCACAATGGAGCAGCTCGGCTATGGCTGCCCGCTCCTTCCTGCTCGCCCGTGAGAGCGTGAGTGCCAGCCAGCAAATAGTGCAGCAGCGCTTGCGCAGCATGCAGCCAGCACCCGAATGCCGAATGAGGAGGCAGGCCCTTTGCTATATCGAAGTGGCCTCCTGCGTCCAGTCCCAGGAAGCTTCCAATAGGCCTCGGTAGCCTGAGGCCCAGCACGATCGAGAACAGACCTGGGGCCTACGGTAGTTGCATGTGCCCAACTGCCTTTGGCATGTGTTTGGCCCAGTACCCATATCCAGCCCAGGGCCTGCTTTCCATTCATTCACACAGGCGGCCCAGGGCCTGGGTTTCCTCAACCAACTGGCGCTGCGCAACTGCTTGAATTTCCTTAGTTGCGCAGAGGCCGAAATAAGGCCCTGAAGACCTCGTCGAGCCTGCCTTCACTTAGGGCGGCCGACGGGCTGCAAGAGAGGGGCCGAAAGGAGCTCATAGAGGCAGTGGCCTCGCATTCACAAACATGCAAGGAAAATGAGATATAGCGAAATGACAGAAATTCATTATGCAAGATCACATTGAAAGCCAGCAAGTCCAACGCTGTCCATAAAGCAGAAATGCACTGATATAATGTGATATTCCACCAACGGAGAACCAAAGCACTGCATCCGAATGTCAATGAGAGCATAATCTCGCCACCACCAGCATATGTATCCAGAGTCCTTCCTCCTACTTGGCACTCACGCCCAGACTAATGTCACATAGCTTACTAACAGCCTACGAATTGACAGCGCATCCAGATGACGTCAGCAGCAGAACCGAAGTACATGAAGCTGTTGACCGTTGTAGACTATCGCCAAGACCAGGTACATGCCCTCACATCATCAACCTCATCTCTCTCTCTCTCCTACCGCCGTCTTTCTCACCCACGTCTTCTCCCTCATACACGAAGACCACCGCCACTTCCCATTGACTATCCAAGGCGAGCCCTCATCAACGCCCTCTCTCTCTTCGACACCTGCGTGCGCACAGCTGGCGAGCGCACTCTCAAGCAGCACTGCCGCACGCACTACGTAGTGCCCGACTGCCCTCTCCGAAGCCTGGCCCTTTCCTATATGGAAAGCGGCGGGCGCTTTCCCTTGCTTCCCCTGTGAGACCGAGTTTCCAGTAGCTTCAATATCGGCCAAAGTGTCTGAGCCCGGGCCCGTTCAGACAGTGGCCTGGGACTGAGTTGATTAGGCATGCCCAGCCACCCAGGCACAAACGTGCGGTGCTCCCTGCTTCGACCACGTTGCTGGAAGAGCCTAGAAGGCTTATACATATTTTCGATTCTCACGAGCGAAGCGGATGTAACCAACTGGCATGTGGCAACTGTCTGACCCGCACCAAAGATTCACAAAAATTGACGATTTCGGGGCACATTTAGATTCAGGGGGCCCACCTTCGCTTAGGGCGGGCATGCGCCTGCTGCAGGGCCTTATGCCGAGGGGTACACCCTGGCACTCCCTCCTCCTTTACTTCGATAGTCCTCTAAGAGGTCGTTATACAGCAGGCTGCTTCCCTTTCAAGTTTCTTTCGTAACTTTAGATAATCTGGGTAGCAGTCTTTCTTCTCTTGTAAACCACCGATCTTCTTTAGGATCCGTATGATGTCTGAACCGCACTCGACACTGCATCTGCGGTTTCAGAAGGCGTCCCTTGCCTGGAGGCTTGGGAATAGGCGTCAGCTTGTGCTCAACAATGTCGTCAATGTCCACGTGTCCGTCCATGGTTGGGGACAGCATTGATCGCCTGGAGGGAAACTGTTTTGTTTCAGCGAAAGGTGCCAACTAGATGCATGAAAAACAGAGTGTGTACGAAGGTGACCAGGGATGCAAATGACATACGAGGGACCATCTGGTTGATCTCCTACTATATCTAAGACTTCCCAGGGTCCGAAATATTGTGGCATCAGTTCACGGGTAATTTCCAATTCCTGTCCCAATTCCTAATGACTTTACCGAGACTCGTTCACCTACCTGAAATCCTGATGGTCGTCTGTCTCAGATGCAACCATGGTGATACATGCTCAGTTGAGTGATGTATATGGAGCCAAGGATCCGCAAAGTGATGATAAGGACTCGAATGGACAATGCAGTGTCAACAAAGCATCCACAAACAATGCTCATCCAGATACATATGAAAATAGCATAATGTACAACAATTGAAGTCTCAAAGAAATGACCTGACCTATTAGAGACTGACACGACATCCCATCATACACCACACACGTGAGAGAGGAAGGAGGGACCGCATACATGTCCCTCCTTGCACATGCACATGGGGAAGATACCACGGATGAAGAGATGGGGGAGAGGCGAGATGAAGATGGAGGTGAGGGATAAGACCAAGATCGCGATAGAGAAGTCCAAAAATAGTCTCCCTGCCGAATGTCCAATCAATGTCTGTCGTAAAAATGTTGAATCAGATCCTGGGCCTTATGCCCGATGTCACTTCTGCCAATAACCTCTCTCTCTGAAGAAGAAGAAGAAGAAGGAGAAGAAGAAGAAGAAGAAGGAGGAGAGATGGAGGGCGCCATCGCATTATCGGATCCAAGAGGGCTATTTGCTAGTCCACTCGCAGTGGAAGGATCTTCTTTGCGTGCCAAGTGACCCACACTTGTGTACGCGACTTCTTGGTGAGTTCCACGACGCTCCCGCCGCCGGACACTTTGGAGTCAATCGTATGATTGGCCGACTTCGCGAGCGTTTTTGGTGGCCCGGCCTTCTTGGCGACATCCACGCTATTGCGAGTCGTGCGAGGTTTGGTACCGTTGCAAATCCCGCATTCATCATCTGTTCGACGAGTTGCGACCATTACCGGTCCCCCTAGGACGGCGGGAATCGATTGTCATGGACATCACCCGACCGTTCCCCAAGCACAAGACCAGTGTGGATAGGGGGGGGGTACATGCTGAGTCTGCACACTGGCCCCATTTTGGGGGCCCACCGGCCGCACGCCCCTCATAAGCGGGCTCTGGAGGCCCATGACCAGCCTTAGGGCGGCAGGATTCGAGGCAGCATTCATTTATTTATTTGTTTGCTGTCATATTTTTGTCTGGTCACGCGTCGTTTCGGACTTGCAGTTCATCCTAATGGACGAAGGCCATGTTTTTGGCCTGGTACGGACGTAGGCAGGCCCTGTTGGGCCAGGTCCATCTTTGTGCGATAGCGGACACTCCCTGCTGCATCAGCACGGAGGGCCTGGACGTCCGGTAGGGACCCTGGCAAGCCGTTTCTAGGCCTAGGACCATAGGCACACGGAGGCACACCCGCGAGGCCCAGCGCCACTTATAGCTGGCCGACGCCAGGGCAGACACACAATTCGAGTAACTCCCTTCTTGGGCGACATGCTGCTGGAGCAGCGTTACCGCGCTACGCTGGAGGTAGAGGTAGAGGTGTAGGTAGGGAGTGAGGCAAAGGCCATACCTGCAACGGCGAAGATCCTACCTGGGCACCATAGCTGGTCTTCGCGCCAACGCACCTGCAGCACAGAGGATACAAGCGGTGGCAGTTACCTGCAGGTGAGATAACGAGGAGACGACGTCTTCTTCTTCTTCTTCTCTCGCCCTCCCCGGAATGTGATTGGGAAAGAAGTCAAACTGGTCAATGAAAGCCATCCAACGGGTGATGGTACTATTCATCGTGTCTTGGGTCTTGTAGAAGTCCAACGGATTATTGTCCATTACCCATCGGAATCGACTTCGACAGAGAAGAAAAGGCCGCCACCGCTTAAGCGCGTGTACGAAGGCCAATAACTCCTTCGTGTCGTCAATAGAGTGCACGGCAGACACCCAAAGTACTCGAGCGGGTTCCAGTCCATGCCATTGTATTGCTCGAGGACGGCATCAATGCCATACCCAGACGCATCGGTAGTGACACGCGTCGGCAAAAGCGGGTCGTGGATGCGGAAAACCTCCACGGATAGCAAGGTGGCTTTAGGGGCCGAAAACGAAGCCCGCGCATCATAGTCGAAGTAGAGCGGCCGATCCTTGCATTAAAGCTTGGTCAAATTAGACACGATCTTCAAATAGCCTTTAATAAAGCGTTGATGGTAGTCGGATAGGCCAAGAAACAAACGGACATCCGTGACATTCTTCGGCTCCGACCACTCTTGGACAGCTTGAATTTTGTCCGATAACGGACTAATGCACTCCGATGTGACAAAGTGGCCCAAGTACTCCAACTCTTGCCATACAAATTCACACTTGTCGCGGTTGGCGTTGTACTTGGCGCGACGTGGCGTATCCAACACACATCGAAGGTGCTCGAGATGATCCTGGAAGGTCCGACTATAGACGAGAATGTCGTCCAAGTAGACCAGCACAAACCGGTCCAACATCACGTGAAACTCATTGGTCATCACCACTTGAAAGGTCATCGGGGCATTGGTGAGGCCAAAAGGCATGACAACCCACTCGTCGCCAAAATGCCCGTATTGCGTTTTAAATGCGGATTGTAGCGATCTTGCTAACGTATCGACATCTGATGATAGCCCGACTTCAAGTCCAACTTCGAAAAGCATGTCGAGTCGCCCAACCGTTCGAGAAGATCGTCGATACGAGGGAGAGGCCCCACATTCTTGACGGTTTGCGCATTGAGCTTGCGATAGTCAATGCATAAGCGAAGATCCTTGTTCTTCTTCCTTACGAAGAGAACTGGCGCACTGTAGGGTGAGCTACTAGGGCGGATCCAGCCCTTGTCCAACAAGTCATCGAGTTGCGCGCGGAGAACCGCGAGCTCATGCTATAGATGCATCCTTTCGATGGGACGACACCGGCGTCAAGAATGATCTAATGGGAGATCGCCCAATCCGGCACCACACCGGTAGGAGACTCGGAGACGTCGGCGAACTCGTCAAGCAATCGCACCAAGCGGGTGTCCAAAACAAGATCGCTGGTGAAGACTCGGCCATTGCGACGATTCTAAGAAAACATAGGCCGATCTTGTCGGTCCGCTCGTAAGCACAAGTAGCCCGAAAAGACTTGGTCGTCACAACTTGGCACCAAATTGAAGGGTGCGGAAGAGGAATGGTACACGACACCTCGGCGCCAAAGGTGTTGTGAAAGATAAGCGTCCACCGATGGAAGTTGACCTTGTGGTCCGCACTTGCGAGCCAAGGCATCCCCAAAATAATGTCGAAGTCCGTGTGTAAGACGTCAAATGTAACCGGCTCGTATTCATGAGGTGCGAAATAGACCGGCACAACTTCGATGTAGCGATCAAGAAGTTGCTGCATCCGACCGTCTGCCATCTTGATCGTCGTAGGATGTGGCTTCCTTCGAACCTGTGCGCCAAGGTCGGCCCTTTGTATAAAGGACTAGCTCATGAAATTGCGAGTCGCACCGCTATCCAGCAAAGCGCTGCCGGACGCTTGCCCAACTTGAAAGAGGACATAAAGGAGCGATGCATTGTTGTCAGCGTACCACTGTGTGCGAAACTCGGGGGCCACCTTGGTAATATATGCAAGGAGGTTTCCTACCGCAACTTCGTTATCCGTCAACAAAGTTGGTGGTGCATAGAAGGATAGGTATGCGTGGAGAGGGTGAATAGTGCTGCGAATTGCGGTCCCGGTAAGCGGTCCGCGGAAGGGAGAGGAAGCCATGCAAAATCCTCGGGTGACAACGGCTCCAAGACCTCTATGTTGAACTTGCATGCCGAATCCCTTGAAGAACCACTTGAAGACGATAACATGTCGCCGATTCCAAATGGAGAAGAAACTGCGTACACACCTTGTCCTTCAGCATGAGAACCCAGCGATGCAACGAGTCGGTCAGCATAGTACTTGAAAGAATAAAGAAGACTTACACGACTTCCACATGTGCATCGGAACTAAGGGAAGTCGCTCACGAAGCAACTGGTTCCGAGGGCGTCAAGAGTGCAGTCGTTTCACTCTCGGCTTTGCTCAATTTCTCGAGGGGACTTTCCCTTGTCCTTCGTGGGACAGCCGACGGTTTCGTGTGCGTCGCTGTTGCACCACAAGCAATAACGGTGTCTCGTTCGGATCTTGTAAACGCCCTATGAGAGACCGTAATGTAGCCAAGGGTCTTGAGCTGTTGTTCTGGACCCGGGAACTGAAGAGGTGTTTGCCTTCGATTTGCCACGTCCTCGACCTTTGGCGAAGCGGCCACTATCCCGGGCGGCTGCAAATCTTGCTCCCTCGTCAGATGAAGCAGCCTCGTTTGAAGAATCGGTCGGCATTGCTACTGCGACCACGACCACTTTCGGTTGATGCTGATCTTTGCCTAGGCCTACAGAGGACGAACGACCAACATTGCGAGCTTCCGTATTCGTAACTATAATCTGCGAGGCCTTGTTAAATAATTGTTGAGTTGTGGTAAGCGTCTCCGCCACTTGCATCAACGCATTTCGCAATGTCGGGCACGACCTCGTGATGGAGTAGTGTTTGATGCCCGTGAAGGCGATCGGCAAGTCGGGTGTGGATGCCAAGCGTTGGTACTTGGTGATCCAATACAGGCTTGGCAAGGCGTTCTGATGGAACTCATGCAATTTTTCCATCGTCGGAAGCTCGGGCGGGTTCCACTTGGAACCACTTGTGCTATGCTGCCTTGAGATCAGCCCAGGTGATCTTTGTGTGCAGCTCGGAGACAGTGACCTTGTGGGTGGACAGCATATTGTCAAGCGAACGCATTTTGCAATGTCGGGCACGACCTCGTGATGAAGTAGTGTTTGATGCCTGTGAAGGCGATCGACAAGTCGGGCGTGGATGCCAAGCGTTGGTACTCGGTGATCCAATACAGGCTTCGCAAGGCGTTCTGATGGAACATATGCAATTTTTCCATCGCCGGAAGCTCGGGCGGGTTCCACTTGGAACCGCTTGTGCTATGCTGCCTTGAGATCAGCCCAGGTGATCTTCGTGTGCAGCTCGAAGACAGTGACCTTGTGGGTGGACATCATATTGTCAAGCCAACGCATTTTGCAATGTCGGGCACGACCTCGTGATGAAGTAGTGTTTGATGCCCGTGAAGGCGATCGGCAAGTCGGGCTTGGATGCCAAGAGTTGGTACTCGGTGATCCAATACAGGCTTCGCAAGGCGTTCTGATGGAACTTATGCAATTTTTCCATCGTCGGAAGCTCGGGCGGGTTCCACTTGGAACCGCTTGTGCTATGATGCCTTGAGATCAGCCCAGCTGATCTTCGTGTGCAGCTCAGAGACAATAACCTTCTGGGTGGACAGCATATTGTCAAGCCAAGTTTGACACTCGCCCCCCAACCAGTGATATAAATAGGCATGCCGGTTGGGGTCGATGACTTTGTACAAGTCCAAACGTAGGTCAAATTGGCACCACCATGGAATAGGCTCGGTCTTCGCTGCATCGGAAAAGATCGGAATGCCATCAACTTTGGGTATGCACTCGTGAGATGGCAGGGCCGAACTGGCAGCTGCTGCGCAAATCTGCTGCTCCAACTGTTGGTCGGTTGTTTGCTATTGCCGTGTCGTGTCCTTCAGGGCGCCCATGTCCACCTCCAATCTGTTGACACGTTCCAGGATGTTGGAGGGGCCAACGACTGTTGCTGCAACAGGCCGCTGTTCCAAAGTGTGTACGCGACTGAGCAATACTGCACGTGCAGGTCCAATGTGAGGATCTCCTCTTGCTGGGCCATGCAAGCAGCCACCAAGTCCATGATTCACTTTATGACCGTGGAGAAACTGCATACGATCGCGGAGGCACCCTCCTCCTTGGCCAACGTGTCCCAGTTGGTGGCAAAGGTCAAGACTTTGGCCTCCTCCTCGAATAATGCATCCCAACGCGCTTGTCGTGCTTTGTCTGCAGCCTGTCGTGCTGCGTCGTCGTGCGCTTGCTGGTGTAGCTCAGCAAGGCGACATTGTTCCTCGACTTCCCTTTCTCTCTTCTCCCAAACGACAAGTGCCGCATCTGCTCTTTGCTTAAGCTCGAGCATCGTGTTGGCCAGCCTGGCCTCGTAGTCCTTGTCAAACTCATTGTCCTTGCGTTCCATCATGCTGGGCGCTGGTCGAAGGACAGAAGCCATGTGTGGACGGTGCTGATGCGGCACTGCTGACATGGCCTGCTGACATGTCATTGTTGACGTGTCACTGCTGACGTGGCCTGCTGACGTGGCCTGCTGACGTGTCATTGTGCTGATGTGGCAATGTAGCACTGCCGCCGCAGTAGAGAAGAGAAGGAAGGATAAGAAGAAGAACAACGGAGTAGACGGGGTGGGTGGGAGGGGAGAAGATGAGATTCTAACACTTCCCCACCCCCATGGGGTCACATTGATCGCCCAAATAAGGAGCCACTAATCAAAATTTGAAAAGGCAAAACTTTGCTGTTTTAAAAGAATTCAATAAAAATAATAACAAATTTGAAATTGGAAGTTCGGTAGGTCTCCCAATCCCAAAACCCTGATATTCAAATAATTACTAAGTGGGGATCCGGGCTGCCCGAGTGATCGGCAAGGGCCCGGGGGAGGTCCCCGGCGGCCTGGCCGGCAGGGCACCCGATCGGGGGTCGGGCCCCCCCAACGCAGTCACCTGTCAAGGGGTTTCTGACCCCCTTTTGGTTGGTATTGGCCTCCCGCAGGCCTACCGGATCCGACCAGCCCAAGAAACTGTCGCGTCGGGCTCGGTAGGCCTGCTTTTTTTTTTTAATTCGCGCCGACTCTGTTGGCGCCAACCTTCCCCCCCTTTCGAACCTTCGATCAGCTGGGGTGGTCTGCCACTCGCCCCCAGCACGATTAGAGTTGGTGCCGACCTGCTGCTGCACCGTCCTCCCGTGCCATCCTCCTTAGTCGTCGCCCGTCACCAGTCGCCCATCGCCATCGCGATCGACTGTCCTGCTGCTGCTGCTACGAGGAAGGCCCGACGACGAAGGCGCCGTTCTTCTTCTTCTTCTTCTTGTCGGAATCGTTTAGGGTTTGTGTAGGATGGGAGACAAAGGCCCTGCTGCTAGGGTTACTGTTGTAGGTAATGACGAAGGGCCCGACGAACTGCTTCTTCTTTTTCTTCTTCTTCTTCCTGTTCTCCTTATTCTTCTTTTCTTCATCCGCTTCCTCTTCTCTCCTCCTCATCCGCTCATATTGTTCTGCTTCCTCTCTCCTCCTCGTCCCCCTCTCATCTTCTTCTTCTTCTTCTTCTCTCCTCCTCCTCCGCTTCCTCCGCTCATCTTCTTCTTGTTCTTCTTCTCTTCTCCTCCTCTTCCTCCACTCATCTTCTTCTGCTTCTTCTTCTTCCTTCCTCCTCCTCCCCCTCATTTTCTTCTTCTTCTTCTTCTTGTCGGTTATTCGACAGGTCCTTTTCGTCATACCCTACCGCAGCCATACTTCTTCCTCTTCTTCTTCTTCTTCTTCTTCTTCTTCTTCTTCTTCTTCTTCTTCTTCTTCATTCGGTAGGTCACGTCAGATATGACAGGCCGTCCACCTACCCCCCCCTTCTCGGCTCATCTTCTTCTTCTTCTTCTTCTTCTTCTTCTTCTTCTTCTTCTTCTTCTTCTCTCCTCCTCCTCTCGTCTTCTTTGTCTTCCCCTCGTCCCCCTCCCGTTTTCATCTCCCTCCATAACTTTTCTTCTTCTTCTTCGTCTCCCCTTCTCCCCCACTCATTTTCTTTCGCCTCTTCTTCTTCTTCTTCTTCTTCTTCTAGTTCGTCGACATTCGGTAGGTCACGTGAGACACGACATGTTAAAAAAAAAAAAAAGAAACGAAGGTCGTCCTCCTCCGCCTCCTCCGCTCATCTTCTTCTTCTTCTCCTTCTTCTCTCCTCGTCGTGGTCTCGTCGTCTTCTTCTTCCTCTCCTCCCCCTCGAGTTTTCATCTTTCTCATCAACCTTTCTTGATCTTTTTCTTCTTCCCCTCCTCACCTCTCTTCTTCTTCTTCTTCTTCTTTTGCTCCATTCGCTAGGTCTTCTTCTCTCCTCTTCTTCTTCTCCCCCTCCTTCCCTACTCCCTGCCTTTCTCTATACCCTACCGCCACCGCCATACCCTACCGAAACCATACTTCTTTCGCATCTTCTTCTTCTTCTTCTTCTTCTTCTTCTTCTTCTTCTCTACTCCTCTTGTCTTCTTCGTCTTCCCCTAGTCCCCCTCGCGTTTTCATCTTCCTCCATAACCTTTCTTCTTCTTCTTCGTCTTCCCCTTCTCCCCCACTCGTTTTCTTTCTCCTCCCCTTCTTCTCTGTCTTCCTCTCCTTCTTCTTCTTCTTCATCTAGTTCGTCGACATTCGGTAGGTCACGTGAGACACGACAGGTTAAAAAAAATAAAAAGAATGAAGGTCGTCCTCCTCCCCCTCCTTCTCCGTTCACCTTCTTCTTCTTCTTCTCCTTCTTCTCTCCTCGTCGTCCTCTCGTCTTCTTCTTCTTCCTCTCCTCCCCCTCACGTTTTCATCTTTCTCCTGGACCTTTCTTGATCTTCTTCTTCTTCCCCTCCTCACCTCTCTTCTTCTTCTTCCACTTCTTCTTCTTCTTCTTCTTCTTCTTCTTCTTCTTCTTCTTCTGCTTTATTCGCTAGGTCTTCTCGTCTCCTCTTCTTCTTCTTCTTCCCCTCCATCATCCATCCTCCATCCATCCATCACTCCCTCCATCCCATTTCGCCATTCTCCATCCTCCATCATCCATCCCTCCCTCCCTCCATCCCATCTCGCCATCCTCCATCACGCATCATCGATCCATCAATGGATCACTACCTCCATCCCTCCCTCCCTCCCTCCCATCTCGCCATCCCTCCCCCCCTCCATCCATCCATCCATCTTCTTCTTCTTGGACGTTGTTAAGCAGTCTCCCTCCATCCCTCCATCCTCCCATCTCGTCATCCCTCCCCCCCTCCATCCATCCATCTATCCATCTTCATCTTCTTCTTCTTCTTCTTCTTCTTCTTGGACGTTGTTAGGCAGTCTCCCTCCATCCTCCCATCTCGCCATTCCTCCCCCCCTCCATCCATCCATCCATCCATCTTCTTCTTCTTCTAGTTCTTATTCACCGTTGGTTAGCAGCCTTCCTCCATCCCTCCATTCTCCCATCTCGCCATCCCTCCCAACCTCCCTCCGTCCATCCATCCATCTTCTTCTTCGTCAGAGCAGCAGGCAAAAAACATGCAGCAGACATCAGAGCAGCAGGCAACAAACATGCAGAGCCCCCAACCCAGTACACATCATATCACATACATTCATCATACAGGCAACATACATCTAGAGCCCCCAACCCCAAGACACCCCCCCAACCCCAGTATTCCCCGCCCAGTCCCCCCACCGCCCCCCCCAAAACCAAAA
>BFEA01000701.1:395765-406765 GCA_003427395.1 Chara braunii | reverse complement strand
CTCTCTCTCTCTCTCTCTCTCTCTCTCTCTCTCTCTCTCTCTCTCTCTCTCTCTCTCTCTCTCTCTCTCTCTCTCTCTCTCTCTCTGCGCGGTTCGATTCTTGGTGCCGGCCTGAATCCTACCTCGCTCCGCACTATCTCGCACCCACCGCATGTCGCTCGCTCCCTCGACTGCAAGCCCCTGCCACACTTCGACCGCCCCTCCCCCGTGCCCTGCCACCTGGCCTGGTCTTCCTTTCCCCGCGAAACACGTCCGCCACCATTCCCGCAACGTTGTGCTTCGTCAGCCGCCGGCGGCCAGCGCAATTCACTTCTTGATGCCAAGTCGGACCCTCCCTCGACACTCGAGTGTCCCGCTCGGCCCTCGTGGTGTCGGCCCGGTTTCAGTTGGGCCCCACACAGGGCCCTTTGCATGCGTTAATAGCATAGAGATTTATTTTGAGTAGGTTGCTTTCAAGACTTCAATATAAATTAAGGTAAAAACTTACTAAAAGATTACGTGTGGAAAATCAAACATTTGTGTAAAGGGAGAGAGAATGATGAAAAAAGGGATAAAAGGATGGCTTCTGCTTGCGTTTGATCAGGTCAACCACAGGCTGGACGTACTCCTAGGATGGGGCTGTCCGACGCTATGTTTATTTTTTGTATGCTGGGTTGCTTGCTTGGTCTTCAGCGGTTGGACCTATCCTAGGTTGGACGGTCCGATCGCATGTTTCTTTTGAGGGTTTTCGTCAACTTTTTGACTGGAGGATGGGGCCCTAGGTTGGGGAACCTAGAATCATTGTTTTCTTTGGTTCCTAAGAAGGGCAACGACTAGGCGTACCACTAGGATGAGGCGGCCTAGTCACGAGTCATGAACCGAAACAAGAGTATAAAATTTGATACCATATAATTTAAATTCAACATGTTGGCAGACTAGACGTACCCCTAAGATGAGGCCAGATAGAACACAAAGCAGAAAATAGGAAATTCGGAGTATAATATTGATGGTAATCCAAAAAGACTGGACGTACCCCTAGCATGGGGCGGTCCAGTCCTATGCCTGTAATAACATGAAAAGGCAGAGAGTTTGTATAAATTTGACTATTTTGAGTTTAAACATGGTCAAGGTCGGATTGGGTATACCCCTCGCATGGGTGTTCTTATGGTCTGCCAAAAGAGAGAAGGAACTAGTGCATTTACATGTTAAATGTTGTTGTTGTTGCGGAGGCTGAACGTACCCCTAGGCTGGGGCAGTCCAGCCACACATTGTCTAGGCAGGCTAAACGTACCCCTAGGATGGGGCGGTTCGGTCCTATGCCACAATTGATTGTTTGGGTGGCCAAGAGTACCCCTAGGATGGCGCGGCCTGATTGTATGCCTTATGTTGTTGCTAGGCAGATACTATACGTACCCCTGGGATGGGGCGGTCTGGTTACCTGTCTTATGTCAATTGTTTAAGCTAAGTAAGCGTACCCCTAGGATGGGGCGGCTTAGTGGCATCTTTTATGTATATCGACTAAATGGGTTAGATGTACCTCTATGTATATCGACCAAGAAACTTCGAGGCAGAGTCAAGCATGACGACCTGAACAGGAGCAGCCATAGCTGCTTTGTGTTGTCCTTTGCACAGCAGGGCCAGGCCTTGGTAGTCCATCATAGCGGCGGCCTTTGAGGAGGTAGAAGAAGGGTGGCCATGACTATGGTGAACATCATGTTGTACCTGCAATAGAAGAGGGATTCATATGTTGATTCCGGTTCATTCACTCAATATTATTATTGTAATTTATTGTATGAATAAGAGGGGAGGAGAAAAGGAGGAAAGCGGTTGGCGAGAAGAAGGGAATTGCCATTGTTTTTTGCTGGTGTACATCTTCTTCTTCTTCTTTCATCTTCTTCTTCTTCTTTCCCTCTCTCTTTCTCCTCTCAAGTTCATTCATTTCTTTTTGCAATTGGACGGCATTGTACTTTCTCATGAATGTGAATGTGTACTTCGAAATTGGCCAGGATCATAACATTGGTATCAAAAGGAATCTACTTGCTGGTGAGAGTTGACTTAGCCGCCATAACCCTAACCTCAGTGGTTAGGGCTGACCACTTAGGGTTAGGGTTGGTTTGAAGTGGGAAGTGGGGCAGCGTGGATTAAGGAAGTTGCGCCCACCTGGTTAGGTCGTGTTGGGTCTACACTTGACCTGACCAGGTTGATTGAGAGTGACCTTGTGGTGCCGAGACACATCAAGAGGACTTCGTGCAAAAATTTGTGACAGGCGACAAAGAGAGGCATTCACACCTGGAATCTCACCTAAGGGAGACACTTGGCAACTCAAGGGCCTCCCTCAAGTAGTTGAGTTTGAGGGAGGTAGCCATTCTGCATCTACGCAAGTTGCTACTTTGTTCTTTAACGTCGGTGGGGGATACGACCTTGCACTTTGGTGTTGGAGTCGGACCTCCTACATGATAGGACACTAGTGTAGAGGTAGCAAGTAGGGTTAGGGAGACCATATGAGAAAGGGGGTGAGTTATACTTCATCTCAGAGTCCGGGCCACCCAGGTAAGTGTCGTGCACCTAAGGGTTGCCCATGTGCACGTGCATGGTATTGTTTGTCTTGTTGGGGTACACTTGAATGGATGGTACGAAGTCCTCCAACTTTTCACACGTTTGAAGAACTTCCAGCCATCAAAGGAACAAATAACAACATTGAAATTGAAACATAATTGTTGTTATTTTGCTGTTAATTTAGGTCAAGGAAGTAGTCTGTTTTTCTTGCTACTTTGAAGTCTTGGTTGTATGCATTGGTATGCAAACTACTTGTTGACCTGACAGATAGAGAGATGGAGTATCTTGCTTTGAATGTCATATCTGTCTACAATGCTTTGTTTTTTCATTCCGAGTGGTTGTAGTATGTAGGTTCTCTCTTAAAGTTGAATTTTGTTTTTTAGTACGGTAGAGTCCAAAAGTAGGACCTTGTGGTACTCTTCTTGCTTGGGACTTGGTCACGCCCTAAAGTTCATTTTATGCCGGTCGTGACGAGTGGACAAGAGAGAAGAGAGAGAGGGATCTAGTAGTTTCAGCATAGCAGCAGCCAAGCCTTCTGAGATTTTGAAGGCTCACATGGTTGCACCGAATAATGAAGATAAATCGTTGTACCAGGCCCTCCATCAGAAGGAGCTGGCCAAAGAGGAGGAGGAAGAGGCCAAGCGGACAACCGTTATTGAAGGTCATGAGGCCGTATTTTAGAACAGCCTCATACAAAGGTCAAAAGGGATATGGTCACATACGTACTTGCCCTCATAGATTGTCATTTGCTCAGTGAGCTCCCTAATCTAAAGTCCCAGCTACTCAACCAGGTGAGCCAGCAGCGAACTTAGATGGCGAACATGGCCAAGGAGCACCGTGCCCGGATGCAGCAAATGGAAAATCTGCATCAGGCCCTGATCTCAAATTCCCTTCCGCTACCTCTTGTTGCTAATCGTTTTGTCCTTGCACCTCTCCATATTTTCTTCTTCTTCTTCTTCTTCTTCTTCTTCTTCTTCTTCTTCTTCTTCTTCTTCTTCTTCTTCGTTGAGTTTGGTTGCAAGTCTTTCAAGACCTGCAATAGCGACAGATTCCGTTGTTGCTGCAAGTGACAGCGCAAGAAATTCTGCAACTGTTGCAGCCAGAGATCGGAACCAACAATGGCTGGTCCCAGCTATAGCAGTCCATACATGGACCGGAAGGCGGTGATGATATTGTCCACGTACAACGGCAAGGAAGAGGTGGAGTCCTGGATCAGCTCCATGAAAGCTTACTTTGAGGTATACCGAAACGACTTTAAGCCACTCTGTCAGATCGAGCTTAGCATACCCAGCTTGCATAGCCTAGACTGCTAGGCAGCCCCGTATGACAGTCTCGATGTTTGTCCCTAGGATCGAGGACTGGTTCACTCTTTTAGTGTAATCACTCTCGAAGAAGTGTCGATTACATAGGACCCACATGCTGCAACAAGAGTAAGGATCCAACTTGATGACCTCAAGCGCAGCAATTGGCAGGGCACCATGCACTCATGTCAGCAAACTCTTTGCTACACCAGGGTTGCCAATAATTGCGCAATCGTGCTTGGATGTAGTAAAAGGTATGGTTCTCACCACTTTTACACATCGCCTAGGCAAAGATCTCATTGGCTATACTAACTAGCTTTCCCTCATGAAGGATGTAGTCTGTCAGTCTCGAGGCAGCAGCAGAGCTGCAAAAAGGCCCTTCGTTGCGAACGGTTTCGTGGCAGCAACCGTCTTGTTGTGCACGACTTGTTAGAGGTTGAAGGAGAGGCTGAAGCAGATGACCCCACTCTTGGCGACGACCAAGAACAGGACGCTGATACAACCTATTCTTCAGCTTACGAGTCTGAGATCAATAACGAAGAAGAAAAGTTAAGTGTCTTAAAAAACAATGCCTATGGTAAGGGAAACCAGAACCAGGACTCGGCAAGGAACATTGTCCCATTCCCTAAAGGAGTCAAAATCCCAGCCAATCCGGAGGACGTGAGTACTAACCTTGGGTTGACCTCCGGACCAGTTAGGCTGAATGGGAGGCTAGGGTAAGGAAAGGGGTTTGCCTGCATTGCCAGAAGACTAATCATAAGGTCAAAGGATGCTATAGGTTGCAGCGAAACCAGAATCGAGCGTAAAGAGTTCATTAGCACACTCTACAATACGGGAGTATGAACTGGTAAGCGGTAGTTCCCCCAACTTTTGTCGATTCCAAGACTAATGTTTGACATGTTTTGTACGTTGAGCCTTGGGAGGAGTATGTGAAGCTCGACTTTCACTATCACCTAGAACATTGGGCTGGGATGAAACATCGGCGTGCTCAAGGGACAACGAAGTTAATCTTCTTCAAACTTCTCATTAACCACCGTTATCTCTGTGTCTTGACTGATTGTGGTGCAACAACTAACTTTATGTCATCACAAGGGATACGCAAAGTGGGCTTGGGGATGAAGCAAGTGGCTTTGCAGAGCCCTCGCCGGACTCAAGTAGGCAACAAAGAAGTTGTCACATCCACACATGCAGCCAAAGTTGTTTGCACTACCTTTGACAAGGACAAGATTGTCACACACGCGTTGAGCTTCTATATCCTTGACAAGTGTCCCTTTCACGCAGTCCTTGAGTTGGGTTGGTTGCAGTCCCAATGTGAATGGACTAAGAGGAAGGAATCACTTTTCATGGTCAAAGATGCTCAGGGGAACAAGTGTCCCATCGACTTGGATGAGAAGTGCGAATCCCCAATGATTTTTCTTAATGCGATGCAGTTATCCAAGAAGTGGCGCAAGCACAAGCAGGACAAATAGTTGTATGTTGCTTTTGTTCGTCCTACTCACGTGCGTACTACTTTTGAGGCTAGTGTTAGTTCTACTTTGCATAGTGTGTCTAGTTCAAGCACAAGCAGGACGAATAGTTGTATGTCGCTTTTGTTCATCCTACTCATGTGCGTACTACTTTTGCGGCTAGTGCTAGTTCTACTCCACCACTTTATAGAAGTTATGGCCGAACTGCATGGGGGCCTCACACGATCAGTCAAACACATTATCGAGTTCGTCGAAGGCGCTGTTCCTGGAAAGGGTTGTGTACACAGTAATGGATCCCACAAGTTGGAGGAACTCTGGAGGCAAATCGATGATATGATTGACAAAGGGTGGATCAGGCCAAGCGAATCTGAACTCGGTGCACCTGTTTTGTTTGTCCCAAAGAAAGGAGGCAAGCTCCGAATATGTATTGATTACCGTAGTATAAACCGCATCACAAGAAAAAATGTGTATCCATTGCGCTATAAATCAATGATTTGCTTGATGTTGTAGGTGGATGCAAGGTCTTCTCCAAGATCGATCTCAAGTCTGACTACCACCAGATTGAGGTCAATCACGCGGACCACCACAAGACCGCATTCAAGGCCCGTGATGGGCTGTACGAATTTACCGTCATGCCCTTCGGCCTCACGAATGTGCCCGCCACCTTCCAATGTCTCATGGACAAACTACTTCGGAACAAATTGGTTGGTTTGTGGTTGTCTACCTTCACGACATTTTGATTTTCAGCAAATTAATAGAAGAACACATGAGACACAACCTGCAACTGTTGGAAATCATCAAGAAAACGCAACTTCATCTAAACTTAGAGAAATCTGAGTTTGGGAAAGACAGCGCCATCTATCTAGGACAAGTTGTCTAATGGGGGCCTTGAGCCTGAGGCAACCAAAGGTTGAGGTAATACAAGACAAACCTCAACCAAATATTGTTTGTGAATTGCGTTCCTTCCTTGGTCTTGCATCATACTATCGTAAGTTTGTGCCCCGTAAGTTTGGGAATGTATCCTATGCATGGGATGAGGCATGTGAGACTGCCTTTCAAGCGTTGAAAGAGGCCTTGGTGAGTCATCATGTGCTCCTAATTCCAGATCCCAAACTCGCAGTCGTAGTCACCACGCATGCGAGTTAGTATGGGATTGGCACAGTGCCGCAACAAAACGATGGTGATGTTTTTTGTCCGCTCGAATACTACAACAAACACATGCCCAACGAAAAGGTAGTTACTTGCACTTACATGGGCAAGCTTTATGCTTTGTGTGAGGCACTCATCTATTGGAAGTACCTTGTCCCCTACATTGACTCCACTTCAAAGTCTTCTCATATCATGAGACCTTGAACTGGATCAAGGATTGAAGTACCTTGTCCCCTACATTGACTCCCTGGTTCCATGACATTGATATTTTTAATTTCAAATTAAAACACAAGAAGGGTTATTTTAACTTCTTTATTATCGAGTTGCTGATCCATTGCCTCGCCACCCAGAGTATATGACTTTCCTTGTCAACTGTGACGACCTCCGAAAGAAACTAAAGGAGGAACTCTTGGAGCAAACTGCCAAGGATCCGGACCTCAGTCCAATCCTTCAGCAGCTGCAGGCAGACCTCAGCAATCAACCTGATTTTCACGATTGCGAAGGTTTGGTTTTCCAGCGCTATGGAAAGAACGACCGTTTGTGCATACACAACCATGAGCCTCTCCGCACACACTACTTGGATTTGGCGCACGGTCGGAGTGGACACATCGGCATGGCAAAACCTACGAAAACCTGTTACAACAATTTGACTGGCCAGGTATGAAAGGATCTGTTGAAAAGTTTGTGGTTGAGTTGTCAAGTATGTTAATGAATCAAACCATCGAGGCAAAAGCCCATGGGGCTACCCAAACCTCTTCCCATTCTCGAAGGTCTTGGAGACTCCGTCTCTATCGAATTCACATACATGGAAAAGACAAGTAAAAATGGCTACTGGTAGGGGATTGTGATTGTTGATCGTTTTTCCAAATTTCTCAATCTGATTCCATTGCCACCTCATGCCCCAACTGAACTCGTGATCCATGAGTTCCATAAAAAGTACATTTTGTAGTTCGGAATCCCAAAAACCCTTCTTTGATTCTCACTTCAATCGTGCTTCCTAAGTATTGATTGGAAGGACTTCATATCCCAAATCCTTGGCTTCAAACTGAGGATGACATCTGGTCGACATCCCAAAGCCAATGGTTTGGCTTAGGAAATTAACCAGTTTGTGTTTCAGCTTCTCCATGCCTTAATTATCCCGAATTGTGATGACCCGACCAAACATGGACTGAAACACAGGGCTGATTTTTGAGTTTTGCTCATGGACTGAATGCCTTGCTGAGTTTTCCGCTTGCTACTAAGTCTGTGTGTGTGCACGCTTGTTGGACTGCATGTTTGTTTTAGAGCTGGTTGGCTTGAGTGTGTGTGTGGCCCGTAAGGGCACTTGTTCGCTCATTGGGCCCTCAGGGCCGGTACTTACCGTGGTCGTGGCATTGAGGATTGCAGCGGGGGAAAACACTCAAGTGGCGGGGAAAGAGGCCCGCAGCACTTGAAGCAGCGGGGAAACACTCAAGTAGCAGGTACGTCGGTACCACACCCTGAAGTGGTAGATGTGCTGGGTACTGGAGGCTGAGCAGAAGAAAACGAAAGTGGCATTTTTAGACGCCCAGTAGTTGTAGGCTAGGTCTAGGCAGATACCAGTCTGAGTCTAGGGCCTGTACGGGCAATATCAGAGTCCGCAATGATGTTTCCCAATGAAAGGGAGGAGGTACCGGTTGCTTGAGAGGCCCAGCGGACTGGAAGTCACCGCCGAGAGGCAAGCAGGCCGCTATATCTCCAGGCCGGGCGAAGAGCCCAACCTCATTGTCGATGTGCAAGTTTGGCGACACACTGGTTGGAGCGCTGGCTGGAGCAGTGCTAGCTTGGAGCAGCGCTGCTGGGGAAAAAGCAAGGACTTGGAGGAGGAAGAAGGACAGGAAGGGGGAGGAGCGCCATAGGTACTTACCTGGCTATGGTGGCAGCCATCTTCATCACCTTGGTGGACGCTGCAGCAGGGAGACCCTAGTTGGGGAGAGCTACACCAAGAAGCTTCGAGGCAGACTCAGGCATGGAGGCCTGAGCTAGAGCAGCCATAGCTGCTTTGCGTTATCCTTTGCACAGTAGGGCACGGCCCAAGTAGTCTTCCATAGCCTCGACCTATGAGAGTGGAGAGTGAGGGAGGCGGCCATGGCTATGGTGGACCTCAAGTGATACCAGCAGTAGAAGAGGGATTCGGACATTGATTCTGGTTCAACCATTCAACATTGTATTATTATTTCTTGTGTGAATAAGAGAGGAGGAGATAAGGAGGAAGAGAGAGTTGGGCAAAGAAGAAGAGCTTTGTCATTTGTCTATGTTGGTGTACATCATCTTCTTCTTCTTTCTTACTTCTTCTTCTTCTTCTAACCTTCTCTCTCCTCTCAAGTTCATTCATTTTTTTGTGCAATTGGACAGCATTGTACTATGTGATGACATTGGTATCAGAGTGGATTCTACTTGCTGGTGAGAGTTGATTTTGCTGCCCTAACCCTAACCTAAGTGGTTGAGGGCAACACTTAGGGTTAGTGTTGGATGTTAGGTCAACATTGAACCTAACCAGGTTGCTTGAGAGAGGCACTCGCACCTGGAATCTGATTCAAGGGAAACACTTGGCAACTTAAGGGCTGCCCTCAAGTAGGCGAACTTGAGGGTCAGCAACCATTCAGCATCCATGGACTGCAAGTTGCTACTTCGTTCCCCAGCATCGGCGGGGGACCCGACGTTGCACTTTGGTGTTGGAGTTAGACCCTCCTAGGAGATAGGACACTAGTGTAGGGGTAGCGTTGAAGGGGTCAGGAGGATCACATGAGAGGGGGGTGAGTTTTATTCATCTCGAAACTCAGGCCACTCGGGTAAGTGTCCCGCACCTACGGGATGCCCATGTATGTGTGCATGGTATTGATTGTCCTGCTGGGGTTATTCTGGTTTCTTTCCTAGTCCTCTATGGTCTTGATTGTGTGATTGAAACGTGTGTGAACTACCTACTCACCTGATGGATGGAGAAACGAAGTATCTTGATGTGAATGTCGATTCCTTTTACAATGCTTTGTCTTTTCATCTTTGAACGACTGTAGTTTGTAGGTTCTACCGGAAGTTGAAATTCGTTTTCAAGATGGTAGAGGCAGAAACTTAGTCCAAGTGGGACTCCTCCTGGTTGGGACTCGGTCACGACCTACGTGGGACACCTGGGACCCAATGCGACCGGGCCCAAACAAGAAGAGCCCTTGGACCCGAATCTGTTAGACATTAGTCCATTCTCTTCTTGACTGAGATCCGGAGTTTATTCTTGTTGATCGCACCGTCCGTGGTTTGACTCGCACGCTATACACCACTCAATTCTCCATTGTTGCATTTAGTTACTCGTTGTCTGATTTGTTGAACGGTCACTGAGCTGGTTAGACTGGACTCGAGAGGATCTCGTACGCAATCTGATCAAATTGGATCGCTGGATCAAAACTCTCATGTGAATTTGTTTTTCTTTTGTGGTTTGTTGCTCTCTAGTCCAAATGTAATGTCGCTCCAACTAGGAGTTCTACCTTCTCTTCTTTGAACTTTTCAGTCTGTTTCTTTTCCCGAATTCATATTTTGATGCCCGTAGAGACTCACAGACAAAAGGAAGAGAGAGAGAGAGAAGAGAGAGTGAAAGCCCCCACCTTGAGGGACTTGCGGAAATGGGCCATCTAAAAACTTTTGTGGCCTTAAAGGCGCAACTGGCATTGGCAAGGGAAGAGAAAGTCGAGGAGGAAAAGTGGAAAACCATTGTTGCAGACCATGAGGCTGTCCAAAAAAAAAAAAAAAAAAAAACATGAGGCTGTCCTCAAAACAGTCTCCACCTTGCCTGACACAGAGGTCAAGAAGGAGATAGTCGCATATGTACGTGCTCTTATAGATTGTCACCTACTCAATGACATCCCTGAGCAGATCACCAAACTCTCGGCAGAGGTAAGTGAGGTGCGGGTAGAAGTGGCCAAAATGACCAAAGAGCACAAGGATCTAATGCGGCAGATGGCAAATCTGCAGAAGGACCAGACTCCTAATCCTCTCCCTCTACCTCCTGCCTCAAATGTTGCTAACCAAACTGTCCTCGCTCCTCTCCATCCCTCTACTTCTTCTCAAAGTGTGGTTCCATCGGGACCTGTAGCAGGTGCAGTCCCTGCTGCCGCTACGGCAAGTGATGGCGCAGGAAATTCTGCAACTGCTGCAGCCTCGAGTTCAGAACAGCAATCGTTGGTGCCGGTTACAGCAGTCCTTATGTGGACAGGAAGGCAGTTCCCAAATCGTCTAAGTACGACGGCAAAGAAGACGTTGAGTCCTGGATCAACTCCATGAGAGCTTACTTTGTGGTGTTGGGAACTCAACCAGTGAGTCAGTCCATCATGGGGACCAACGTCGAACCCGCCGTACGAGGCTTCTTGGAAGTCCAAGCTACGCAAGCCGAGTACACTAAGATCAATTTGACACAGTGTGTGGCATACTGCGTAGCCACACGGGCCCTACAGGGCCCGTCCCAGACAGTCAGCCTAAAAGCCTAAAACTTAGGGCTTACAGGCCCCGGAGACATTTCAGCCTGACAACCGAATTCAGGCCCTAC
>BFEA01000701.1:368815-387040 GCA_003427395.1 Chara braunii | reverse complement strand
CTTGGGATTCAGACATTTCGACGAGGGACTATTTGGGCCTGTGCTGAACACTTGGTGTTGACGACATTCCCATCTTCCCCTCTTCTTCGTCTAAATCCCATCTTCTTCGTCTGTGTATGGTTGGGACTGGCGCAGTCTTCCTGTGTGAAGCGCCAGACCCCTTCACACCATGGAATGATGATGATGATGTATGTTTGGGGCTGCATTGCAATATTGATTGTTCGGATCACTGGTATCTAAGTCTTCCGCTGTGCTATTTTATACTTTGTATTGAAAGGTCGGTTCTTGTTCTGGTCTGCACCTATACGGTATGCAACACAGTGGCTTAAAGCCACGCCCATAGCCACACTTATCAAACAATTTAAGGATCAACATGCTGCCACAAGAACCTGAAAGAGACTTGATGATCTCAAGCGCAACAAGTGGACGGGCACCATGCATAATTTGCAGTTGTTTGTCAACAAACTTTTTGCTATTCCAGGACTGGAAATGACTGCACAATCATGCTTGGATGTTGTGAAAGGAACGGTTCCCACTACCTACATGCATCGCCTAGACAAAGAGCTCATTTGGTTACACGGACTGGCTTTCCCTCATGCAGGATGTGGTCAGCCTTGAGGCACAAGACCTCATTACCACAACAAGCAGCAAAAAGCCTATTGGCGGCAGGCGGTTCAGAGGCAGCAACCGTTTTGTTGTGCATAACCTGTTAGAGGCCGATGAGGAGGCCTATGCAGACGACCCCATTCTTGGTGACGACCAAGAACAGGGCCCTGACACGGCCTACTCTTCAGTCGATGACTCTGATGTGAATAATGAAGAGGAAAAACTAAATGCCTTTAAAAAGTCTTCCAACGTAAAGGGACCGAACCGGAATTCAGGGAAGTCCAACTTCCCAAGGGAGTCAAAATCCCAGCGAAACCGAAAGATGCAGCCACTAAACCATGGGTTGACCTCCGGATCATTGAAAATGATTGGAGGGTTAGGCTCAAGAAGGGGGTTTGCCAGAAACCAAACCATAAAGTACAAGAATGTTATAGGTTGCAGGGAAACCAGAATCGGGCGTAGAGTTGACTTCAGCATCCTCTACGGCAAGGGAGACTGAATCTAATGCAAATCAGCAGTCCTCCCTTGAAGCCCAATCATCTGCTGATTCCAAAGTTGAAGTGTGTCATGCTTTGTATGTCAATCCTTGGGAGGAGTCTGAGACGGTTGACTTCCACTACCACTTGGAGCATTGGGCTAAGATGAAACATCGGCGTGCCCAAGGGACAAAGAAGTTGATCTTCTTCAAACTTCTCATTAACCACCGATATCTCCGTGTCTTGATTGATTGTGGTGCAACTACTAACTTTATGTCACCACGCGGGATACACAAACTGGGCTTGGGAATGATGCAAGTGGTTTTGCAAACCCTTGTCGAACCCAAGAAGGCAACAAGGAAGTTGTCTCCTCTACACATGCAGTCAAAGGTGTGAGCACTACCTTTGACAAGCACAAAACCGTCGCACACGCTTTAACTTTTATGTCCTTGACAAGTGTCCCTTCGACGCTGTCCTTGGCTGGGATGGCTGCAATCCCAATGCGAATGGACCAAGTGGGAGGAGTCACTTTTCATGGTCAAAGATGCTCAAGGGAACGAGTTTCTCGTCCTCTTGGATGAGAAGCACGAGTCCCAGTGACTTTTCTGAATGCCATGCAGTTCTGCAAGAAATGGCGCAAGCACAAAGAGGATAAACAGTTGCATGTTGCCTTTGTTCGCCCTACTCATGTGCCATCTACTTTTGCGGCTAGTACCAATACTACTTTGTCTAGTGATTCTACTTTTAGCCCTTTTACTACTTTACCTACCCCTAATCTAAATGATTCGACTTCAAATTCGGATGCCTCCATTCACAACCTGCGACCTGACCTAGGTGACCCCTTTGCTGACCCTTCACCCCCACCGGTCCCAACAAACATCCAAAACCTACTTGATCGGTTCCCAAAAGTTCTAGCCGAACCACGTGGAGTTCCCACGCGATCGGTCCGACACACCATCGAGTTGGTCGAAGGTGTTGTTCCTCCAAAGGGCTGCGTATACCGAATGGGATCCGGCAAGTTGGAGGAACTCCGACAACAGATTGATAAAATGATTGACTAGGGTTGGATCAAGCCAAGTGAGTCTGAATTTGGTGCCCCTGTTGTCCCGAAGAAAGGAGGCAAGCTCCGCATGTGTATTGACTATCGCAGTCTAAGCCGCATCATAAGAAAGAACGCCTATCCATTGCCTCGCATAGATGACTTGCTTGATGCTGCAGGTGGGTGCAAGGTCTTCTCCAAGATCGACCTCAAGTTTGGCTATCACCAGATTGAAGTCGATCCTGCGGACCAGCACAAGCCTGCGTTAAAAACACTTGATGGGCTTTACGAGTTTACCGTAATGCCCTTCGGTCTCACGAAAAGCACCGGCCACCTTTCAAAGCCTCATGGACAAGATCCTCCGCGAACAGATTGGTCGGTTCGTGGTGGTATACCTTGATGATATACTGATCTTCACCAAATCCATGGAGGAACACAAAGCACCTTGAGGAAGTGTTCACCATCCTCAAGAAGACGCAACTCCATCTCAACTTAGAGAAATCAGAGTTTGGGAGGGATAGCGTCATCTATCTTGGGCATCGATTGTCTGTTGCAGACCTAGAGTCTGAGGCAACCAAGGTTGAGGTCATACGCAATTGGCCTCAGCCCGCGAACATCCGCGAACTGCACTCTTTCCTTGGTCTCGCGTTGTACCACTGAAAGTTTGTGCCCCATTTCTCTATTGTTGCTTGCCCGTTGTCCCGGTTAACAAGTAAGAACGTTCCTTACGCTTGGGATACCGCATGCAAGGACGCGTTTCAAGCTTTAAAAAAAGCTTTGGTAAGTTACTTTGTACTCCGCATTGCAGATTCCAAACTGACATTCTTAGTTACTACAGATGCAAGCCAGTATGGAATTGGCGCAGTGTTGCGGCAAGATGACGGCGATGGCCTACGGCCGCTCGAATACTTCAGCAAACGCATGCCCAGCAAAAAGGTATCCACTTCCACCTACATGCACGAGCTTTGTGCTTTGCGTATGGCTTCGGACCATTGGAAGCACTATCTTTTGGGGCGCCACTTCAAAGTGTTCTCAGATCATGAGACTCTGAAGTGGATCAAAGAGCAAACTACCCTGTCCCCTACCTTACTTCGTTGGTTCCATGAAATTGACATTTTCGACTTAAGGCATAAAAAGGGTTGATATAATCGAGTTGCTGATGCATTGTCTCGCCACCCTAAGTACATGACTTGCCTTGTGAATTCGTACGACCTCCGAAAGAAACTGAAGGAGGAGCTCGTAGAGCACACAGCCAAGGATATGGACCTTAGTCCCATCCTTGAGCAGCTGCGGGCTGATCCCAACAGTCAGCCTGATTTTCACGAGTATGGAGGACTGGTTTTCCGTCGCTACGGGAACCACAACCGTTTGTGTGTGCCCAACCATGAGTCTCTCAGCACGCACTTTCTGGACTTGGCTCATGATCGGAGTGGACACTTCGGCATGGCAAAGACATACGGAAACCTATTGAGAGAGTTTGATTGGTCTGGCATGAAGGGATCTGCTGAACAGTTTGTGGCTGAATGTCAAGTCTATCAACGAATCAAACCATGTAGGTAGACAAAAGCCAATGGGGCTACTTACACCCCTTCCCATTCTCAATGGTCCTGGGGAGTTTGTCTCTATCGACTTCACCGACATGGGAAAGGCAAGTAAGAACGGCTACTCACAAGTCATGGTGATTGTTGACCGCTTCTCCAAATTTCTTAATCTGATTCCTTTGCCATATCATACTCCAACTGAATTGGTGATCCGTGAGTTCAAACAGAAGTACATTCTGCAGTTCGGAACCCCGAAAACTCTCGTGAGTGATCGGGACCCGCGCTTCATTAGTACTGAATGGAAAGACTTCACGTCTCAACTCCCTGGCCTCAAGCTATGCAAGACATCTGGCCAACAACCCGAAGCCAACGGTTTGGCTGGGGAAATCAACCAGACTGTGTTCCAACTTCTCTGCCCGTTAATCATTCCGGATCAGGAAACGTGGGATGCAAAGTTGTATTCCGCCACGGGATTGTACAACAACTCCATCCACTCTGCCACCGGCATGACACCAAATCGGCTGCATTACGGTTGGCAGATTCGTAATCCACTCTCCTACCGATTCCCTGAGCAGCCAGTTGGTTTAACACCCGGCAGGCCTGGCTTCTTGGCCAAGTACGATCGCTTGCTCAAAGTTGTCATTGCAGCAATGACCAAGCGACAACATGTCATGATTCATCATGCAAACAAAAAGCGCCGACCTCCAAATATTGAGGTGGGAAGTTATATCTCGGTCAAGATATCTAAATTTTCAGAAGAAGAGGGAGTCTCACGTAAACTTTTCCCACTCTATTATGGTCCGTGGGAAGTTCTGGATGTGATTGGCGAAGATATCTTTGGCCCTTCATACGCAGTTGTTGTGCCACCTCATTGGCGCACATATCTCGTGTTTCATGCATCAAAACGGTTTCTCCACCGTGATGCTAAGTTGTTCGATTACCGTGAAGAAATGATTCGTCGTGGAATCAATCGCGGGCATGAGATAAACAGAATTAAACAGCACGTAGGGAAGGGACGCAACAGACTGTACCAGGTTCATTTCATATACCACTCGTTGGATGATCTATACTGGATTTCCAAGCAGGAACTGCTGCGCAGCGCACCGGGCGTTGTTAAAGCCTATGAGCGACAAATAGCCTCTAATGATGCCCCTAAAATCTCTGCCAAGCTCACTTCGACAGAGCATTCTCAAAATCTCTTTGCCTTGTTTGCCTACGATGCGTTGGTCGAGGACTCGGAAATAGTTACTCGCTCGAAGGGACCTCGCTCTTGAGGGGGGCGTAGTGTGATGACCCGACCAAACATGGACTGAAACAGACGGCTGATTTATGAGTTTTGCTCATGGACTGAATGCCTTGCTGAGTTTTCCGCTTGCTACTAAGTCTGTGTGTGTGCACGCTTGCTGGACTGCATGTATGTCTTAGTGCTGGTTGGCTTGAGTGTGTGTGTGGTCCGTAAGGGCACTTGTTCGTTCATTGGGCCCTCAGGGCCGGTACTTACCGTGGTCGTGGCATTGAGGATTGCAGCGGGGGAAAACACTCAAGTGGAGGGAAAGAGGCCCGCAGCACTTGAAGCAGCGGGGAAACACTCAAGTAGCAGGTAAGCCGGTACCACACCCTAAAGCGATAGATGTGCCGGGTACTGGAGGCCGAGCAGAAGAAGACAAAAGTGGCATTTTCAGAGGCCCAATAGTTGTAGGCTAGGTCTAGGCGGATACCAGTTTGAGTCTAGGGCCTGTACGTGCAATATTAGAGTCTGCAATGATGTTACCCTATGAAAGGGAGGAGGTACCGGTTGCTTGGGAGGCCGAGCGGCCTGGAAGTCACCGCCCGAGAGGCAAGCAGGCCGCTATATCTCCAGGCCAAGCGAAGAGCCCAGCCTCATTGTCGGTGTGCAAGTTTGGCGACACACTGGTTGGAGCGTTGGTTGGAGCAGTGCTAGCTTGGAGCAGCGTTGGTGGGGAAGAAGCAAGGACTTGGAGGAGGAAGGGGGAGGAGCACCATAGGTACTTACCTGGCTATGGTGGCAGCCATCTTCATCACCTTCGTGGACCCTGCAGCAAGGAGACCCCAGTTGGGAGAGCTACACCAAGAAGCTGCGAGGCAGAGTCAGGCATGGCGCCCTGAGCTAGAGCAGCCATAGCTGCTTTGCGTTATCCTTTGCACGACAAGGCAAGGCCCAAGTAGTCCGCCATAGCCTCGGCCTATGAGAGTGAAGAGTGAGGAAGGCGGCCATGGCTATGGTGGACCTCAAGTGATACCAACAGTAGAAGAGGGATTCAAACATTGATTCTGGTTCAGCCATTCAACATTATTATTTTTTGTGTGAATAAGAGAGAGGAGGAGATAAGGAGGAAGAGAGAGTTAGGCGAAGAAGAAGAGCTTTGTCATTTGTCTATGCTGGTGTACATCATCTTCTTCTTCTTGTGCACAGCATCTTCTTCTTCTTTCTTACTTCTTCTTCTTCTTCCTTCTCTCTCCTCTCAAGTTCATTCATTTCTTTTTGCAATTGAACGGCATTGTACTATCTGATGAATGTGTATCTCGAAATTGGCCAGGATCATAACAGAATTAAGAAACTTGAGATGAAGAGTTGTATTCGGTCAAGGGGTTGTATAACAACTCCATTCATTCTTCCACTGGCATAACGCCAAACAGGTTGCATTACGGTTGGCAGATCCGTAATCTGCTCTCCTTCTTATTCCTTGAACTGTCTGTCGGTCTGAAACCTGGGAGGCCTGGCTTCAGCGCCAAGTATGATCTCTTGCTCAAGGTTGCGATTGCAGCAATGACCAAACGACAACATGCCATGATCCATCATGCGAATAAGACGCGCACACCTTCGACAATCGAAGTGGGAAGTTAAGTCAGGGTCAAGATGTCAAAATTTTCGGAGGAAGAGGGGATATCACGGAAACTTCTCCCTCTCTATTACGGTCCATTGGAAGTTCTGGATATGATTGGTGATGATAAGTTTGGTCCTTCATATGTAATTGTCGTGCCTCCTCAATTGCGCATGCACCCACTCTTTCACTCGTCAAAGTAGTTTACATATCGTGATGCAAAATTCTTCGAATATTGTGAGAACATGATCCCTCGTGCAATGAAAGGCAGTCATGAGATAGACAGAATTAAAAGTCACATTGGGGAGGAACGTAACTGACAATATCAGGTGCATTTCATGTTCCACCCGTTGGATGATCTCTAAGAAGGAACTGCTGCGCAAAGCACCTCGCGTTGTGAAAGCATACTAATGACAGATACCTTCCAATGTTGTTCAAAAAGCCTATGCAAAACTCACTGTTGCTGAGTACTCACGAAATCTCTTCACTATGTTCGCTTTTGATATGTTTGTCAGGGAGTCGAAATGTTGCTGAGTACTCACGAAATCTCTTCACTATGTTCGCTTTTGATATGTTTGTCAGGGAGTCGAAATGAGTTACTCGCTCAAAGGGACCTCACTCTCAAGGGGGGGCTAGTGTAAGGATCTGCCAAACACGGATAGAGATACACAACTTATTTATTAGTTTTGCCAATGGAATGAATGCCTTGTTGAGTTTCCCGCTCGTTGCTGAGTTTTCTAAGTTTGTGTGTATGCGTGCTTGCTGGTCAGAACGCCTGTCTGAGTGCTTGTCGACTTGAGTGTGTGCATGACCGGCAAGGGTAGCCATTTGTACGGGAGGCCCAAAGGGCTGGTACGTACCTGTGGCCGTGACATTGAGGGTTGGAAAGGGGGGGAAAACTCAAGTAGCAGGGAAAGCGGCCCGCGGCACTTATAAAAACACTCTAGTAGCAAGTAGGCCGGTACAACACCAAGTAGAGGTAGATGTGCCTGGTACTCGAGGCCGAGCAGAAGAAGACAAACTTCACATTTTTAGAGGCCGAGTGGTTGTAGGCTAGGTCTAGGTCAGTACCAGTCCAACCAGTCCGAGTGTAGGCCCTGTACGGGCAACATCAGGATCTGCAATGATGTTTCCCTCTGAAGGGGAGGAGATACCGGTTGCTTGGAGGCCATGCGGCCTAGAAGTCACCGCCCAAGGAAGCAGAGGCTGGGACGAGTCCAAGCTGAGTCCAAGTCAATACAAGGACTGGCCAGCCACAGAATGCTCATTCGCAACAAGTGTGGAAGTGTTGCTGGCACTTGTGCGCTATCCGTGGGTAGCTAGCGCTGGAGTCCACAAGGGGCGGCGCTGTGTGGAGAAAGGAAGCGGCTTAGTCGCGCAACTGCTAGTAGGGAGTAGAGTTAAGAAGTAGCGGATGTATTTAGAGTCAAGATCCTCAAGTAGAGAAAGAGAGGGAGGGAGAGAGGGGGCGCATGCATGGAGAGAGAGAGAGAGAGCGAGAGAGCGAGAGAGAGAGAGAGAGAGAGAGAGAGAGAGAGAGTCACCTACCTTGGATGAGAACGCTGGATATGGGTTGCTGAACTCCGCGTTGTTCAGTGCCTAGTGACTGAAACTCTAAAACTGTTTAATATGATAATTTGTTGGAATTTATAAGTTGCGCTGTTCTGGACTTTGCATCTTTGGTCTCCACTCAAAGGTTTGCGCACCTGCTAAGTGCAACGCTAAGTGCAAATTCGGATCCCCCGCCGATGCTGAAGAACAAAATAGTAATTTGTAGAATGGCTACCTCCCTCAAGATCGCCTACTTGAGGGAGGCCCACAAGTCACCAAGTGTCTCCCTTAGGTCAGATTCCAGGTGCAAGTGCCTCTTACTGTCGCCTCTCTCAACTTGTCGCACGAAGTCCTCTTGATGTGTCTCGCCATCACATACTTACTCTAAATCAACCTGGTCAGGTTCGGTGTCGATCCAACATACCCTAACCAGGTGGGGGCAGCGTCCCTGACCCACGCTGCCCCACTTCCCAATTCGGACCAACCCTAACCCTAAGTGGTTAGCCCTAACCACTTAGGTTAGGGTCAGGGTGGATAAGTCAACTCTCGCCAGCAAGTAGAATCCGCTCTGATACCAATGTTATGATCCTGGCCAATTTCGAAGTACACATTCATCAGATAGTACAATGTCGTCCAATTACAAAAGAAATGAATGAACTTGAGAGGAGAGAGAGGGTAAGAAGAAGAGGAAGAAGAAAGAAAGAAGAAGAAGATGATGTACACCAGCATGCCAAATGATAATGCTCTTCTTCTTCGCCAAACACTCTCCTCCTCCTTAACTCCTCTCTTATTCACACAAGAAATAATAATACAATGTTGAATGGCTGAACCAGAATCAACGTCCGAATCCCACTTCTACTCCAGGCATCACTTGAGGTCCATGGCCGCCTCTCTCCTTCTTCCTCCTAGGCTGAGGCAATGGCGGAGTGCCGGAGCATGGCCCGACTCTCCAAAGGACAACACGAAGCAGCTATGGCTGCTCTAGCTCAGGCCGCCATGCCTTACTCTGCCTCGAAGCTTCTTGGTGTAGCTCTGCCCCAACGGGGCCTTCCTGCTGCGGCGCCCACCAAGATGATGAAGATGGCAACCACCATAGCCAGGTAAGTACCTCTGGCGCTCCCCCTTCCTCCGGTCTTCTTCCTCCTCCGTGTCTTTGCTCCTTCCCCAGCAGCGCTGCTCCAAGCTAGCGCTGCTCCAACCAGCGCTCCAACCAGTCTGTCGCCAAACTTGCACACCGACAATGAGGCTGCGCTCTTCGCCTGGCCTGGAGATATAGCTTCCTGCTTGCCTCTTGGGCGGTGACTTCCAGTCCGCTCTGCCTTCCCAGCAACCGGTACCTCCTCCCTTTCGGAGGGAAACATCATTGCAGACTCTGATATTGCCCGTACAGGCCCTAGACTCAGACTGGTTGGACTGGTACCCGGCTAGACCTAGCCTACAACTACTGGGCCTCTAAAAATGCCAACTTTTGTCTTCTTCTGCTCGGCCTCAATTACCCGGCACATCTACCTCTTCAGGGTGTGGTACCGGCTTACCTGCTACTTGAGTGTTTCCCCGCTGCAATCCTCAATGTCACGGCCACAGGTAAGTACCGGCCCTGCCGGCCCAATGAACGAACAAGTGCCCTTGTGGGTCACACACACACACTCAAGCCAACAAGCACTCAGACAGACATGCAGACCAGCAAGTGTGCACACACACAGACTCAGAGAACTTGGTAGCAAGCGGGAAACTGAGCAAGGCATTCAGTCCATGAGCAAAACTCAGAAATCAGCTGTATATCTCAGTCCGTGTTTGGTCAGGTCATCACAATGTATATTGTCACATAACTATGAAACTAAAAGAGCGCAATTTGCGAAACAAACGGCAAAAAAAAAAAATCAAAAAAAAAAACAAGACAAACATGAAGGGCACAGTGAAACCATTCACTTCACTCATTCTTCTTTTGACCCCCCTTTCACCGTGCCTCTCACGTACAAGGCTCGCCACATTGATGAAGTTGAGCGCGAGCTGCCCCCATCCCCGTGTGCCATAACAGCCCACTTGTACGCTGTGAGAAAGAGGCAGAGTGAAGGGGGAGGGAATAAACACAGGGAGGAGAGATGGGGTCAGACAAACAAAGAACGATAAAGGGAAAGTAAGGGAAAGTATGGAGTGTGGAGTGAAGATGAAGGCAAAAGAGGATAAGAAAAGGCTCAAGAATGAGTCTGTCCTTGACGACAGAGAGGACATACATTGTAAGGATGATGTGGATGAACACATGGAAGACCTAGCTGAGCATTCTCAGTGCAATAATTGCCACAACGGGTGGCATTGAGCATGCCCGCCATACACCCCCGACAAATGGCATGTCGATTGCAGGCCAAAATGAAAGAAGAACGGTCACCACAAAAGAGCATGCATTCAGTATAGCGCCCATGGCCGCAAAATGGACATAGTGTCCGGATGCGGAGGGTGCCTGCAGTCAGGAACGGCGGGACAGTCCTCTGCACACATTGATGCAGAAACCATGTCATTGTAGTGATTGTGACAGAGACGGTGGCGGCTACAGCCAAGTGTAACAGTGTTTGTGGTTGTGCAAAGGAGAAGGTCGTAGAGTGTTGGTGCATTGTCTTGCTGCAGCACGGGGCCAGAGGAATGATCTTTGACATAAAAGAGATTGCGAACGGTTTGTTGTGGCAAGAAAACAGCATCATTTTGTAAGAAAGCAGTGACATTAATCATGGCATGGACGATGGTGCCGTTGTCCCACATCTCCCACTGGTCAGAGGCATGTACAACGGCCATGTAATGGCCAGGGCCGTGCACAATGCAAGCAGAGATGTGGGATGGAGGATTAAACCACTCACCTGCTCAAGCATTGCGTAGTTCAAGTTGACGGTCCCTCATTGCTACTTGTAGGACAGCAATTGTAAAGCCTCCTTCACTGGTATAATTACAATCCTTTGGCTGTCGTTTGGGAAGATCAGCATCAAGCTGAAGGGCGATTGCAAGGAAGTCTGATGGTGTATAAAACGGGCGATGGAGAATGTGAAGACAGATATTAGTTGTTGTAAGACCACAGAGATTGGTGAGGTTCTCAAGCTGGTTTGTTGGATGCTGGGCAACAATTTGCAGATCACCCTGATGGTGTTGCAAGCCCAAACTGTGTTGGGTTGTTTGCTGGTCCGTCATTTGCAGATCACCCATGCGGTCTGCATGTGGCGGAGCACAAAATTGTGGTTCATCCAAACAATGCTGGTCAGCCATTTGCAGATCCCCCATGTGGTCTACGCCTTGTGGGGTCAACTGCAATCCGGGCAGATCATGTTCCAATCCCTCAACGTTTAGGGCTGCATCCTAAATAGGGACTATACCTGGAGTTGGGAGTGTACTCTGGGCAGCGGCTGCATCCTGAGTAGGGACTGGTGACTGCCTGCAGGCAGCTGGGCTGTCTGCAGGAGGCATAGGAGCGGATATTGCCGTTTGAAACAAAGGAACCGCAACGACCTGTGGAGGAGGCACAGAGAGAATGGGGGCAGACAAAGAAATAGGTTGCTGATCCCCGGACAAGTGACGATGTCGCGGATGTCGTCGGTGATACACAACAAGAGTAGTGGTGTTGCAAACAGAAGCTGAACTTGTACCTAGCAACGAAGGTGGAACAATGGGAACAATGGAAACTGGAGAGTCTGTTCGCAAGCGAGACCGTGGAGGAGATGGGGGTGGTGAGGAGGAATGCAGCCGTCTACGGCCAAGCACAGACAAAGATGAGAGGGGGGGTGCATTGGGCAAGATTTCGGAGCAAAGGACGTGAGCGTCGGAGAGATTGTGATGTTTTTTGCATTGGAGCTGCAGGACAAGAAGCTGTAGCAGTAAAAACTAAAATAGGGGGAATTACAGTTAGGGAAACTGTTGTACTGAAAACTGCAGCAGTAGAAACTGCAGCAGTGGAAACTGGAGCAGTGGAAACTGGAGCAGTGGAAACTGGAGCAATGGAAACTGCAGCAGTGGAAACTGCAACAGTGGACACTGCAGCAGTGGAAACTGCAGCAGTGGAAACCGCAACATTGGACACTACAGGAGTGGAAACTCCAACAGTGGAAATTGCATGAGTGGAGACTGCGGCAGTGGAAGCTGCGGTAGCAGCAGATGAGTAAGCAGGGGCAGGACGAGAGCATCGTGGGGGTGAAGAAGAAATTGGATGATACAAGGACCACCGCAACATGCGTCGGAACCACTGAGAGGGACTCGTCACATGTGTAGGATAGCGACGTTGGCGGGAGCGCATGTAGCAGGTCCACCCCTTAACAAGGGTTGATGGGGAATGCCCTCGCAAAAGCATATTACGAGTAAATGTTGTTGCCGCAGTTTGAAAGTCCTGCCAATTGTTACAGATTTGTTCAAATCTGGTCAATTGCCCAGTGAACACACCAGCTGGTTGATGGGAAGGGATGTTGGAGGTCACACTTGGCTAACGAATGACAGGGAAGTCCCAAGCAGCGGCTTTATCAAAGACGCTCATTTGAAGCGAGCCATCGGAACGGACCCGTAGCTGCATACCTAAAAAGGTACAGGAGTCATATGTAGTTGTAGTCTCCTTCCACTCAAGCCCATATATATATTCACACTGTAAATCAGAGCGCGAAAGGCGGAAAAAAGCAAAACAAGGAAAGGAAAAGGAAGGAAGGAAGGAAAGCCCCACCTGTTCATCACCTCTTACGTACAAGGCCAGCCACGTGGATGACAGGTTGAGCGCTGGCTGCCCCCATCCCCTTGTGTCACAAGGACCCACTTGCACGCAGCCAAAAGGCAAAGAGTTAAAGAAAAGGAGGAGGAAACCAAATCTGACAGGGAAAGAAAGATTATCCAATTGTCACAAAGCAAATAACACATCCCACAGATCAACATATCTTTTCTTTTTTCTTTTTTTCTTTTTTTCTTATTTCTCTTTTTTTCTTATTTTCTCTTTTTCTTTTCTTCTTTTTTTCTTTACCTGTCCCCACCTCGGCAGATAGGACAGCTACGGTGAGGATGATGTCGATGTTCACAAGGATGCCCAAGGAGAGCTGCGCCAGC
Source organism: Chara braunii (assembly GCA_003427395.1). Taxonomy (NCBI): domain Eukaryota; kingdom Viridiplantae; phylum Streptophyta; class Charophyceae; order Charales; family Characeae; genus Chara; species Chara braunii. The sequence continues at coordinate 373,926 of BFEA01000701.1, read as the reverse complement.
ACAGCATTCAGCAGGACGGCTAGCACGAACCATCCCATCAAAACAGTCCTGACAGAGGACATGTTGTCCATCTGTCAAAAAAACAGCAGGACGTTCATCACAGTGCGGCATCATACAGTTCTGATAGCGTCCTTGGGCACAAAAGGGACAACGTATATCTGGGTGATAGGGATGTGTACAATGAGGAAATTTTGGACACCCTTCAGAACAGACGGCGGCAGTCGCAATAGATTGATAATGGCTATGGCATAGATGATGCATTCCACAGCCAAGGCGCACCGCGTCTCTGTCCCGACAGGTGTCACACGAGAGTCGATCAATAATCCAGAATAAAGTATGATTCGACAATGCTTGCAAAAATTCATTCGTGTCGAAAATGACCTGACTCATCGTCCCACCATCCCACAGTTCCCACTGGGCAGCTGCACAAACGAGTGCCATATAATGCCCCGGTCTGTGTAAAATACAGGCAGAAATATGAGGATATATATATATATATATGAGGCATAAGGCCTCGATCAGCCCTATTGGACCCCTATTTGCAACAACGTCGGCCGCCCTAAGTGAAGGCAGGCTAGGCAAACGACAAGAGGCCTATTTTGGACTACTTCCCAACTGGAGGAAAAATTCAGGCAGTTGTGCAGCGCCAGTTGGTTGAAAGCGCCCGGGCCCTAGCCTCCTTTATCAAATGCATCTGAGTCAGGCCCTGGGCGAAATACACAGCATGGACCCAACTCAGGCTGCGGGCAGTTCAATACGGGTAACTGTCGCAGGCCTTGGGCCTGATCCGTTTGGTCTGGGGCTCAGCCTCTCTGGGCCTACGGGAAGCTTCTGGGCAGGGGCCCAACACAGCCAACTGCACGCAAGGCAGGCAGGCCACTTCCATCTAGGAAAGGGCCTGCACACGCATTCGGCATTCGGGCACTGGCTGCATGTTGCGCAAGCGCTGCTGCGCTAACACTGGCCAGCGCTCACGCGCTCACAGGCGAGCTGGAAGGAGCAGGCAGCCATAGCCGAGTTGCGCTGCTGTATGCTGGATGGGGCGCATGGTGGTTCTTGGGTGCATGTGGCATCTGTGAGTTGGGGAACGAGGTTGTGAGTGATACGAGAGACATCCCTGGTGCTTGAAGCGGTACGGCATTGTCCGAGATCTGCTCGTACTTCGGGGAGTTGTTGACGCCATCAGCGGCATTGTTGATAGGCTATATAGGATCTGTCATTTGTAGTCTGGGGGCGGAGCGCCAAATAGAATACCGACATTGGTTCTCCGTTGATGATGATGAGACTATTCCAACATTGTCAATTATGAGTTTTTGCTGTGCTCTTATTTGGTGAAACTCGTGATGCAATTCTCCTATTGGTTCGAGGTCACGACTATCTGGTCTCATGTGTATGATGCTGTTTGATTTCTGAAGTTCGCTATCGCTCATCTTCCTTGCAATTTCGTATCAGAGTTGTGGTACGGTGCGCTCATATGGCGCTTGTCTTCTGCCTATGCGGTACATGCACGTGGTCTGTTGGGCGAGCGGTCGTGGGAGGTGTGGAGTGAGGAGGGAGGAGACAAGTGTGGCGACCCAGGAGGTGAGGGGTATCGCCAGGAATGCTACGTGGTGTATATTGGGTGTTCGCAGTGTGATGAGAACTATCCAATGTGTGATTGATGATGAGGTGGAACGGCTGTGCAATGTTGGTTGTGTCGAAGCAGCGATTGGTCATCATAATCAACATCGGGTCATCTGATGAGAATATTTGTGGTTGGGGGTAGTTATTTTGAGGTACGTTGCACCTAACATTATCTACCCTCTTCAACACTTCTCACCATGAGGATGTGTGTTCTATCTTGAGAGTCCTCTCATGTGAGGAGTCGTGTGCACTCAACCTTGAGAGTCGTCAGCCTTCACGTGGAGCATCAGGAAGGAGAGGACGGTGCTATCTGAAGGGCCCTAGACGACGCATTGGGTCACGGTCACCATGCCAACCCACCGAGAGTAGAGCACGCATGCTTTGCAGCTTTGTCCTTTGTTTGCTCGCTGCGCTGTAGAGGGGTTCTGAAGGGCAGGCCAGCCCTACGGGAAAGATGAGAGCGGACGTCTATAAACAAGTACCGGCGGGGACCTTCCATTCGTTGTGATTGTCGTTCTGTTTGCGACATTAAATAATTCCTGAGGACTTTGTGGGCCATCCATAAGAACGCCTCCTGATCAGCCATCTGTCGGTGTAAGGCTCGTTGCACGTGAGGATAAACACGGTGCAGGGCTGGCCAGCTCAGCAGGACTCAGGCCACATGGGTGGGCTGTGTGCACACCTTTAGACATGCACACTGTCCGGATCGCACAAGGACGCTGCCGAGAAGAGACATTCATAAAGAACTGGAGGAGGGGTAGATTCCAAGTGATAAGTTCTGGCAAGATTCCATTCTGCAAACAGACCTAGCAAATGATTCTATTTTTATTTTGATTAGTTACATGTACAGCCATTAACATCTGACAGACAGCATAGTTAGAATTGTTATCTATTCATTGTGCTTTCTGTTTGCCGCCTAGTCAAAGTCAACGTAGTTTCGTTTGTAGGAATCTGAACTTACCTGTGGGACCCAAATGTATAGTCTCTGACACAGCCACCGATTATTAATTTTTTTAAATTTTAAATCGGTCTGTACATCATGTTGCGGTAGGCATCGAGTTTGACCTAGTGCAGACAATGTACAATGTTGTAGCCTATGAGAGACAGGGAGGACACTAGAGAGGACGACCGGATCATGGGATCGGCTAGACGCCCGATTGCCCACGTGGCATTAAGACCCGAGGGTGATAGGTTATTGTTCCGCCAGCAAAGGGAGAGGCAGCAGCAGTAGAGGAGAGCTAGGGCAGCAGAGGCCAGCAGGGCACTCGCAAGTGAAGCCGCTGCTTCAGCAGCTATGGCAACTGCTGCGCAGCAGAGTTCCTAGGCCAGCAGTTCAAGGGTCGTAGGGTCAACGGTCGCCCAGACCCTGAGTCGGCGTTATGGCAAGCCAGCCAATAGTGTTGACCCCCGAGGAGGTCGCCATACAACAAGCAGCGATTCGCGAGGCAAAGCTACAGCAGGCGTTAGGAGAAATTAAGGCAGAGAAAGAGAAGATGATTAGAAGAAGAGCCAGGATGCAGCGGAGAGAAGTGGACGTCAGTGAGTTAGAGGGCATGGACGTGACGCACATGGATACAGATGAAAGGACGCTGCGGCAGTTCTCCTAGGGGTAGTGGAAATACAGGACCACCACACGGCCCTCCTTCGGGACATCCAGCAGAGTCTGTCCGTTCTGGTCGGGCGAGCGCAAGCAGGTCCATTGTCGTCCGGGCCCGATGTCTGGCCCGTTGTACAGCCTCCTCCTTTTGTACCGGTTCCCTGGGCATGTCGTTGATAGGAGGGTTCTCAATAGGTCCTAGTGTACAGATTCCTGTACAGTCAGTGTTTTCCCAACCTCCGTCGCAGGTTGCCGTAAGCGGGCAGCCTTCTGTCTCGCAGCCTGCACAGCCGCAGGGTACACAGACCCAGCAGCAGATAGTGCAGCAGCCTGCTCCTTAGGGTCCACAACCCGAAATGGTGCAGGTACCGGGACAAGGTCAAGGGGTTCTGAAGATGTCCATCACCGCTCCTAAACCCAGGGGACAAGAGGGGCGAAGATCTCGACACTTGGTTGAGATCAATGCCAGTCTACGTCAAGTGTAAACTTACCTCGCCGCACGAGGAAGTGTTTGTGGCTGCCTCCTATCTAGAGGGGAGTGCAGCGAGATGGTTGAGTGGTTTGGTGCAGTTGCAGGGATACGGTCATGACTTCCACGTTTGGGCAGTCAACCAGAAACTGGAGGACTTCCTCAAGATTGTGGAAGACAGGTCGCATGATCCTCAGGAGGCTCAAAAGGCCACTGACGCGATCCTGACTCTGCATAACAGGCAGTTTAAGTCAGTAAGAGACGCCACAGACGCAGTAGAGCGTCTGATCTGTGTCCCTGGGGTGCGCTATGACCCCCAAGTTCTACTCACCTCCTACCTGAGATGTTTCCCTATACCTCTCAGGAATCGGTTGGCAGGTGAGGCCAACATCAGCATGCACAACTTCCCCTCCTTTAGCAAGAAGGCCCTAGACCTGGAAGCAAAGATAGGGCATGGTCAGACACCCACGACGGATGGTAGGAAAAAGTCACTGCCTACCAACTGGAAGGCAAAGGGACGCATTATGTCCGTCGACAACGATGGCTCTACCATCAAGTTGGATGACGACTTCCAAGCGGGAGTGGGTTCAGAGGCAGGCAGCGTAGAGGCTCCAGGCGGTGGAGTAGTCGCTGCCTTAGTTCAAAAAGGTAAGGCGGCCGGTAGACGCCGAGGAGGTTCCCGGTCTACGAGCCCAGTTGACCCTAACGCTCCTCCATGGGAGAAAGCGGGTCTAACAGAGGACGGGTGGAGAGACCGGTACACGCGGCAGGCTTGTATCCGTTGTGGCCAATACGGCCATAACCAGTTCAAGTGCCGAAATAAGAAGGTGACCGAGAAGATCCCGCCTACGATGGGGCACGCGTTGGGATCCTCCGCTCCCGTTGGTAGCAACATAGCCAGCAATTATGGCACTGCTCCGGGAAACGCGTCGGGCCAGTAGGAATAGTTAGTTGTTCCTGCTAGGGTCGAGGTGGTGGATACACCCTCACCACCTCGAGAGATGGCCCAAGCTACTGACTCCGTTGTCGTCCCACAAACACATTCAGACCCATCGAGCCTTTGTTCGATGAATGTGTTTGAATCCCTAGAGGAGCTAGAGGAGTGGTCTAGATCAGACCCACTAGCTTCTTGGACGGCATTAGCTAAAGCCCCTAAGGCAGAGATGTTCGTCGGCAAGGTAGTTATTGGCGACCGCAAGGCCGGGGCCTATTATGACACTTGCTCGACAAGGAACTTATCAGTCGCGCGTGCGTTGAGAGGCTGCGCTTACAAGGGCAAATGCAGCGCCTGAGTCGACCTGTGGAGTCGACCTGTGCCAAAAAACAGCGCATGGTAGTCAACGACTACCTCCAGGATGTAGAGTGTTGTTTCCCGTACGCGGGAGGGGAACTGAGACATCCGTTCCGTTCCTCGTGAGCGAT
>BFEA01000701.1:302283-326249 GCA_003427395.1 Chara braunii | reverse complement strand
CTCTCTCTCTCTCTCTCTCTCTCTCTCTCTCTCTCTCTCTCTCTCTCTCTCTCTCTCTCACACACACACACACACACACACACACACACACATCGCAAACTTCGGACTTCGCCTTTGCCAGAAGAAGAAGAAGAAGAGGATAGTATGAAGAAGAAGAAGAAACAAAGAACAACAAAGGAAGACTTACCTTTACCGATATACGGCCGGGCCAGGGCGATGGTGATCTGAGGCCGGGGCGGACGTGGGTGACGCCGACGCATCGGACTTCGGCTTTGCCAGAAGAAGAAGAAGAAGAAGAAGATAGTATGAAGAAGAAGAAGAAACAAAGAACAACAAAGGAAGATTTACCTTTACCGATATACGGCCGGCCCAGGGCTATGGTGATCTGAGGCCGGGGCGGACGTGGGTGGCGCCGACGCAGCCTCGACCTCGTTCAGTTTCGACGGAGTGTCGAAGTGATGGGTCCTGCTACTAGAAAGTAGCTGGAGGCGGGAGGCGGGAGGCGGGAGGCGGGGTGGTGGGGGCTGTGCCTGGGAAGGTTTGGATCACCGCCCAGAGAACTTCGGGTGGTTTCCCGCCCGAATGTTCAGAAACGGGCGGCCTATCTGGGCTGCAGATCTCACCAGATCGACGGCCCAGATAGGCCGCCAGTTTCTCAATAATCTGGCGGGCCTACCTGACCCGGTTGATTTTTTTTTGGGGCCGGGAGGCCTCCAAGACCCGCATGGAGGCCTCCCGGCCCCAAAAAAAATCGTACACCCCCCCCAGCGAATTGCACAAATTGCAACCTGGGGAAACCGGTGCCCACCGGCCGGTACCACCGGCCCGGTTCGGTGGGACCGGATATTCAGACTTGAACCACCGGTCCCCCCGCCAGTTAGAAACTGCCGAAGGACCGGTAGGCCGCGATCGCAATTTCTTTTGTCGCGCGACCGGTTTTTCGCGGCCTACCGGGTCCCAACCCGATTTGCCGTTTCAGATGTAGGACCCGGTAGGCCGCGTGCTGAGGAAACCCGTCGTCGCAGCACGATGTCCGTGTTCATGCATCCGAACATGGAAGTGACCCACCCGGCACAAAAAAACAAAAAAAACAAACAAAAACAAAAAAAAACAAAACGTACATCCACTTTGTTTTATATTTTTATTTTATTTGGTTTTCGATTGTTTTCACTTTTTTTTTTTTTTTTTTTTTTTTTTTAGCGGTAGCGAAGATATCGAGAGTGCTGCAGAGGAATTGAGCGAGAGGCCGCGGCGGTTAGTTGTCTACGAGAAGCGCAAGCGTGGGGAGGAGCCAGTGTTCGAAGATAGCCTGCCAATGGTGACGCCAGCTAAACGGACACCACGTTCTACAAGGAACAAGGCAGGGGCTACGTCTACGAGGGCGGGCCGCGTGAAAAGCGGTCTGAAGACTAAGCTATCACCCTATTTACCAAAAGCGAAGAAGAGTCCGGGTCAGGCTAGTACACTGGCTAAGTTGCGGTATCGGAACCAGGTGACGGAAGACATTCGCGGTCTGGACGCACAGGAGCTTTAAGTCATTTGCAAGAATGAGGGTATTCCCTATAATGGTAAAGTCGAGTCAATCTTCGATATCGCAAGTCATAGGACCAGGGTGGCTTTCGGAGAGTTGCAGGAGGAGGAGATGTTTGAGGAGATTGGTGTTGAAGAGGCGAATTCTACAACTTTGGAACCGGAGGAGCTTTTGACTGACGCATGAGCAGGCTACAGAACTAACGAGATATGGAGGATTGTTAGGCAATTGACTGACCTTCGTACTAAGGTGACTTATATGGATTATGAAGTCGAATTTGTCCTTCGCATATGGGTAGTGTTGTTGTCTTTCCGATGGGTAATACATTGGAATCAGAAGTTGGTTAAGTCCTGGAAGCGACTATACGACCGGTTTGGGGTTGAGTTCTGTAATCTAGAGTGTTGTGTTTACGTAGTTGTTTCCCCCGTATGCAAGTTGCAATATGTCAGTAAGACGTGTTGGGGTATTAATGTACGGTTGTGTGAACACCTCTCGGTATGCAGAACGAAAAAGTAGTCACACTTCCACAGGTGGTTGGGATCGTTTGGAGCTAACAATTATGTGTTTCTTCCTGTCGATTATGGGGAGAAAGGGGATCCGATTAAGCTTGAGGAAACGTATATTAGACATTGGTCCCCCTTTCTCAACACTGCTGGAGTAAAGAAGAGAACTGGAGGAAACAAGAAGAAGAAGAAGGGTAGGAGGGAGAGAGGTCGAACCTTACCACGAGAGTGCCAACTCATGGACCCTGTGAGGGTTAAGTCGATCGGTGAGGAGACTTGGACTTGTGACCTGCAGGAGCTGCTGAAAAAGAAGGAGGAAGCTGGGATACATACGTTCTCGCTGATTTCGACTGGTGGGAACGTATGGGCGGGTGGTTGGAAGAAAATTCGGAAGCATTTCGGTGAATCGACGATACGGCAGAAAGAGGGTTGTATTCGTCTACGACATGCTAAGTCGGTATTTGAGGGCGGCGAGACGATCGATGTGGCCTACCTGAGAGTTTGGAAGGCACATGGAGGAGTACTCAAGCAGATTTTAGTTGGAATTTTGAAGAACCCTCGTAAGTTGTCGAATCTGCAGTCTTGGAGTTTGAAGTCAATTTTGAAGTTATACAATGTCATTAAAGACTTTCGGAGGAAGTCAACGCGCAAATATTTAAGGCGGTTGCTATCTCGTTTGATCCATGAACGTTTTGGACTCTACATGTCTATGGATCTAATCGTTCGAGTGAAGTTTGATGATCGCGTGCGGATAGTGGAGGTAAGGAAGGCAGTGAATGACGTCGTGATGGAGTGTAACCTCCCTTTGACTTTTAAGAAACGTGCAAGGAAGAAGGTACACATCGTTTGAACTAAAAACCAATCGATTGGGGACATTCTCCACAAGCTGCTGGAAAGGTTTCTACCTGACCGTGTGCAGGAACTACCCTTCCATGCGAAAGGGGACGTGTATGTTTCCGTTTGAGTCAAGGGGAGCAGCATCACCGGATCTTAGCTAACGCGTATGATATCCCGCATGTATATGGGAAGGATTGAGTCAGACTACTAAGTAAAGAACTAACGGAGGGGTTCGCAGCTTGGAAAAATTTGAAGGGACCAGTGTCTGAATTTGAGTTGGAAACTTTGAGAGGATGCATACAGGAAGGTGAGAAAGCTGTAGGGAAGATTTTCATGGATGATGTCCTTCGTGTGAAAGCAGAGTTAAATGAATTTGTTCTTACCCCATTGCATCGGAATCCGGGCGACACTTTGGTCATGTGCCCGACTATGTACTTTGCAGCCATGATGAAGGTATTCGTTACTAACCCAGGAAATAGGATGGTTGAGAAGTCTGATATAGAGGTGCTAAAGGAGGAAAGATGTGAGGTGGAAAGGAGGGGTATAAATAAATTCGCATGTTGGGACACCAAGGGTAGCTTAAGCTCGTCGTATGTCCTTCCGAAGCACAAGGACATTGAGTCGTATCGCCCAATCTGCCCTACCTTTAACGAACTAATGGTGAGGACTGGTCGATTGGTTGCACGTACGCTGAACCACCTTCTTTTCCAGTTGCCAGCCCATGACCATTTCAACATGCAGGCAGTGTCGCACCTACTTGGTAAACTGCAGAGAATCAACAAGTTGATCGATCAACAATCTAAGGGAGCTACGGTAAGATCTTCATCCTTTGGCATAAAAGAAATGTTCAGCAAACTCCCACACTCCGAGATAATCGATGTTGTGCAGTGGTTGGTTAATTACCATCAGAGGAAAGGTAAACAATTCATGAGGGTGAACACAAGGGGGAGAGGGGCATCGTTTGGAGTGACAACGGATGCTGACCATTGAAGATCGTTGGAGTTAGAAGAGATTGCAACCTTTGTGGAGATCGAACTGAATCACACCAATACATCTGCCACGGGGGTATTGTTGAAACAAGTGATAGGCATTCTTATGGGTACGAGCACTGGTCCGCCTTTGGCGTGCATTCTGTGTGCTTTCGCAGAGTACAAGTTCTTGAGGAGTCTGGGTAGTATGAGGAAAGATGTGTTTGGGATTAGACTGATTGACGATGTTGTTTTGATTATAACATTCAAGACGTGTTCAATGAAGAATCAGATTGTGAAATTATTCGAGGGATGTTATCCGGCCAATCTCACTTTTAAACGCACAGATAGCGAGATTGGGATCCTGCAGCTCTTGGGATGTGGAGTCCGAACTAAACAAAGTGCACCGTATCTGGGTTGTGTGCATCTCGTCAAGAATGAGCAAACGATTTGGGAAAGAGAGCGCCTGATTTGTCAGAATGGACAGACATATGCTTCGTGGGGAAGTAAACAAAGTAAGAATGCGAAAATCGACGGACATCTGCATTGATATTCATCAGAATACCTCAATTCGGTCCGAGATTCTGATGCGTGTGTTGACCATTAAGAGGGAGTTACGTCTGAAGGACTACCCACCCACGATCTTTGATAGAGTTTTCAAGCGATTTGCAATGGGGAAGGACGATGTTTGGACACAGACGGTGCGTTTGCTTTGTTCGTGATTGAGGGTTCATTGGATAGGGTGTGTTTGGGTTTTGGCTTGTCTAGTTGTAGTGTTGGCAGTCTTAGGATATTCTGGTATTTTGTAGAATGATAGTGTTTGATTTGTCGGATTGTTTGTCTGAAACGACAGTTGGGTTTGTACCGCCGACTGGGTTTGAGTTGGTGCTCTTCTGGGTCTTCGACCCTATTTAGGTGTGGTACCTTCTGGTCGCGTGCGTAGGATAGGGCCTAGAACTAGTGGCTACCAGAGCCCAATGGTTCGTCGCGACATACAGTGTTGTTACTGGACTTGAAGGACGATAGTACTGTTAGATGTTTTTAGGATAAATTGAACGCATGACTTTGGAACACTTGTTGTAAGGATTTGAGTTCTTTTGGCAGTTTTCACGGATGTTCGGAAACAGGGATAGGTAATACCGGTTCCATGGTACCCATCTAGTTTGAGACTCATACCACGATGATTTTGAGTACGATAAGTAGACTATAGGCAAAGTAATCGACCTTCTAATCAGGACCGACGAACGCTGCGCTACTAACAGTGATGTTAGTTGGCGACGCGACGAAAGAGGGAACGGTGGAAGGAAGGAGAAGGGAGTAGGGAAGAAGATGGTGGATAACCCCCCTGATGAGTCACCGTGGCTGTTGCCGAAACGTCGGCGTAGGGGGACGCCGACCTGCTATCTTACAATTACTTTGCTCGTCACGTTTTTTTACATTGACTGTGTGTTACTCGTTTTACGAGTTTTTCACATCTCTCTCCATTAATGAATCAATAGGCCGAACCGCCGAACCCGACGTCGAACGTGTTGGATCCKTTGGGKATKCGTTYKACYGTTCKGGSKGAACGCGAAMAAAAAAAAAAAAAAAAAAAAAAAAAAAGGTCATCAAAAATTCTGAAGAAAGACATGTTACGGAGAAAAATAAATCAAACAAGATTTGCGTGAGCATTTCATCCGCATTCCTTGCCCAATTAGAAATATGTATAAAATACAGAGAACAAATACTAATAAAAGAAAATTGAAAACAAAAAGACAATTGAATGTACTTAGTGCGCGAGCACGTTGTTCATACTTCCATCTTTGGCGATTTTGCATTTGTTTTTGGCATAGCTAACTGCCCTGAAAATTTTCAGATTTGTACTTCACATAATACAAAAGCCACAAAAAAATTCCCAAAAAATAATAAAATTGTTTAGACCCTGAACTAAAGTGCAAAAAACATATTTTGAAAATCGTCGAAGATGTTAGTGTTGAGAACTTGCTCATCCATTCAGATTTTTTCCGTGGCCGGTGTCGAGCGCACTGGTCCGACACCGCACAAGGCAGTGCGGGACCCTCCCGACCGTGTCACATAGGAGTTGGTCTTAATCCTCTTCCGCAAGCCGCTCCGGCCGAGTACGCCAACCATTCCTCTCACGAACCCCTACGACAGGATAGGGCCTACGTGAGGCACAACTTACCTCCACCTTACGGGAGTTGTCACCTCCCTTCGGTGGGCGTATCCCAGCCGAGCTACCAGTCCACAGTACGAAAGCTAATCAGGTGCAATCGCAGAGGTGGACCAGCCGAGGGCGTTTCGCGTACGTTGTAGCATAGGAGGTACTCGCAGTAATACGCCTCTATCGAACCCGCACGCGAACCAACATCTTGGGGGGCTGAGGTTCCAAGCGCGACTCGTCGCCGGTCGCCTAGGACGCATCCCACACACCACGCGCACGCCACTATAAAAAACATAATAATATAACACATACATATACAGAACGACATAAAACAAACAACTCGACAACACTCCTAGTCCCTTAGTAGCCATCCCATGCCTCTCCGAAGCGGAAATCAGATAGGGGTCATGCGCGAGACTTAGCATAAAACCACGCGGCGCAGGGTCTTCCCATATCGAGTGGCAATGCATGAATACGCAGGCAATCGCAATGATCAGAGTACCGTTGTCGTACCAAATACCCTTACAAGCTAGGCTACCAGCGAGGCCACCCGGGTTCCGGGTGGCCAACCCGTGCAATGATCAGGTAAGGTCCCAACAAAAAAAAAAAAAAAAAAAATCCAAAAATTCTGAAAAAAACTATGTTATGCAGAAAAATAAACTGAACAACGTTTGCCTCAGGGGTCACATCGAAATTCTTCGACAAATTTAAAATAAAAAAAGAAAATTCAAAAATAGTTTATTTATTTTTAGTTTTTTTAATTATTTTGGCCCGGCCGGGCAAGTGACCCCGGGCCACTCTGGTAGCCTAGCTTACAAGGGAATTTGGCGTATTTTCTGCAAGTTACGCCAGTGCGACCTCGTCCGTCTGACAACGCGCGCGAGAGGCAGTCAGGGTCCTCGTCTGGGTGAGCGGCGCACGTGGGGTATTGACGACGAGACACGGTCATGCGCAGCCCGGGTGTGCGCGACGTTCATTTTCGGTTTTATTATTTATTTTAGTTTATTATATTTTATTCATTTTTATTTATTTTTATTTATTTCTACTTTGATAATCGGTTTTGAGGCCGTCGTCGGACACGGGTGGCCGTCACGGCAATCGAGGACCTTGAGCACGCGTTTTCTGGGCGGGCATGCTAGAATTTTTTTTTTTTTTTTTTTGGGTACTGCCGAAGATTTCCTAGCTCATCGGCGTTGAAATACGGACTGAGGAGGTCAACACGCATGAAGGCCAGTGGGTGTTTGACCCACGAAGCGGAAGAAACCTGAGCCACGGGGGTTGCCACGGGTGCACCGTCCGCCGACCATGATCTGGTGCGAGAGGTTTGAGTGTGCGTAGGCCCGTGGGACCCTCCTCCGCTTCTGTCCCCAAAAGTTCTCGTTTGAGAATTCGCTACTATCACAAAGGTTTGCGCCGAGTCTATCTACCTAGGCTGCGCTGGAGTATGTAGCGGGCCCGCGTCCTCGGCTCCACGGCCCGATATGGGACAATAAGGTAACTGGGCCCGGTTGAAGGAGGCTGGGCAGGGGAAACCCAGAGGACAGAGGTGGGCACAGCATATACCCGATAAGGCCGGAGGGAAGCCCAGAGGGGCTGGGGTTGCAACGGCGCTGGGCGGGTGATGCTGCTATAGAACGGGTATAGGGGCGAAAGGCTGACCGGACCACGTAGCGTATGATCTTTTCCCGAACTCTTCCTTGGGGCCGGTCCGAGCAGCTGGGGCAGCCGCTGCGCTGAGGCGCAAGCGGACTAAGTGAAGGAAAACGAGACACAACGGGCGGAAAGGGAAGAAGGCCGTCAGCAGAGGACGACGCCCTCGAGGTCTGAGGGAGCGCACGGTAGAGTGGAGCGGCGGGGACCGTCTGGCAAACAGGGTCGGGTGGCTGCGATTACCGAGCGCTGCGATAGCAGCAGTGGGTGAAGTTGGGCAGATAGGCAGAGAGAGCGACGGGTGTGAGGGATGAAAATAGTGAAAATGAACCCGGCGCGGATTCGCGCCAAGTACATCCGAAGCTCGAAGATGGTGGAAAACGGGGCAAGCCGCGACCGAAAGTGCATAGCTCGCCCGTTCCTTCATGGAATCGGGCGAGGGAAAGGTCTACCCCGAGGTTTTTGCCCCGGGCGAACGCAATGGCAAGGTTAGATTGGCAAGAGAGTTAGCGCTTAGGGAGCTAAAGTGGAAAAGTGCTGCGTGGGAAATGGCGGAAGCGGATATGGCGAAGGGGAGGAAGATGAGTGCGGACCCATTTCCTAACAGAAACGGGCGAATGAAGAGCCCTTCCTAACATTTTTGGAGTGGGCGACCGTTATTCTGAGGTTAGAATTAGTAGAAAACTATTAGTATAGGAGGTTAGTGAGAGACGGGTTGCGCCGAGAGATGGCGGAGAGGGAAGATGATGGGAGTGAAGAGTCTGACTCTCGCTCGATCCTTGATGGATTCGAGCGAGGTAGGATGCTAAACTAGGGTATTTGGGTAGGGCGAACACGATGGCGAGGTCAGAATTTGTTGTTAGATAAGGAGTTAGACGGTAAGTGGGGTCAGGGCTGCGCTCAGGGAAGGAAGTTAGCAAGGTGAGCATGTATCCAGCTACCTTTTAGTGAAGTAATCATGTAGATTTCGCTCATCCCATAAAAGGAAGAAGAGTAAGGCCAGCCACGAGAGTAGAGACTTACCTCTTGCTCGGCGCGTCCCTCAGGGAAGTCGATGGGAGGAGTTCGACTTATCTCGCTGTAGACGCCGCTTGGGAAAAGCACGATGTATCTAGTCGTGCTATAGCAGGAGATTCATATTCCTTTTAGGAGGAGCGAATGTCTGCGAGAGAGAGAGAGAGAGAGAGAGAGAGAGAGAGAGAGAGAGAGAGAGAGAGAGAGAGAGAGAGAGAGAGAGAGAGAGAGAGAGAGAGAGAGAGAGGGAGGTGGGAAATACTTACCTGGTGAGTGGAACGGTTTCTATTCCATCGGAGGACCCATTCTGATTCTTCTCAGATCATTGGCGGGAGTATTCCTTACGACCATGTCGGCGCATCCCGCTACTGTGATTGTCGCCTTCGTCACCTGTGCTCGATCACCGCTGTTTGTAAGCATGCTTGAGTTCCCCCTCGTGGTCGGGATTATAGCCTTCCTGCAGCATGGACGCGTGAAACTGGTCAGCGCAGCGGTTCAACTGCATCCACCCTGAGGGGGAGAGTATGAGTGGAGTTGGAAGTCGCAAGAGCAGGAGGAAATGGCGAGGAGCTAGGTGAGTGAGGGGGCGTAACTCACTTTCGTCGAACGGAGAGGTTGCAAGTGTTAGGAAGGCCTGAAGCTGAGACTGTTCTTGACAACCGGCCAACAAACCTTGTAGTGGGTGCGGTGTCGTTGCTGCAGTATGAGAAGAAGCCCACTGTTGTGTCGAGCTTGCGGCTGCGCCTTCGCTACCCCTCGTGCTAGTTGTTCCAGCGCGTTGCAGCTGTTGCTATTTACCGTGCATTGTTGTGCACGGTGTGAGGGCGGCTTGAGGCCAGGACTGCTGCCTCATCTTCAGTATGAACTGGGCTGTGTGTGGGTCGCGAGTTGTGCTTGAGGCCACACTGAAGACTAGGTGGGCCACTAGTACCTATCGTACGACTCAGTCTGCCGAGCGTTGCACGTCCAACTGATCAAAGCAGCAACGGGCCTACGGCAAGAGTGCAGATTTAGCTGTGAACCAGATGTTGCTGGGGCATGATGAAGGTTACACTGTCACCATCTGCGTAGACGCCGCCTGCTGAGTGACTAACTAAACCACTCCGACTGTTGTCATTATGGCATGAGAGGGGACTGTGTCTTTTTACCTTGGCCCGAAACTGGGGCTATAGCCAGTCGGATTGCGCTGCTGTTACACTGCGGTACAGTAGGGAGGAGATCATCTTGAGCTTTGGCCTGGGTGTTTCGAGGCACGAGGTTTTAGAGCGGCTGTTGCGCATCGCTGTGTTATTCGCAAGGGTAGACGGATTGACAACTCCTTTCTGACCTTAAGGATGCAGTGCAATGACAACTGTTTTGAGGCAAGGCGCCGAGATTCAGGCAAGTAGTCAAGCTTGCGAAGTGGATTATTGTTGTGAACTAAGAGCTCGTCAGAGGGGTGACCTTGGCAGTTTGAGTTCAAGTTTGACTAAGCTGCTGTGTGTTTTGGCTACCATTGCGGGGCCATCAGGAGCATCAAGTCAACAAGGCCCTCTCCTGGGACTTGAGTTTGTCCCCTCCTTGTATCTCGAGAGTCTCAGACCCCTTTTTCTGCCTTTCTAACTCTAAGTCTAATCCTGTTCTGAGAGGAGGGCGGCAGGCGGGGTTGCAACCCGTAGGACCGCAGCAAGACTTTGTGGGGAGTCAACCCACCGATTGCGGGAGCTCTGCCGGAACCCAAGAGGAGTTCTGGAGACAGGGAACTGAGAGGTAACCATTACTTCCCCTCTATAACCCCAGTTATAGCCCCTATCTGTATTCCTTGCTATGTTTTGACTGAGTATGTTGCCTGTCTCCCTATTTTGACTTTCAGTTTGACTTTCATGACACAGGCCAGACTAAATAAAGGAACTGTATACTCAATGTCAGTTTCAATTTCATTTGTTCGACTGAAAGCAGATTGTGGGTTGCATCTGGGGGAAGGTTGGGAGGGAGGCAGTTTGGCATGAGGCTTGACTGGGTCATTTGAGGCTGGGAAGTCCCCATAAATTTGGGGAGACTCAGTGCTGTGTTTATTTTTGAATTGCCTGGAGGACCAGACATGTTCCATAAGTTTTGGTGGTCTTGTTGCTCTGACTTGTGAGGGCTGGATGCGAATGAGTTTTCAGGGACCAAGCATGTTCCATAAGTTCGAGTGGCTTGGTCGCCTTATTTACTTTGGGTTTTTGTTAGTTTCTTTAGTTCCTGAACGAGGGGGTCTGAGCATGTTCCATAAGTTTGGGTGGCTCGGCCTCTTCCTGCTTTGGCGTTGAGAAAAACGAATCAGGCTGAGGACCAAGACATGTTCCATAAGTTTGGGTGGTCTTGGTCCAATGCCTCGCACATGTTGGAACCCAAAGGTTACAATTTGACTATACTGTATTATTATTTTATCTATGAACCGGCTTGTCAGGCAGGGTCCCATAAGTTTAGGTGGTCTGACTATAGCCTATCACCAACTGAAGAGAGTATTAATTAAGAATAAACTTGTGGTACGAAGGGGCAGACTGAATCTTGAGCTGAAGATGATGGATTCAGTTATATGCTACCTCAAAAGACTAAGTGCAGACAATTATATAAATATTGGATACTTAAACAGTTCAGGGCGACTAGGGTGGCCTAGTCACATGCCCAAAAAAAAGAGAAGTGGTTGTGCCCTGTGTTTGTGTATACTCCATGGTTGAGCTAGACATGTTCCATAAGTTTGGGTGGTCTAGCTTTATGCCTTATGTAAGCTGGGTATAAAGGGATAAATCACTGAAAGACTACGAACTATTGTTTGTCCAGGTTGACTTGGGATGGTGAGAGTACTTACCTTTGTGGTTTGGCCTGCATGTGACTGAGTGACGCTACTACTTAGTCTGGGTTTAAGTTTGATAGGTAGTTGCTTTAGTTGCTCGCCACGTGTTAGAGCCATAGGAGTTAATTTCAATTCCTGCATTTTCTGAGCTAAGTTTATTTTACTTAGATCAATTTTTGCATTTTTTGGGATCATTTGTTATACTAAGGCTTGTATAAATCTTGGTAAGCCACTTTCTCTACGGGAAGCGCTGCCGAAATTTTCTTAGTTTAGAGGAGATAGATTATATTTTGACAGGTGACGATTCTGGCGATCCACTCTGTATGGGGGAGATTCTGCCATAGGTTTACCTTTCTTTGGGCACTTGAGTGAAAACGCGTCATGGGGATTTGATCTCCATACATTGACAATTAAGCTTGGACGTTGACCTGCCGTATGATACAGGTCTCCTTTGGACATTCGATCCAGGATTTGGAAGTTTCAGCTTGATCTCATGAGGATCATCTTCTGTTATCGCTTATCGTTGATAACAGGTCGGTTGGTTGATCGCCGACTTGTCGGCTTACACCTGTCCCTCAACTTGATTGCCGTAGCCCTGAGATTTGATATGTTTCTTTGAGGGTTTTAACCGAACTTCTTTTAAATGACCATTATAAAGAATTTATGAGATTTATGAAAAGTTGAATTATGAATGGGGCTTGAATGTGTGAGGCGTGGTGTGAGTTACAAGAAACAGTAAAGTTGACCACATTGGTGTATGAGAATGTGGCTATTGTGTTTGCCTGTGTTTTATGCAGGTTAGTATTTTGAAAGCTTGGTATATGGGCCATACTTTGGAGACAGTGAGAATGACAACCATGCGTCGCATGATCTGCATACCTGATGAGTTTATGTTTTTACCTCTTTTATGTCATCTCGAGTCCTGATTTGATACATGAGTTTTGGGATGTTTATCTACCTACTGATTGATTTTTGCTCATTAAATTTTTATAGTTAGACGTTGTAGTCCGTGGCAGCCGTCAAAGTCAAACCCCTTGACTTCTTTTCAGACCCTGGGTGATGGAGCTGGTCTCCAGGGCAATCAGAGACGATTGCCACCACAGGTATGAACCTGTGTACCACCCACTCTCCGCAGGGTGCAGAAGAGGGTGTGGTTGTCAACCGCACTTGGCGGTTGTCCAGCGTCGAGAGGTCAATCCCTCAAGGCGCGTGTCAGCCGGCACTTGAGTGTCGAACGCGACCCTCGAGATTAACGAGGACCGCATAAGTATGGGTACTACATAGTACGCCATCACTGCGACTGCTTGCGTATGCTTGCATTGCGAATCGATATGAGTTAGCCCAGCGTCCGCGCGGTTTTATGTTAAGTCTCGCACGCGTCGCCTATCCGATTTCCGCATTGGAAAGTTATGGGATGACTACTAAGGGACTATGAGTGTTGTCGCGTTGTTTGTCTTTTGTCATTTTGTATATGTACGTGCGTATGTGTGTGTGTTTTTGTTTTTATGTTTTTATTGTGGTGTGCGCGTGGTGTGTGGGATGCTTCCTAGTCGACCGACGACGGGTTGCGCTTGGGACTTCAGCCCCATAAGATGCCGATTCGCGTGGGGGTTCGATAGAGGCGTAATACCACACGTACCCCCTATGCTACAACGAAGGAGAAACGCCCTCGGTTGGTCCACCTCTGCGATTGCAACTGATTAGCTTTCGTACTGTGGACTTGTAGCTCGGCGGGGATACGCCAACAGAAGGGAGGTCACAAAACTCGTAAGGTGGAGGTAAGTCGTGCCTCGCGTAGGCCCTATCCTGTCGTAGGGGCTCGCGAGAGGTATGGCTGGCGCACTCGGTCGGAGCGGCTTGCGGAAGCTCCATCATCGCGACGAGGATTTAGACCAACTCATGCGTGACGCGGCCGGGAGGGTCCCGCGCTGCCCTTGTGCGGTGCCGGACCGATGCGCTCGACACCGCTTATGACACTCAAGTGTCAGACTCGAAGTGTCGTGAAGGCCTACCCCTTCACGATATTACACGGCTGAAGGAATAGCCATGCGGCCTCTGCGGCGCTTCCGGCCATTAGACTGAGTGTCTCGGTAGGCAGGGCACATTGGCTCTGCGCGGGGGGTAATCCCTTTCATGTAGAGTCCAATACCTGGGATGTCCTGGACAAGGACCTTGAATCCAGGCCCAGGACCAACGTCCAACTAAGAAATCCTTAAAAAACATACAACAAATAGAGGGGTTTTCTTTCCTTTCTCAATCTCAACCCCAATTAAACCCTGAAGCGTAGGCTCCTCAGGCCACGCAAACACCAAATATAGGTACATGCATATATATATATATATAGGAGGTAAAAGTATGCGTCGATCACTTCTAACAATCACAGTGAGACTCCTTACGACTATTATATATGTGTAATCGCAGGCAGTCAAATCTAAAATCCGAACCACAGAGCATACCTGCAATCACATCAAAAAGTCAACCAAAAGTCCACGCACTACACGGAGTCAACTTCAATCAATCTCTATATTCGTACCCCTCGCTTTAGCCATGCAAGCCCCATCCTTTATCCAACCAACCATAATTAAATACTCAGTACCTTTGTTAAATGACCGTTCAATAAAAGTGCAGGTGAAAACCTTAATAAAACAACAAAAATCACCAGGGCTAAAGCCTTTTAGGTTGAGTATTGAGGATGAATTGAAGTTGAGTCGTAGACCGACGAATCGGCAACCGACCTGTTATTAGTAATAACAGAAGGTGATCCTTGTAGGATCAAGCTGAATCTAGTCCTGATTTCGAATCAAACGTTCAAGAGGACCTGTAACACAAGACAGACCAATCCCCAAGCTAAATCTATAAGTCCAAATCGAGAGTAATCTGCATATCACGATTTCACCAAGAATCATTCTACTTAACTAATCCTGAGTCTACCCCTAAGTAAGTGCCTAACGAAAAGGTAAACCTTTGACAAAATCTCCTCTATATAGAGTGGATTGTCAGAATTGCCACCTGTCAAAATATAATATAAATCCTCTAAACTAAGAAAATTTCGGCAGCACTTTCCGTAGGAAAAATGTCTTTCCAGAATTTATAATAACTCATATATGAAACCAAAATCCAAACTCTAACTCTGGAAAGTCAAATTCTGTCTATCTCCCTGAATTAGTAAAAAATTGGGCAGCACTCCTTTTAGAAAACAAGTCTTTCCAGATTTTTACTAAGTTAGATATGAACCAAGAGCAAACCTGAGTTCAACTAAGACAAAATTTAACTAGCTCCATAGATTTGTAGAAATTTCGGCAGCGCTTCCCGTAGAGAAAGCGCTATTCCAAGATTTATGAACTTGGCTTTGTATAAATCTTGAGAAGTAAACACAGTTCTCAATCAATACAACGTTCCTCCCATCCTTCTCCCAGATGCAATCCCACAATCTTCTTTAAGTCAAACAATAAAATTGAAACTGATATTGGTCATACATTCCTTTATTTAATCTGGTTTGTGTCCTGAAAGTCAAACCGAAAAGTCAAAGTAGGGGTGCACATAGTATACTCATCCAAAACATAGCAAGGAATACAGATAAGGGTTATAACTAGGTTTATAGAGTGGAAGCAATGATTACCTTTTAATTCCCTGCCTTAAGAAATCCTCCTGAGTTCCGGCAGAGCTCCCGCAATCGGTGGACTTACTCCTCACAAAGTCTTGCTGCGGTCCTACGGGTTGCAATCCCGCCTGCCGCCTTCCTCTCCTAACCAGGATCAGACTTGAGAGTAAGAAGGACAAAATGAGGGGTTTGAGACTCTCGAGATACAAGAGGGGGACAGACTCAACTCTCAGGAGAGGGCCTTGAAATCTCGATGGGCCTTAGGGCCCCACACTGGTAGCCAAAACGTGCAGCGGCTTGGTCAAACAAAGTCAAAAATCATCTGCAGTTGACTCCCTGATGATTCTCCCACTCGCAGCAAAGACCCCCCTCACAAAATTTGATCACCTATTCAGAGTCACTGTACCTCCCCTTGGCCAAATTGTTGTCACACCGTTAGAAGGCTGCTTTTGAATAACGCACAGTGTAGACTCTGTCCGTGTTCTATTCGAAAAATAGGCCAAACGTTGAGTGCATAGCAGTTGCAAGCTACTGCAACAGTGTGTAATGCTTAACTGCAGAAATAGCAGTGTCACACAGCGAGGGCACAACAAGATACTCGACACATGCTCAACAGCTACTTCGCGTGTGTGCAGTTAGAGAACAACAAGGCGCTGTGTACTCAGTGGCTACGCATAGTGATAACCGTCTGCAATGGCCCCCAAAGAACACATTCGTAGCAGCTGTTGAAAACACAACAGTCACCAACATAATAGTGTACGAAGGCGGCCACTTTCTTAAATCGAGAAGACCGGCAGGGCATAGTCATTGTCTTCACCCTTAGGATCCAGACAAAGTTACGGATTACTCAGATGAAGTATCCTATCAACTAAGAACTATCATGCACCACCTCCCGTAGAATCAAGAAAGAACTCTCAATCTGTCAACCTCTGCTTGTCCGTTGGCTAGTCGTCCAACAGTCCTCTTACGGAACAAGCCACGAGGAGAGATCCCTGCGTAGCTATTCATCAGGTTGAGTCTTTGCTCGTTAACGGAGTTAACCACGCAAATCACTCTACCAACTAACAACAACCATGCACGCAGTGAGATCGAGAGATGCTACTTCCCTCGTTAGGCTAGGCAATGCATCGGCCAACAAGTAAGTCTCCAGGCCTGTGGCTGCCTCCTCACTCCTTCATTCATAACAGAGTAGGCAGCGGACGGCGTTGCCGGTCAACAAACGAGCCTTCAGCTCTGCAGCTCGCTCCTCACCCCTTCGATTAACCGGTGGGCAGCTCACCGGGCATCACATAACTTTCAAGCTCGCAACTGACCTCATTCCACCGCCACAGATTGGATATGCAACGTACGACTAGCAGGTGGACTTCCACTCTTGTAGTTCACCCACACGCCCCACTGCTCCAATGGATAGCAGCGCACGACTCGCATGTACGTATGCAGCTTCGCGACTCTTCTCCCTGCTTTCTCGATCGACGGGAGGAGTTGCATGGCAGCCAACAAGTAGGCCTTCAACGTCGTTCTTCGTTTTCTTACTATCAGTGTAGCGGAACAAGCCGCACTCCCACCAACAGTTAAGTCGCCAACCTTACTGCTCACTTCCTTTGCTACTCCCATCGAAAGTATGGGCAAAATCGAAATAATCTTTCGTTAGAAAGCGGAATTATACCCTGCACTCTCGCATCGTTCCTCCTTCCCGCAGCCACGCTCGTCCTCAGTGGTGAAAGTATCTGGCCAGCATCACGGTCAGGTTCAAATGTAAGCCAACATACCAGGCGCAACCCCAAACTACTACGCCGCTAAATTCATACTTTCAATACTAAATCTACCGGTGCCATCGAGTTCACGACGACCAAAACCCTCGACTCATCCTCTTTCCTTGCTCGATTCCATCAAGGATCGAGCGAGGAAGCCGTTTTCTCCGCTTTCACCATATCCCTTTTTCAGCATCTCTCCGCACCGTTTCCTCAACTATCTCCTATTTTATTGACTCTCTCCTAAAACTAACCTCACAATCGAGTTCGCCCTGTCAAAAAATCCCGGTTAAGCACTTTCCCCTGCCTGATTCCGTTGAGAATCGGAAGAGATATGCACGGTCCATCATCTTCCTCCTTCCGCCACAGCTCTGCGCAACACTTTTCCTCCCTACCTCATATCCTACTAATTTTCCTCCTAATCCGATTGCACTAAATAAATTCGCCCTAGGCAAAAACCTCGGTGTAGCCCCCTTCCTCACCCGTTTCCACTTAGTATCGGCGGAGAAACCTCCCTCTCTGTACTGCCATATCCATCACTCCATCCCCCGGATGCACCCGACGCGAAATTGCGCCCGGATTCCCCCTCTCCAACCAGACTCGTCGTTTCTACAAGCTGTTAGCGCAGCTGCCGACCGCAGCGTTCCCACGACACCCAGCGTAGTTCGATGGCCAGGTCCGCCCCGTCCTTTCGCAACTTTTACTACAGTTGGGCACTCCTTTGCCAGCCCATCCTTAGTTCTGCACGCACCCGACACCATTTCACGTCCAGGTTCATTCACCGCTCTATCCTTTACCTTTCCTTCGTCGCTCCTCTGCTGCGCCTCGCCCGCTGCCTGGCCTCACGGTCCCAGCGCTTGTCGCCCACTGCCTCCCTTCGTCTGTCCCAGCGCCCGTCTCCTTCTTAGCTCCTCCTCCGGCCCGCTGCTCCAGGTATTGCCTTCCACCCTCTCCTACTCCGATTGTATTTGTTCGCGAAACCGTGCCAGGTCCGATCGGGTCTTCTCCTTCTCTTAGCGGCTTCCCTAGTGCCAGTGCCCGATAACGCAGCGGTTTGCCTGATGGTTTCCGATTCTGAGGGAGACTGCCGAGGAAATCGGCTACCTTACAGTTCGATTAGTCCTTCGCCCCTATGCCCGAGTCCGCCCGACATTCTGCTCTTCGGCATTGCTATCGACCGTGCCATAGTCCACGCCTGCTTACTTTACTCAGGCGGCACACACTGATCCTCCCTGTAATGCCTCATCTTGCAACAGATGTCCCGAAGGACCAACATCGGACCACGGCCCAGGGGTACTAAAAGTTAAACCATCCGGGTCTAGGCGCGACCTTTGACGGTTGTAACAATTATTTAAACGAGAGCTTTGAAGGCCGACGGGGAGAAAAGTTTCAATGTGACTGGCTGTAGGGCCAGGCAAACACAAGAAAGACCGGTTAAAAACCTGGATTCATGACAAAAACATCCATGTTGCTTGCCTACAGGAAACAAAACTGAATGAAGATAAAATCAAACAGCTTGGTACTTGGTGGGATGGTCCACAAATATGGTCCCCTGCACAAGGTTCTAGAGGAGGTGTCGCAATTCTAATTCATTGTGCTTTAACGCCTGAGATTATTGACTACTACGCCGATCTATGGGGTAGATGGGTGTGTCCGTTTGGCAGGCTGCATCCCCTCTAGAAATCGCGACGATGGTACTAGACGCGATGACGTCTTGAGTCTTCAGAGAGTTGATGCTTTCGATTCCTTGTACTGATGGCGCCTGTTCGACTTTCCAATCGATGGAGCCGTACGAGACACTTGATGCAAGGTCGTGGAACTTTGTGCTGAATTCCAGTTATTTGTTCGCACGCAGATGCTCAAACAATGTTTTCGCCTTTGCCGCTATAGCCACCTCGCCTGCACCGGCATTTTCTTTTTCCACTCGCCGAAAAAGTTGCGTTTCCGTCATGCTGTGCCATATTGCAGTGTCCTTTCTTTCCTTCGCGACTCACCCGCGGTCTCTTGTCTTCACAGCCATGTGTCACTTGCCTGCAAACACGCACGGTTCGAACACGCCCTCATGCAAGAGAATATGATGACCCCAATCCTCCTTCGATGACTCCTTGTACTTGTCTTGTAGCAAGGATGACACTGAAGGGTCTTGAGCAAAGCCTTAAGGTAACGGTTTTCCTGGCACGAGTTTCGGCGTGAGTGTTGTGATATCCAAGTCTTCGTCTTCATCTGTTTCCATCGACATGAGCGTTCGCTGCTCGGAGCGAATCTATCGACTCCTGGCACCTGTTTCTAGTGCTTCATCGGCGCGAAAATGACGAAGGTCCAATTTTCACCACAACATGTCATGAGGAAAGCGTACAGTTCAGAAAATGCGTCATCATCCCACGAAACACATTTTGGTGATGTTGACATATTAAGAATGGTTGCCCGTATCTTCATCCCCCCGCCGTACCAATAACCTCCTCGTTGTCGGTGAGCACTCCCTTCGGTTCGATTTCAAATGGCAAGATCGTGGTAATCCTCTTCCCCACTTCCCAAAAGATGTGACAAGCACTGGAGGATATTCGATTAACCTCCGCTCTCAGGTCGTCCAAGCAGTCGATCGCCTCGTAAATGAAACACTTGAGGTGGAACGAGACTTCCTTGTACATGCCTTGGGTTGCCTTCAGTCCCGCACCGTTCTCACAATTTTCCTCATCAGGACCACCCAAACGCCTCGGCACCTTCCTCGTCTTGTCGTCAGGGATGCGGTCGCGTTCCTCGGTCCATTTCTCGTCAGTCAGGCCGTTTTTGCTGTACCTCTCCCAGATGGTCGTATAACCGATGAAGAGGTCAGCGTTCCACTCTTCTTTTGACCTTCCCTCGGCCTTGAACAATATGTAGTTGAACATATGGACCATATACCTTTCACAACGAGTATATTTCACCAGGTCCGCCATA
This sequence comes from Chara braunii, assembly GCA_003427395.1. NCBI lineage: Eukaryota > Viridiplantae > Streptophyta > Charophyceae > Charales > Characeae > Chara > Chara braunii. Next base: position 306,478 of record BFEA01000701.1, on the reverse strand, counting down.
TTCCATCTACCATGAACTACCGTACGTGATGACACGATGACATCACCACGCATCATGTGGTGAAGCGCCACTTGCTTCTCTCTAGCTGTCATATCGCCAAATTGCTTAAAGATTGTGGGCGTCAAGTCAGGTATAGACACCGTTGCGCCTGGTGACCCCTTTCTGGGCTTGATACAGTGGAACAAGACTTCTTTGCCGGAGTTGTCCTTGAGGAAGTATTGCCCAGGCAGCCTACCTTCCACTTTCCCCGGCACGTCGATGTATCTCACACCGTAGATTCTCGGCAATAGCCCTTTCTCATACATGTCAAATAATTTCTGTACTAGTGGCCATACCGTCTCGCCGCACTGCGAAAGATTCATGTATCTGCGCATCTTGTTCGTCCAGTCCTTGCAGTACTCGTTCTCCAGGGACGAGTTCATGAGACCAAAATCAGGTGTCATTTTGCAGGCGGCGTTCATGAACGCTTCCCATTTCCTTTTCCGTTTCATTCCCTCGACGTCATTCGGGGACACGGTGCCTGGAGGACGGATCTGGTCATTCCTTTTATCCCAAAATGTTCTAATTTACCGCACAAATGACGAAAACGATCTCGGGATGGAACACTCCTCCCTCGTGTTGTCGAACGTCGAGACGTACGGATATCCTCTCTTTGTGTCATCGTCGAAGTAGACAACTCGTACGTGAGAGTATGACCTCAAGCCATACACTTTCTCGGCCGGTGACTTGTCCTTAATGAATCTGTTCATTGCCTCAGCCGTGTGCTGACCAGCAACAACATACCAGTTGTATGTATAAGCTAGTTCGACGTCGAATTGCTTCGGTGTGATCCGTCTGCCTTGAGACCCGTCCCCGTTGGGCACAATGAGAGTCAGGATGAAAGTCATGATATCCCACTTCCCGTTGGTTTCCTTGGCCGCATTATGGATCGCATCATATATGGATTGCACCAACGTCTTTTCCAATGTTCTATGGTTGAAGAGGATGTCACTTTCAGGAATTGGCAAGATTTTCGTGACATCCACTTCAATGTGTTCCCGTTTCTTCTTCGCAAACCCATCTTCATCGAACTCCAAGAAGAAGCACCGTGCTGTGTCGATGGCTTCATCATGGGTGTTGGCGAAAGGTTGTGTCTGTTTCGACAGAGCTCTTGGAAGAACCCCTTCGGCATCCTCTCAAGAGTCACCCTCATCAACCATCTGCTTTCTTTTCGGTGAACGTTTCTTCGCTTTCGTCGTTCTGGTTGACGCCGACCCTTTTCGTTTCTTCAAGCTGTCAGCGATCGCCTCTTGAGAAGCTCTGAGTGTCTGTCGAGATGCAGCGACAGTGAGTTTCTTCGCAACGTGCTTATCCGCCCCCGCCGTTGGACTTGTTGAAGATTGTCGCTTCCTTTTCTGCACACTGCCCTCCGACCGCTCTCCTGTTGCCTCATCGACCTCCACATCAGCCGACCCTTCTTGCCTTCCATCCCCCCATCAACGACAGGATAGGCATCATCGTTTTCTCCATCGCCCCCGTCGTCCTCCTCATAGTACTGTCGAGACTCCCCACCCTCGCAGTCGTGCATAGATTCCTCACGACCCTCTCTCTCTCTCTCTCTCTCTCTCTCTCTCTCTCTCTCTCTCGCGCGCGCGCGCGCATTTCTCCTCTTCGAGTTCGTCCTCGTCGAACCCACATTCCTCATCATCGACGGCATGATTACCCTGTGGATGTCGACCAACACAAATCCTAGGATCATCCTCCGTTTCCTCGTTCGATCCGACGCTTATCTCCCGTAGCGTCGCCCTCAGGGAGGCAACACCATCGTCCTTCTGGCGAGTGGGAGACGAAGGAGTTGCCACGACCTTCCTTTTGTATGTGAWGACAGGGGTGCCTTCGTGTTGCCGACTGGACAACTGAGACGGTCCAGCACACTCCTTCCGGTGGGACGAACCTATAGGAGGACTACGGGCCACTTCGTCAGGTGGATGACACGGCTGGCTCTGTTTGTTGAGGTGCCGGCTACCGTTCGCTGATGTCTGCTGCGTTGGAAAACGATATGGCGTTCGCTGTTTCTCTCTCTTTGCTATACCGGGGGGATCCTCGTCCGGCGTGTCAAAAGGCACGAATGTCGGGGACATACGATGCCCGACCTCTACCGTGGGACTGTTTCCGGATCTCCTGTACCCGTTCGTTTTGCTGAGGAATTTCACGGGGCCAAGCATCGTCAACACGTTCCTGTCTTCTTTCGGGGACACATCGAAGGCTTTCATGGTAATAGCCTTAGCGCCAAACCCCTTGAACAAATTGTAATCAAGGCTGACTTTATGATCGGCCTTCGCATGATCCACTCCTTGTTCGTCGGACACCGTTGTGGGAAAGAACCTCCTGAACTTCCGTCCATGCCCGTCCATCCTCTCATCCTTGGATTTAATAATCCCTCCTACACAGAACCAGTCATCACCCGTGGCGTTCTTCAGAAACACATCGGCCCCACATCCCGCCTCGTGTAGCCCCCCACCCAATCGAGGGCCCACTCCCTATCTCTATAGATTGTGCAGGTGTTATAGATTCTCTTTTCCGGGACAACAGATGTTCCTCCTGATGGTAGGCACATTCCAAACAGAAGAATGGATCGCATTCAGATATCAAACCTTTCACTATCGCCTCACGTAAGTCGCCGACGCATTCGAGCGTCGCTCGGCATACGCCTTCCACAGACGGGGCCGTTTGGGGGGGGGCGTTTCGAGAACGCCGTCCCCCTCCGGTTCTCGGAGAGGGGAGGGAGCGGGGGCACGGCGTTCTCGAAACGCCGTACCCCGGCCCCGTAGGTGGACATGGCCGAGGGGTGCGGCGTTTCGAAAACGTCGTACCCCGTAGGTGGGCAGGGCCGAGGGGTGCGGCGTTTTCGGAACGCCCTACCCCCTCCGGTTCTTGGGCAGGGCCGAGGGGTACGGCGTTTCAAAAACGCTGTACCCCCTCCGGTTCTCGGAGAGGGGAGGGAGCGGGGGTACGATGCTTAGAGAATGCCGTACCCCCGCTCCTTTCGCCTCCCAGCAACCGGAGGGGTACGGCGTTTTCGAAACGTCGTAACCCCTCGACCCTGTCCACATACAGGGTAGAGGGGGTACGGCGTTTCGAAAACGCCGTACCCCCTCCGATTGCCGGGAGGCGAAAGGAGCGGGGGTACGACGTTCTCTAAACGCCGTACCCCCGCTCCCTCCCCTCTCCGAGAACCGGAGGGGGTACGGCGTTTGCGAAACGCCGTACCCCCTCGGCCCTGTATGTGGACAGGGTCGAGGGGGTACGGCGTTTCGAAAACGCCGTACCCCAACCGGTTATCGGGAGGCGAAAGGAGCGTGGGTACGGCATTCTCTAAACGCCGTACCCCCGCTCCCTCTCCTCCCCGAGAACCGGAGGGGGTACGGCGTTTTCGAAACACCGTACCCCCTCAGCCCTGTACGTGGACAGGGTCGAGGGGGTACGGCGTTTCGAAAACGCCGTTCCCCCCCCATCTCCCCCCCCTCTCCCCCTCCCCCCCCCCGTTTACCGGGGCGTGAAAGGAGCGGGGGTACGGCGTTTCGAGAATGCCGCACCCCCGCTCCCTCCTCTGTCTGGTTACAGGAGGGGGTACAAAGTTCTCGAAACAACGTACCCCCTCGAGCCTGTCCACATACAGGGCCGAGGGGGTACGTCGTTTCGAAAACGCCGTACCCCCACCGGTTCTCAGAGAGGGGAGGGAGTGGGGGTGCCGATTCCTTTCCCTATCGCAATGCATAAAAACCAAGAGGGGATAGGGCGTTTTCGAGACGACGTACTCTCCCGACCCTATATGTGGACAGGCTCGAGGGGGTACGGCGTTCCCGATTCAGTTCCTAACACATGGCACCGATTCGTTTCCCTATCGCAATGCACAAAAAACAAGAGGTCGAAAAAAAAGTGAGTGGGAGAGAGAGAAAAGGGAGATCTCCATCTCCCATTTCCCTCCCCCTCCCATCTCACACTTTCACCCAACATGCCACATGGCGTTTTTCGATTCTCAATCGCAATGCCAAAAACCAATAAAAAATGTCAAAAAAAAAGTGAGAGGGAGAGATAGAAGAGGGAGATCTTCTCCCCTCCGATCTCACTCATTCACCCAACACGCCACATGGCGCCGATTCGTTTCCCTATCCCAATGCAAAAAAAAAAAAAAAAAAAAAGGTCCAAACAAAAG